>CM038797.1:9179602-9779602 GCA_021764765.1 Vicia sativa | reverse complement strand
ATTATAATCGTCAACATCGTAATCGGATTGTCCTTACACCTTAAATCTACGAAAACACAATCCGATTTAATTCAACCGCAAAATTGGCCTATTCCGGGTCATCTCGTAAAAAATCATAATTTCTAAAAACTAACCTCACCACTACGTTCTACACGTCAAACTTAGCTAGCACGTCAATTTTCGTTGAATTCGGAGCAACTTGCTCCTTCGTCGAATTTACCGAAATCGGAAAATCGGAACATAATCGGGTTCCAAATTTAATTGGCTAACTTATGCCATAGTTATATTTTATTAATACCAACTAGTAGTATAAGAAATTGGGAAAATGCAAAGAAACAGAAGCAATTTGAATTATGCAGGAAAAACTAGATTATGCAGAACACAGATACAACAACCGGGAAAACAGAAAATTACCCAATCTGTATTCCTCCTCCATGGCTAAGGGACGTGCGTCCCAGAAGGTGTAGAAGGCAGGGGTGGTCGCCCTAAGGTAGGGGATGGTCGCCTTCCCTTTTGGGATGGGCGCCTCCCCTTGGTGCCTGTAATACGGTGAACTGACTTTGTAGGATTTTTGTATCCAAATGTGCGGATAGCAAGAGTCGCCACCGACTTTTATTTTTATCCAATTAAGGGAAGGTAAAAGTAATAGAAAAAGACCTTCGTTAGATTTCGAGTTCGGGAGAATGGTTATGAAAAGGGAAGGTATTAGCACCCCTTTCCATCCGTAGTTATCTGGCTCTTAGTTGCTCTAGATCACTTTTTAAAATTGCTTTCGTGTGTTTGACAAAGATGTTTTGAAAAGGCATTTCGCTGACTTTGTAATGACTCATGTAGGAGTGTATACAAAGTGTTCGGAAATGTTTCTTTGAAAAGAATTTGAACTTTGAAAAAGTGTGTGGTGTGAAAAGCATTTGATAGAGCAAGCAACTAAAAGACTTATTTACCCACTCGAATTGGTCGTTTTGTTGTACTTACATTCCTTTAGAATAGCGCTAGCCATACCATTAGTTAGTAGGTAGCTCCATTCGTTGGATGTAAGCGGGACATTCGAAGGGACATCAGATGGTCATAGAAGGCAACTTGTAGGAAGTATCCTAGCACATTCGAAGGGACTATCATCATTTTTCGTAGGCGACAATCGAGGGTCAAGATCATGTAATCGGAAGCGACATCGTGGGTCTTATGATCTTTGTATCGAAGGGACTATGATGATTTGTTTGGAAGGCAACGGTGCTAGAATACCTCTACGTTCGAGGGACATGACCATTTGAAATCGAAAGGCATCGAGAGAGAATTACCCTAAGGGGTGCGTGTGTGAAAGAAGTGTGTTGATTCAGATATTTTATCTTGAAATTAGAGTGAGCTATGTTCAATTTTAGTCTTTCCATACACGCCTAATTACTAGCAATTGATAGGGTGCGGAAAGTAAAATGCGGAATGTAAAAGCGGAAATGTAAAGGTGCGGAAAGTAAACCTACGCTATTACAAGGCTTTGGGGCAGATACATAATTTAAAATGCGGAAAATAAAGTCCTAATTAAAACTATTACAACCCATGAGCAATTACATTATTGGAAAAAATAGAATGATAAAATGATAAAGAGAAAATCGTCTGAATCGGATCAACCTGTACAAAAAGGGAGAAATCGGAAAATGCAATATGAATCGAACAAGAGAAAAAATGTTAGAAAAATGCAAATTTAAATATGAGAAAATTATTATATGCTGGAAATAAGATAAATATGCTAAAATATTTTTTTGGGATTTTTTAATGCATAAATAATAATTTAAAATGAATTTATAATGATTTAAATGCTAAAATAAAAATAAAAATAAATATGCATGCAAAAAGATATTTTTAAATTTATTAAATTAAATAAACATTTTCAGAATGTAAATACAAAAAGAATAAATGTTTTTGGTAATTTTTTAATGCAGAATAAAAAATATGTAAAGAAATTAAAATAGATGCAAAATATTAAATAATATAAAAAATATAAAAATAGGAAAAGTTTGAAGTTTGGAAAAGAAAAGGAAGAACCGGTCCCAGTGGATCGAACTCATGACCTCTGGAGAATCTCTTCAAAACACAAGCCTTAACCATGGGCCGCGCTTTTGTGTTGGAAAAGCTGGAAACATTTGAATAAAAACGTTGACACGTCCTGGGTATATTTGAAAACACAATCAGCGTGCGTGGACCCCAGTTATTTTGAATGGACGAATCAGGACGCGTTCTCTCGCCACGCATGCAGCTCGCCGGTCCACTCAGGTCAATGACGCCGAGCCTAGCTCGTCTTCCCGATGAGCACCACGAAACGGAAAACACGCAAGATAAATAGTTCTAAGGTACCCTACCCACCTAAATCGGCCCCTACGAATCCATTGGTGATATTGGTTTCCTCTGAAAACGCCTGTATGACCCGGTTCGATCGAAACAGCCTGAAATGCCCTAACAATGGCAATTCGATTTCCAAACGTTCAAACTCACATGTAATGGTTCATATGCATTCTAATGAACCTCCTGATCACAAATAAACACATGAAAGCAGTTAATAATGCATGATGAATACAAATCGAAATTTGAAAAAATCCAAACCGGTGTGAACTCAAGGACGCGATTCAGGGCGATTTGGCTTCGAGTAAGGATTGCTTTGGACTCCTGGGAACCTCCTGAGCAAGTTGGGATGGATGGCTTTGGCTAAAACTTACTGGAAATAAGGATTCGATTTTTCAAGATTCTTGAAAAATTTTGCAAGAGTTTGGGTTTGTTTTTAGGTTAGGTTTTCCCTCCTCTGGTTTGTACACAATGCTGGATATTTATAGAAGAGATTGGAAGAGAAAAAACAAGGAAAAAAGATTGGAAATTGAATGTGCAAATATTTTCCAATAAATAAAATCAATTTTCTTTAAAAACTTGATTTTTTTCTTTCCATATGCATGAGCCACGAATTTGGTAATGGTTGTGGGCTTTCTTGGACATTAAGAGAGATATAAATCCAACTTATTTGAAAAAGAAACTTAATTTTCATATTTTACATAATTTATTTTTGAATTAAATGTTATAAAATTCAAATATAAATCATGAAAATAGAAAATCACCAATGCCAAGCATTTATGGGTCAAGAATATTGTCATGAACAAGTTTGGATCAAAAGATTATAGGCCCATTTGGAAAATTTTGCAATTTGACCAAAATGTCCTTTTGTGCAATTGTCCAAAATTGCCCAACTTCTGAATGGTGTATCTTGCTCAATTTTCCACATTTTTTAGTGTTCTTGGACTTTTTGGAAAGATCTAAGAGTCCTCTAAACAATGTCTTTGGTCTCATCTCAATTGGAGTTACCATGCTCAATATATCTTCAAAACAAAAAGTTGACTTTTTGTTGACTTTGAAAATGACCTGTAATGTTTTGAGCTATACCTCTCAAATGAAGCATTTTTTGGACATTCTTGTGAGACATGAAGTTGTAGAGAATTGAATTTCCTTCAAAATGAGCTTTGGTGGGAAAATTTCTGAGAAAGTTATGATCAGTCAAAGTTCAGTTGACTTTTCACCTAGAAACCCTAATTTAGAAAGTTTGACTTTTGAGCAAATCTTGAGTTTTCTTGATGAATCATGATCAACCCTTGATCAAATGATGAATGTAACTTCAAAATGAGGATGTTGACCAAAAATTATGAAGTTTGACTGTATGTTGACCAAAGTTGACTTTTTGTCCAATACACCCGATTTTCAACCATCTGAGCAATTGTCTGAGGAAACTTGACTTGTGAAGCTTGAAACTTGACATGGAGAATCTTTGAAGCATATGAGGAGGCATGAAGGCCATTGGAGATGTTGGAAGTTCATCTTGACTTGAGAGATACCAAACCCTAGTTTGGGTTGATTGTCTAGGAGAGAGTTTGTCTGATCAACTCTTGAGGAATCCTTGAGTAGGGGTGTATGAAATCTCTTGAATAGATGGAGGGCAAATTTTGGGGTATGACAGTGCCTCTCTTCACTTCTTCTTCCTCGTTCCATTGCAATACAGACAGTGAATTACAGTTTTCCAATTTTTCTCATTTCCTTCATACTTGCAACCTATTTCTTGCTAACTTACAAATTAAAATACCCACAATCTATACTCCTAATCCCACTCTTCTAATCTATTTCAATCAAACAATAAAACACACAACTCAAACCACAACATCAATTTTCATCATAAATCCACAATATATGTATCAAAACCCTAACTATAGGAAGTGAAAAATCAAACCCCTTACCTCTTGCTTGGTTGATTGCAAGATGCTCCAACAAAACCCCAACCTCATGCTTGTTCTTGATCTCATTCTTCTTCTTCCCAAAACCCTCTCTTCTTCTCTCCAAGCTTCTAAGTTCAAGTTTGGCTTTGGTGTGTTATGTTGGAAAGAAAAACAAGGAAAGTGTTTTATGAATGGAAAGAAAATGAGGAAAGTGGTTTTATAATGGTATTTTTCTTACTAGTAAGCCAAGGGTGAAAAAACCCAATTCTAACAAAATGCTCCCCACACCCCTATCTAATTATATTATTAATTCAATTAATTCAAATAATTCTGGGGAATTAAATATCGGATCCGAATAATATTTTACCGAACCGAACAGAACGGAATAAAACCGGACCGAACTAAACATCGCCAAATATATTATCAGATATATTGATTAATACAAATATTCTCGTCGCAAAATAAATATCGATCGGTAATTCGAAAATATTAATATAATATTAATTAAAACGGGCGTTACACCAGCAGACTAGGCCTCTCACAAACTTCCTTAAAGAAATGACAAACCTATTGCCCAAGTATATCCCATAATTTTTGGTAAACCCCCGCAGGAAATCCATCCGGTCCTGGAGCTTTCCACGGATTCATTCGCCACACTGCCCGTTTAACCTCAGCATTATCAATAAGAGCTACCAATTTATCCCTCAAAGTGATACTCAGTCGAGGATAAGTGATAGTCGTATGATACCAGTCCCTTTTCCCCTGACCAGCTACAAATAATTTCTTTTTAAAAGTTGTGGCATCCTATTTAACATGCTCTTCATCCTCCATCCATGTATCATCCTCGCCTCTCAACATAACAATCTTATTTTGCCTTCTCCTAGCCATTGTTTTGGTATTATAATACTTCATGTTTCCATCCTGTAACCACGTTGCACGAGACCTTTGAAACCACATCAACTCTTCTTTTTTAAGAAGATGTTCAAGCTCTTGGTGTAACTTTAGTTCTAACTTCTCTAATCCATTCCTCTGATGCCCCACTTGAAACATGCATTGTATGCCACCTAGTCTGGCCAAAATTTCACCCTTGCGCCTCCGCACACTATCAAACGTATCCATTTTCCAATGAGTAATACCTTGTTTAACATTGATAAGATTATCCCAAATAGAAAGTTGTTGTTGCTTCCAAGATGCAATCAACATGTCAAAATACGATTTTTCCATAAGCCAAGCACTTTCAAATCGAAATTGTCTTGTACCATTGATGCAATTGCCAAGCATTTGAGTTAGCACTTTGATAAATCCATCCGGAAACGCTAACCTCCAAGCATCATTGCATAATTCCCTATCAAGTCTCTCAAAAATCCTTTGACCAACATGATATATTAGTCCCCGCCATGTGAATTTCGGCCCCACAAAACCAGCATCCATAAGATTACAATCATCAATCCCTTCTTTGAATTTAGTGCATTTACAGATACTTGACTGAACTCCACCTCTTTTCTCATGAATGTTACTAATATCGTTGAAATCTCATGCTACCAACCACGACTCACTCATATTCCTCGAGTAAGCCTTCAATTTATTCCATAAAAGCCCTCTAGTTACTGTACATGGACTAGCATAAACTATTGTAAGAAACCAGACCTTATAGAGTCCGTGAGGATGACTTATAGAGTCGTGCTAGTTAGTTATCCGTGTGTCAGTGTCATGCTCTGATAAGTTGTAACACTGGGGAACGCTTGGCTGAGAATTTATTTCGCATTTCATTTGTTCTTTGAATTATTTTGGGAATAATTATGATTTGAAATTATTCTGGTTTTATTGCTATTTTCCGCTGTGTAGAACATAATTATGGATTTTAACTATTTGAATAAAGTTCTTCAGTAAAAGCATGACATGTTGATGAGATTGTTTTTGTGTATTTTAATAAATTGTAATGCCCTTTCGTTTATGTTAACTCTGATTTAATAATTAATTCGCGGGGTATCTTAAAAGGGGTGTTACAATATTCTCATGGATATTTCATCCCGGAACAAAACCTGTCTAGTTCAGAGATATAATATATGGAATACCATCCTTCAAACGTTCCACCACGGCCTTATTCACAATCTTATAGATTGTGTTGCAAAGTGATATGGGCCGAAACTGTGTAATATATTCATGACGCATAACTTTTGGAATGAGACAAATATCCATTTTATTCACCTCTGCCAGCAGACTAGGCCTCTCCCAAACTTCCTTAACAAAATGACAAACCTATTGCCCAAGTATATCCCATAATTTTTGGCAAAACCCCGTACGAAATCCATCCGGTCTTTGAGAATTCCACTGATTCATTCGCCACACCGCCCGTTTAACCTCAGCATTATCAATAGGAGCTGCCAATTTATCCCTCAAAGTGATACTCAGTCGAGGATAAGTGATAGTCGTATGATACCAGTCCCTTTTCCCCTGACCAGCTACAAATAATTTCTTTTAAAAAGTTGTGGCATCCTCTTTAACATGCTCTTCATCCTCCATCCATGTATCATCCTCGCCTCTCAACATAACAATCTTATTTTGCCTTCTCCTAGCCACTGTTTTGGTATGATAATACTTCGTGTTTCCATCCTGTAACCACGTTGCATGAGACCTTTGAAACCACATCAACTCTTCTTTTTTAAGATGTTCAAGCTCCTGGTGTAACTTTAGTTCTAACTTCTCTAATCCATTCCTCTGATGCCCCACTTGAAACCTGCACTATATGCCACCTAATTTGGCCAAAATTTCACCCTTGCGCCTCCGCACACTATCAAACGTATCCATTTCCAGTGAGTAATACCTTGTTGAACATTGATAAGATTATTCCAAATAGAAAGCTGTTGTTGCTTCCAAGATGCAATCAACATGTCAAAATACGATTTTTCCATAAGCCAAGCACTTTCAAATCGAAATGGTCTTGTACCATTGATGCAACTGCCATCTCTAGGACAAATAAGTAGAGGATGATGATCCGAGAAAGCCATTCGAGTGAGCACTTTGATAAATCCATCCGGAAACGCTAACCTCCAAGCATCATTGCATAAAGCCCTATCAAGTCTCTCAAAAATCCTTTGACCAACATGATAGATTGGTCCCCGACATGTGAATTTTGGCCCCACAAAACCAGCATCCATAAGATTACAATCATCAATCCCTTCTTTGAATTTAGTGCATTTACGGATACTTGACTGAACTCCACCTATTTTCTCATGAATGTTACTAATATTGTTTAAATCTCCTGCTACCAACCACGACTCACTCATATTCCTCGAGTAAGCCTTCAATTTATTCCACAAAATCCCTCTAGTTACTGCACATGGACTAGCATAAACTATTGTAAGAAACCAGACCTTATCATGAGGATAATTCACCTGCATATGGAGACATTGAAAATGCCTAGCCACCAAATTAACATGCAAACAATCACTTTTCCAACCCACAATGATACCGCCCGCAAAGCCATTGTTGTTTGAAGCAAGAAACCCACCAAATCCTAAAGCTTTAAAAGTTTCCGCAACTTCTCCGGTTGACATCGTGTTTCCATGACTGCCACCATAACAGGATACCAAGTTGTGACATACTTCCCCCTCTCCTGCTTAATAGTATCCCTATCCACTTTAACAATTTTTCCAATTTTGTTGCCAATAAATTCCAGCATCCTAACATCATAGTATTCTATTGGCAAACCCGAAATCTGCACCCACACTACCACATTCTGAATGACATCACTCTAAGGATGAAAATTAGGGCATCACTCCTTGAGTGTCAAATAATGATCATAAATGAACCAAAGCCCATTTGTCAATGCAGCTACATGATCTAACTCATGGGAGAACACGAGAAGGTAATAACCATTTCCCAAATCAATAATGATGACACCCCGTCGTACCCAGATTTATTTCAATCTTGTCTCTAACGCCTTATATCCAATTCTCCGTCCTAATAACTTGACAATGATGCCTTTCTTCCAAGGTCTATGAATTCTCCTTTCTTCCATTTTAGAAAGGACAAAAAAGGACACTCATAACCACTACCCGTTGATCAACCACTCGTATCCCCTCCTCGTCTTCCACCTCCAGCGCCGCATCCACCGCTTCGCTATCAGAATCATCCATTCTGCTCTCCTCCACCGTCTCCCTTCCATCATTCCCGACCATTATAGAATTATACGACCTAATGATCATGTCCACAGTTTCCTTCTTTTCATTCCCCAGACGTCCAACGTCCCACGGCGGGTCATTCTGTGTGCCTCCATCAGTAGAAAGACCTGGTGATTTACCATCCTAATTTTTAGTCCCAAACCCTTGCAGAGGATGTAGTTCCATATTTTCGCTTACCTCCTTTGAGGGTTTTATTTTATTATAAAAGGTATTAGTAGAAAAGAATATAGAATAGTGCTAATATATCTATAAATTATGTAAAAAAATTCTACAATAATTATCCATACTAATAAATTTCTGAAAAGAAAAAAAAAAAAGAAGGATAAACATGTTGCCTTTTTATGGAATTTATTATAATTTGCTGGATGGTCCAAATGTAACCACTATACCAAGCGTGCATGTAGTGCACCACTACAGTTGACCGACCATGTTGGATTGCAACATCAAAAACACACCATGTTCGGATATCGAATCTTATATCACCTTTATGCTCTAGGCGCTTTCTATGCCGTTCAAGACAAGCATTTGATTTGAAGCATACCTAACTAATCACTCTCATCATTCAAATAATCACAAGTTTAATTCATATTTCTTGTTATGGTTCGATAATAGACCTATTATTACTTTTTCTATTTTCATCTGAAAATGGAAATGGAAAAGATGATGATTCGATTCTTTTATTCCTTACGTTCAGGAACCATCATAAGTGGTCCTATTCTTTTGAGAGGAATGTTGGAAACTCACGTAAGTGAATCGAATCTCTTTTTTTTGTTTTAAAGAACTTACCTATATATTAACTATGTTTGAATTCACATCTTATATATAACTATTTTTTTTGTATTTTTTAATCATCAAAATGAAACCAAAATAATAAGTTTTTAAATATTTTTAAAAGGTTATAATAACTATTTTGTACAAGATAAAAATGTATAAAATATAAATTAATAAAATTAAATAACAAAAAGGTTTAAATTTTATTATATATAATATAATGTTTGTGTCAAATATATGCTCGAGTGTGGAAGAGTACATACATTTATAGAACAATACTATATTTATATTTATAACATAATGGTGAGAGTTTCATCAATTTAGTATAAAGTTATATAAACTTTTATTAAAAGAACTAAGTAGTTAAAGAGAAGAGTGACTATGAAAGCACTTTCTCTTTCACTTCACTTTTATCGTATTTCATTTGATGTTGGTTGAAATATGAGATGGCAGGGTGGTGTATAATTTTTCACTTTTGATTTTACGTATGAATTATCCGTCTCTTTTTGAGTTGTTTATATTTTTGGAGGGGTGTTAAAGATTAGAGGAGAACTATATAATTTGATATTTGTTTGTAGTATTAATTTGAAAATCTCATAACAACGTTGATTTTAAATTTACATCTATTGATGTAAAGAATGTAGACGAGAAAACATATTTTCTTTGCTTGAAAATGGAATTTTAGTAAGTCTAAAGTCAACTTTTATTCTTTCTTCATATTTGATTTTATTTTATTTTTTTTGTCTATATTGGTAGGGGTGTTTGCGGTGCGGTTTAACGATTTTGACATAAAAAATTATCTGAACCGCAGGAGAAAAATGCTTGCAGTTTGGTTTGATTCGATTGACTTTTAAGAAAAAATCAAATCAAATCAAATCAAACAAATGCGGTTTGGTTCGGTTCGATTAATTCGGTTTGTTATAAATATTTTGTTGAGTAACATATACATATAGATGATGATAATATAATTTTGTATTTGATCATTCATACACTATCAAATAACAATAAAACTCATCATATTTGGAAAACAACTTCTCATTTAATATTTAAAAATTCTATTAGATAAAAGTGAAATAATAAACATAAAATAATAGCATAAAACAATATTAATAATATTATAATGAAGAAAAAAAAGAAGAGATGAGAGATTAGTGAAAATGAAAAAGAAAAAACATAAGAGAGAAGATATTTGAGATAAAGATGTGCGGTATAACAAAATTGAAAGAATAAACATTTGCATAAAAATAAGGTGAAAAAGAAAGAATATAAGAGAGTAGAGATTAGAGTAGAATAGATAAGGTGTAAGTGGTGAAGATGACATAATAATACTATGAGAGATTTAAGAAGACTGGAACTGAAATCATAAGTAAGAGTGAGAAAATTGTTTGTTATCATAAGGTTAATATATAATTGGTTTATGTTTAGGTTAAATGTGAGTTAAGTAAAACTTAGGTTGTAACATAATTTGGTTTGATTCGGTTTGCAAAATACAAACCGCAAACCAAATCAAACCATGCGGTTTTGTTAAAAGATGACCCAAACTAATCCGAAATGAATGCAAGTTTTTGCGGTTTCAGTTTGGTTTGGTTTAGTTTGCGGTTTTCTATTGGTTTGGTTTGGTTTTGAACACCCATATACATCGGTATGAGAGTCATTGACATAGTTCTTGCGATTGAGTGTTATTGACACTATTATAAGCTTGCAATTTGTTTATATATATCACATTTGGAAGATGAATTCCATTATAGGGTAGCCGGTGTCCGGTGATAACGTAGGGTGTGATAGTAAGTGCACTACGACACATTATGAGTTTTTGTGGTGAAAAATTTGATAATATGTTACATTTTATTACGGTTGGAACTTTCGATCAAAGAAAAATGTCATCGTTCAAGTGAAAAGACATCCCAAATTTTTCATTTTACCACATGTTTTGACTTACCACATTGAGAACTTGCATCATAATATAAAATACTACCTCCGTTCCTATATATAAGAGACAATTCAATTTTTAGATTCATTGAATAATCAATGTACCTAGTCTATAAATTGACCAAATACATTGATTATTCAATGAATTTAAAAAATGAATTGTCTCTTATATATAGGAACAGAGGTAGTATTAAATATATTTTTAACATAATACCGACAACAAGAACAACAACAATGATGATGACGATGACGACAACAACAACAACACCACTAACAATAATAAAACAAAATTAATAGAATCATTAAACATTAAATCGCAACTATAATAACAACAACAAACAAAACCAATAGAATCTTTAAATATTAAATATCAACAACAACAGCAACTGTTGGTGCACAAGATTGAAGATGAAGATGAAGACGAAAGAACAGAGAGAAGAGAAAGTGTAATTAACTTCTATCTCTAAAATTGAAATTGTGATTTTTGTTACAAATTAAACTCAAATTGGATTTATATACTAACACCCAAGTGAAATGAAACTCAAATGCAAAACCAAATTAAATACAAATGAAACTGAATCTGAATAATATATAATATCATCCTTTAATTCATATTCAGCTAATTAAAATCAACAACATCAATTACATCCCTCAAATAGATAAAGTATTCAATCTTGATAGATTTAGTCATAACATATGCAAGTTGCTTCTGAGTGTTACAATGAGCAGCTTCTAGCACACTATTCTGAATTTGATTACGCAAAAAATGGAACTTTGTGTCAATGTGCTTGCTTATCTCATGCAACACTGAGTTCTTGGCAAGGCTTATAGAAAAGTTGTTATCTATCATCAGCTTCACAGGCTTGCTCACCATTATCTTCAGATCCTACAATAAGTTCATCAGCCAAACAACTTGACAGGCTGACATAGCACTTGCAATGTACTCAACTTCAAAGATTGCCTCTTGGAGCACCAAGAAATGTGACTTTCCAAATACATGAAATAATTCAGAAGTAATTTATTTGTCAACTTTGTATCTACACCAATCATAGTCTGAATAACCTATTAAATTTGAATCAGAGTTAGTTCCAGAAGAGAATAAAACTCCATACCTCAGAGTCCCTTTAATATACCTCAGTATCCTAACAACAGCTTGATAATGTGGCCATTTTATTTTGTTGATAAACCTACTCATCATTCCAACTACATAGTATATGTCAAGCCTGGTGTTACAAATATATCTCAATGAGCCAACCAACTATTTAAACGTTGTAGCATATATATCATCACCCTCAACATTAGAATCTAACTTGTTATTTGTTTTAGCATGTGTGATTGCAGACTTGCAATTTGTTAACTCAAATATCTTCATAAGTTCAAGTTCATACTTCAGCTGATGCAAAATTATACCCTTATCAAAGTACAAAATCTTCATCCCTAGAAAATATACCATGTTTCCTAGATCAGTAATGTCAAACTCATTCATCAACACCTTCTTGTACTTGACTATCTCATATGAACTGCTCCCTATTAGAAATATATCATCAACATAGAGACGCACCATAATCATATTTCCTTTAGAGGATGTCGAACATAAACCACATAACCTATCTCATATTTTATGAATCCTTGAAGCTTGAAAAATGAATCAATTTTTCATATTCCAAGCTCTATGAGCTTATTTCAGTCCATACAAGAATTTGTGAAGCTTGTACATGATATATTCCTGATTCTTTTTCAATAATCCAGGAGGTTATAACATATAAAATTTCTCTTGTAAAGGACCATTCATGTCTAGTTACATGCACAAACACCTCAACATAATCTAATTCGTATTTTTTTTGGAAATCCTCTAACTACTAAACTTTCTTTGTGTTTTCCAGTTGATCCATCTTGATTTAGCTTTATCTTGAAAACCCATATGACATTGGTGGATTTCTTCTCCCTTATAAGCTCATACAACTCCTAAGTCTTGTTTATTTATATAGTCTCAAGTTCTTCTTTCATGGTCTTCAACCATAATTTCTTCTTGAGAGATTCTTTAGTACTAACTGGTTCAGAGTCTACTAACATGGCACACTAAATTACTTCTTCTTAAGAGTCTATCTAAGTATCTTGTAACATGTCAAATTATGCAAATCTTTGTTGGTATTTGTATGATTCTTTGTGGCCTCTGAACTTGTTAAGAATCTTCTTTAGATGATGGAATAATATTAGATGGTGTACTATCTTTAGAGACTAGACCACCTTCAGAGGCATGACCATCGTTAGAGGTTTAATTACCACCAGAGTCTAGATCATCATCATAATCTGGATCAGAATTAGATTCACCTTCAGAGTCAGACTCGCCTTCAGACAATGACTCATCTTTAGTGGCAAAATCCCCTTCGAAGGCAAGTTCCTCTTCAAAAGTTACCTCACGTGTCAACATTGCACCATAGTTGGATTGAGACTTGCTTCAATCCCACACTTATGCTTCCTTTATGATGACATCTTTGTTGACCTCAACTTTGTTAATGACTGGACAATAATGCTTATAAGCACTTGTACTATGGTACCCAATTATAAACATTAATTTGCTTATATCATCTAACTTATTTCTAGTAGCCCCTGGAACATGTTTGTAACAAACAAATCCAAATAAATGACTCACGCTTTACTTATCTCTAGCCCATTTCTCAAAAGGAACAATTTCCTTAAATTTTTAGGTTGTACACCTGTTGAGCACATATGTTGCAGTGGCAACAACTTCTCCCCACATGATTTGAGTGAGCTTATTCTCCTTAAGAATGCTCTTTGTCATATTAAGCAAATTTTTATTTATTCTTTTAACAAGACCATTGTGTTGATGAGTGTATGAAGCAGTAACCTTATGATCAATTCTAATTCTTCTCAAAGAACCTTATGAACTATGTAGAGTTGCACTGACCTCCACCATCAGTTTTGAGAACTTTCAGCTATTGACCACTCTATTTTTCAACCTTCACTATGCCATAAAAGATCTACGAAGACGTTTTTGTTTTGCCTTTAAAAGCGCTTAAAAGCACTGTCGTAGGTGACGTTGCTATAGGTTTTAGCAGCGCTTTTTGTTTAGGCAAAAGCGTTGTCTAAAGTAGGCCTAAGGCAACACATTTTCCTATAAAGTGCTTTCTAAAGTAGGTCTTTAGTAGCGCTTTTTTCTGGAAAAGCGTTTTCTTAGGCCTACTTTAGAATGCCTTTGATGCTTTCTGTAGGCATCTTTAGGCAGTGTTTTTTCAAGGAAAAGTGCTGCTAAAGGCCTACTTTAGAAAGCGTTTTTCTTGGAAAAGCGTTGCCTAAGGTATACATAAGACAGCGCTTAATGTACACTTTAGAAAGCACCTTTCTGGAAAAGCGCTTTCTAAAGTATACATAAGGCAGCGCTTTCAAAAACTTTGTCTAATGTATACCTTAGGCGGCGCTTTTCCAGGAAAAGCGCTTTCTAAAGTGTCTATAGGCAGCGTTTTTGGGTCTATATTTTGGTTTAAACCTAGAATAATAACACGGTCAACAATAACTTGTAAACCTGAAATATTCAATTGTAATCCCATAAATTCTATAATATACAATTCTAATCCAAAATACATGCCATTATAATACCAAAATATATGCCAAAAAAAGGCATTATAATATCATTATATTATATACCATTGTAATCCAAAATATATGTAATCCAATATAATTCAATTCAAATATTTCTAACAGAACCAAATCAGCCTTAACAATAACAAATTCATCCCTAACAATAACTAAATCAACCCTATCAAAATCAACCCTAAAAAAATCAGCCATAACAACAACTAAATCAGCCCTAATTAATAAAACCAGTTCAAAATTGCCTTATTCCGACGAGCGGGCGGTCCTGGTCCTGCAAGGTATGAACATAATAACACGGTCAATAATGTATTCACACACTAATGTATTCATAACACTTTACACACAATAATGTATTTATACCTTATATGATTCTTTGCTCAATAAAATATTGACACAATTCCTCTTTGATTTCTTCCAACTGAAGTTTCGTGTAATATGCACACTTGTATTCATCGAAGTACTACATAACAAAATATAATATGCATGATTTAGTTAAAAGTAATAAATTATATGAAATTTCCGATAAATAATAAAATAAATCCTAAGTTATAAATACATAGAAAAACAAATAAGAATGTATAGTTGTCTCAGAAACATATATTCAGATAATAGACCACTTCTTTTATAGGATTCATAGCAACCAACAACCAGTGACTTCTATAAATTAAAACAAAAGTTTATATGGAAATTTTCTACGCAAAAGAAACAAAGATTAGAATAAACTTAGAATGAAAATCTAACCCTGTAGGAATAGTATTATACACCCAAAGATACAAGCTTTCTGTACTACCGATGGCCATGAATCTCTCGACTAAGTGCTCTCTTACTGACTCTGGTTTCGTAACAATTGTCGCTCTGTTGACACGGGAGGAAGACATGAAATGGAATCTGTTTGACAATTGATTCCCGCACATCAATTTGTCATATAACAACCATAAATAAAAACATAATAAACATTAGACTATTTTCATTGAAATGTGTAAATAAATTGTTCAACAAATTAAATAATATATTGATTGAATTACCAGATGTATGAGTGCATAACACCAACTAAACTGCGTCAACCCGACTCCCATAACAGCAACCCAAGCAAGGACATGTCATTCGACCGGGGTCTTTGGCATGCACAATAACAAACTTAACGAATTCCAATACCCCATTCTTATACTCTTTCGGAAATCGATTGGAATACATCCATTTCTTATCCATGGTTTTACTAATTAAGCTAAACAAAAGCAACTAATTAGGGCACAAAACAGTATAATGCGTTTCTGTCAAAACGCAAAGTATACATGGAATGGATCCGAAGCAAGAAAATGCAACATATTCACGCAATTTCAGACAAATTCATCACAGTACTAGTAATTTGAGGAAGAAATTGACCTCGAATTTACCGAACATCAATATCGAGAAGTTGAAACGAGAAGATCAAACTCACGGAAACATAGGGAATGAGTGATGTACATATAAAACAACATCAAGGATAAGTCATAACATGTAAAACAATTCAAGAAACTTATATGACGCACATGAACAATTCAAGAACCAAGTAATTGATCACTCAAGAAATTCAATTCATAAATGAAACTAAAACCAAAGAAATTCAAGTTATTATTCAATTCACATTTGAAACATGGAAAATCAAATGATGGTGTAATCAAATTTATCTTTCAAATTCAAATACAAATGCTATTAGGGTCTCTTTCAGAATATTAACCGTAGCTCAAAATAAAAAAAACCAACAAAATGTTATTTTTTTAATGATGACGAAGAAAAATGTAGCAAAAGCAAGTGGAGATTATAACTTGTGGCAAAAAAAATGTTAAAACTCCATAAACTTCTGTAAAGGGAATAACAGTTTACTTTCAAGTTTCAACTACATATAAAATTAACTAATCAACACTCTTCAGTATAAAATACGTTATAAAAATACATATATACTTAAGCACAGTAGAATAAAGCATAGAGACGAACATTGCATGCTAGTACATATACAACTTTTAACTTCTGTTCTATCTCAAGTAAATAAATTAACATTAGTTTGTATACATTCAAACAAAATCCTTTTTTGTAAGCCTATTATATTATATTAAACGTATTATCCAATTTTAGAAATTTTACATAATCAAAAACCTGATTCTATGCACTATCTAGAATTCTAGATTAAACCAAAAATTATTGATTAATCTTTACTTTCACTTTCTAGTTCATATTTCACAGAAAGATTAATCAAACTTATGACATGTTTGGTTCTATTTTCACAAATAGCTTAATCAAACCTATGAATACTTATGACATGTTTTCATCTATTTTCACAAGTACTACAACAGGACAGCTTGTGAAAACAACTTTTGCTACATAAGCACTTATAGTATATACATAAGCACTTATTGTAGTAACAAATTAAGCAATAAGCCCTTAATTTCTAGCAGAAAATAGAACAAGGTCAGCCCCCTCTTGCATACACAAATGTTATCAAGAATCAAGGTACAAAAATGCTTACCTAAACGAAGGAGGAGATGAAAGAGGGAGCGACGATGAACGGAGGAGATTACAGAGGGAGTGTCGTGGCTGAACGGAGGAGATGACGAAGGGAGTGACGATGAACGGAGGAGATGAAAGAGGGAGTGTCGTGCTGAATGGAGGAGACGACAGAGGGAGTGTCATGTTGAACAGAGGAGATAACAAATGGAGTATGTCGTGGCTGAGAAAGGAAAACTGAGAAATCGTGTTTTGTTATTTTAGGGTTTAAGAATTTTAATTATAAAATTAAAAACGAAAGCGCTTTTGAAAAGCGCTTTCTTAGAGCCAAATATAGCAGTGTTTTTCCCTTGGAAAGCGCTTCTTTTTCCTATGCCTTTAGCAGCGCTTTTCAAAAGCGCTTTCTAAGGTTAACATATAGCAGCGCTTTTCAAAAGTGCTTTCTAAGGTTAACCTTTAGCAGCGCTTTTAAAAAGCGCTTTCTATGGTGCTTTCTCAAGACGACTTTTAGCAGCGCTTTTATAAAGCGCTTTCTTAAGCTGGCCTTTGGCAGCGTTTCTTTTGAGCGATTTAAAAAAAAAACTTATGGCAGCGCTTTCTCATAAAAGCAATGTCTTTTGGGTGCTGCCAAAAATCAATTTTGGCATAGTGCTTCACTTTGAACTTCTAAAACTTATAAAAAATATCATGCTTAAAATTGATGAGTGCTACCCATATCATTCTTGTGAACTCATCCACAAAAGACCCGAAGTATTTGTTTCCTCGAATTGAATGTACTTCAAATGGTCTACATACATCAGAATGAAATACTCTAAAATCATGATTTTCTATTGGGGCAACTTCTGATTCAGATGGCAATCTTGGTTGGTTTTCTTTCATGCATATTTAACATGACTTCCCAGGCTTCACAATCTTAGAAATTCCATATACTGGCTTCTTAGAACTTAAATGTCGTGAGCTAATGAAGTTTAGATGCCTCAATCTCTTATGCCATAACTCATTGTCACCTTTAGCACCTTTTGCACCAAGGAATTTAGTTTAAACTGTATCTACATTCACCTCGAATGTTTAGTTGCTTCCCTACTCAAATTGCAAAATCAACTTCTCATCAGAATCATACAACATCAATAGATTGTTCTTTATATTTACCGAGAAACCTTTCTCAATGAGCTAACTTACATTCATCATATTTCTCTTCATACTAGGAAAATTCCAAACATCCTTGATGTGAACAATTTTTCTATTCTTCACTCTGACCTTGACATTTCCCATTCCTTCAACATTAAGGTACTTATCATCAGCATATTTGATCTTTGTCCTCTTTCTAGAGTCAAAATTAGCCAGTAATTATTTGTTTCCAGTTAGGTGACTTGAGCAGCCAATGTCCATATACCACCAATCTACCAAACATCCACCATCGGATTCAAAAACCATCAATAACATAGGTGTTAGAACAAGATCTGGATTTGTGTTTAAATGTCTATGTTTTGATTATAACAATGCATATATTTTATGAAGAAAAATTTTAGTTCTAATGTTTTTATTGAGTGTGCAGATATTAAAATTCTGGATAGTCTTAGTCAAGATATCATCAGAATCACTTTAGCACTCAGGAAGAAAACCATTGAGTTTGTTTCCAATGAAACATCAATAGTTTTGTTGAATGATGAATGTTCGACAAGAAAAGAATATCGATGAGTTTCTAAGAAGAGATCAAGCTTCAAGATCAAAATAAATTGCATAAGAAACGACCTTTCATCAGAAGTTGAGACTTAGTCATCAGAAGAGTTGTTGCTCATAGTTCTGAAGACAAAGTAAAGACTTTGAAGACAAGCACCATCAGAAACATCACTGCACCCATTAGAAGAGCTATTTTGATCTTCTATATAGAAACATCAACAGTTCTAAGGAATGTTGAATATTCTCCAGAAAGAGATTCAAAGGCGTTCTCAAGAAAAATGTAACTCTCAGATCAAAAATCACATACGCTCCAAAGAAATAATTAAAGATCAGAAACCAACATGTAGATAACATAATTGTTGCTTTCAGTTTAATCCAAAGATCATAATTCAGGAGTTCATAAAGAAAGATTTCAACATCAAGATCAGATGTATTGATATATGCTTTTGCTTCAGACATCAGATATGCAACTCAGAAAAGCTGTGATTAGAAATCAAAGATCAGATCAAGAAGAATCAACGCCAAAATCAGATTACTGATATAAGCTTTTGCTTCATAAATTAGATATTAGATATGCAACTTAGAAAATATATCATCAAAAATCAATATCAGATCAAGACATGGTGGATCAGAAAAGCTTTCACTCTTCAAGAAGTTGTTCCTCAGATTAGTTATTGCTTGTATAACTGAAGATAATATTCAAATATCTGAAAGAATATGACTCTTCAATAGTATAGTATCATATGAATCATGTTTATTCTCAAATCAGAATCAATTCTGTAAGAAAACAATCAAAGCTCAAGAATTCAAAGATTTGAGAATCAGAAAGTTTGTTACCACAACTTCTTATTTCAGGATCCATACATCAGAAAAGCTTTTGATATCATCTTCAGAAAAGTTTTCGCCTAAAATGACAAGACTTGTTTCAAATAAGTTGTTGCTTATATACCTGAAGACAATAATCCACTAATGAAAGTTAACTAAAGGAAACATATTCTCACTCATTCTTCATCTCTCGGACCAGAAAAGAAATACGCTTTCAAGACTAGTTTTAAGATCATAAGTCAAGCTTCGTGTTTCAGAAAAGTTGTTGCTATTATTTATGAAGACAAGTCATAGTTCTGACAACTTTGGTATTCCTATTCTACAATAACAAAGTATTTTCTGAACTACTCATAAGCTATTCATCAGAAGAACTAAGACAAAGTAATTGATCTCTTCCAAGCTTAATACTTCTGAATTAGAAGTACATCATCAAAAGATCAAGATCAAGAAACTTAGTCAAGAAGAATACAGTACAAACAATATGATTCAAAATTTCACTACATGCTTACGTATTGTACTATTCACAAAAGTTTTCTCCCACTATATTAAGCTAAACAACTTCAAGAAGTAGATAAGGAAAGTGACGTTTCGTGCTATTCCAAACCTCTCTTAAATCTATCAGTTGGGAATCAACCGTTTGAAGGAGAAAGAACTTTTCTATCCTTACAATGACTCTTTTTGAAGGATGTATATAAGAAGATTAATGAATGGACTACAAATTGATGATGTTAGCTACAACGAAGTCCAAGTTTTTGTTCATACTAAGAGAGAGAGAGAGAGAGAGAGAGAGAGAGAGAGAGAGAGAGAGAGAGAGAAGAAGAAGAAAAATAATAAGATGAAGATGAAGATCTCTACAAGATGCTTCACTCAAACTTAGATTATTCATCTGTGCAGAATTATGTAAAAGCAAGGAGTTGTTGCTCATATCTTGCTAAACGCTTTTGTGTTTTATCATAGACTTAAACTAGGAGTAATATGCTTCTTAAGAAGCACTCTTATAAACTCCAAAGAAAAATTTGTTTAGAATTGGCGTTGCCTCAAGTGATCGAGTGAAGATTTGTAGACTTGAGAAGAAAATGACAATTGGTAATTGTAGATGAAATCTTTGATGAGGTCAATAATCTCGTTCATCATCACTACATTATCTAGGATATGCCTTTGAGGAATAAAAGCAATTCAACAAATAAAGACTAACTTGCCTATCACTCTCTCTAACCTTTAACCCAACAATTTGCTATAATCTTGTAGAGACTGCCAACTAGACAAAAAAATTTACTGATGTACTTGACGTTGTCATCTTTCAACACATTTTGTGATTATCTTAATCTTTCTTGATTTTTTTAAGGGTTAAATATGTTTTTGATCTCTATAAATATTTCAAATTTTATATTTAGTCCCTTTAAATAAAATTCATATTTTGGTCCCTACAAATTTTTTAGTTATGTAGTTTTATTCCATGTTATTTTCTAAAATTTTGAAAACTGTTTAATTTTCCTTAAATTTTTAAACTTTTTGAATAATTTTTTTCACAAGTGTTTAAAATACTATAAAATAAATATTTATCAAATTTATTTATTTTTTAAATGAGAATTTAAATTTTTTTAAAATATTAATAAAAGAAATGAAAAATTCTGCTTATAAATCAAATTTTGAATTCTTTTTTTTCGAATTTTTTTTTACAACGTTGAAACATGTCTAAAAAAATAATCATTCAAAAATACACATCAGTTTAACATAAGAAATTAAAATTACGTGCATAATAATTTTTTTGAAATAAAACATGTTAATTGTTTTTATAAGGACTAAAAATAAAATTTAATAATTTATAAAGAACAAAAACATATTTAATTATTTTTTAAATATATTATTATTTATTATTAAAAAATGGTATTATTTTTATTAAAAAAGCTATTCAAATGATCTGGCAACAAATCATACATCAAGACTACAAATATAAAATATTTAATCCAAAAAATTAAATGAACCACTGTCAATTAACATTGTTAGTCATGAAAACAAAATCAAGTTCTCTCACTGACTTACTAAACGGGGTTAAATAGATTTAATCAAGAATTATATATGCACAAAGTAGAAAATTGTGTAGTTTCTAAATATAAGTTTGTTTGCAAATTACTATATATTTATTATTTTTAATATAATTTTTGTTAATATTATTAATTCGACATGTGAGATAAAAATAAATATCATCATACAAATAGCTACCCAATAGTAATTATTTTAAATACAAGTAAAGTGTCAAATCAAGTCATAAACACAAATAGAAGTAATTTTTTTTTCTTGGTGAAAAACTAAAAATACCTCCAATTTTGTAAGTTAATTTACGAATTCCCCAAATAAGGTGAATTCATAAGTTAACTTCAGAATTCACCTTATTTAGAAAATTCGTAAGTTAACGCCAAATATCCTTAACTTTTCGTAAGTTAACTTACGACTTCCCTCAATATCCCAAATTTAATTAAAAAATTAATTATTAAGAAAAAATCTCACACTTAGTTTTGTTCTACCTTTCTTGATCTTAATATCACATGATAGTTACATAGACTTTATTCTACCTTTCTTAATCTTACTATCAGATGACTGTTACATAAACTTTGTTCTAGTTTTTACTTGGGTAAGATCTCAAACCATGACTGACTAGCATTTTTATTTATTTATTTATTTATTTATTTATTTATTATTGAATCCAAAATTTTGAATTGAGTTTTTCTATTTTGTTTATTGTAATTGGTGAGGTTTATATTTTTGTTATCACTTAGGTTTGTTTGGTGAGGTTTATATTTTTGTTATCACTTAGGTTTGTTAAGTGAGACTAAATAATTATATTTTTGTGTTAATGGGTGTGTTAATATTTTTCTTACTTCTCTTGAGGAAATTGTATCATGATAAAATAAAAAAGTGAGACTAAAAAATAATATTAAAAATGAATAATAATAATAATCGATATATTTAAAATTTAAATCTGATGAAAAATTAATAATGGAAGAATTTATATAATTTTTAATTATATAAATTAATAATTTTTTATTAAACAAAAAATTTCAGTGAAAAGGATATATTAAATTGTATATTGTGTTTGGGTAAAAAGGATATATTAATAATAATTCAATTTAATTATATTATTAGAAATATATTATTCAATTAATGCATATCAAGTAAATCAAGTCAAAAAATCAATTATATCTCTTCATATAGAAATTGATATCAATAATATTAATAAGTTTTTTATTATAGACCAAATTTGATATTAATATTGATTGTATTAATAAATTTTATTATTATAGGCCAAATATAAATTAGACTTTAATGCATATATTTTTCTATTTTTTAGTACGTGAAATAGTATATATATATATATATATATAAGTCTCGTATGAAAGTATTTGTAAGAAAATATGTCTAAATAAGCATAAACTCTTTAAACATAATGGAGGCATTTGAAGTTTCATATATGAAAGTCTTAATCTATCATGTGCTTTTCTTAGGCACTCTGTGAAATTTTATAAATATTTTTTAAAATCGAAAGTATACTTCTGGTTCGCACTCTGTCTTATGTAAAATACGTTGAAAGGGTTGGGTGTAAACCAAAAATATACGCAGTGGTAACCGGTTCCTCACTGGGAGAACCCGGTTCCCACAATTTCAAAATACACGCTTCCTGGAAAATTGTATGGGAGCGGTTCCTCCCAGAGGAACCGGTTCCCAGTTTTAAAATAAATCTCCTGGATTTTGTATGGGAACCGGTTCTCCCCAGAACCGGTTCCATGTACAAAATGCCTGATTTTAATTTTAACACTTGGAACCTGGTTCCTCCCCACAGGGAACCGGTTTCCACGACCTGTAACAGTAAAATTTTCTAATTTTGAAAGCTTTATGCATCCATAATCATTTCCAATCTTCCAAACACGAATTATGATATTGGGAACACCAATCTAAAGCCATTTTACACCATTTTGACATCAAACAACATAATTTACTCGTTCCTATTTGTTATCTGACACACTAATGATCAATTTTCCATACACCGACACAAAATAGGGTTTCATAATCTCAACCTATAATTCAATTTCCTAACATACCCAATTACCCCGTTGATTCCCAAAACCCATAAGACATATTAACCAAACGAAATCACCCTTTACCTCGCGATGATTCTTCGGTTTCTCTCGGCGTCGGCTTTTCCTCTCTCCTCTTCTTTCTCCAACTCTACGTGAAATGATTCCTCCAAAAACCTTCTCTTTTCCTTTATTTTCCTTTTTATACTCCTTTTAATATTCCTTATTAATCCAAATAAAATGAAATAATAATAATTAGTAAAGTAGAGTAATTTACTCCTCATACTAACTACTACGCACACCTCAATCCTTTCTTTATTAAATGACCCAATTAATCCAAATAAAATTAATACTTAAGACTTTAATTAATTAAATAATTAAATTCTCACTTAGTTAATATTTGAATTAAATCGGGGTGTCACAACTCTCCCCCACTCAAAGAGTTTTCGTCCTCGAAAACATACCTTAGACGAAAAGTTCGGGATACGAGTCCTTCATCGACTCTCCGGTTCCCAAGTGACATTTCCTTTTGGTCCTCCCCAGCTACTCGTACATGCTATCTCTTTACCTGCAATTGCTTCACTTTTCGATCCTCGATTCTTGCGAGCCAGATCAAATTATCTCGTACCTGAACATCATCTACTTGAATCTCATGAGACGGATCCGCAATGTACCTCCTCAACTGAGATACGTGGAAAACATCATGCAAATTCGCAAGTGACGGCGGTAAAGCAATCTGATAAGCAACTTTCCAAACTCTCTTGGTAATTTGAAACGGACCAATAAAGTGCGGAGTCAACTTCTTTGACTTCAAAGCTCGACCAATACCAGTCATCAGAGTAACTCTCATGAACACGTGGTCTCCTTCATCAAACTCAAGATCCTTCCTTCTCTTATCGTGATAACTCTTCTGACGACTCTGAGAAGTCTTCATCTTCTCCTGAATCATCTTAATCTTTTCTGAAGTTTGTTGAACGATCTCTGGTCCAATCACAACACTTTCTCCAGATTCGTACCAACATACGGTGTCCGACATCTCCTACCATACAATGCCTCAAACGGAGCCATACCAATGCTCGAATGAAAACTATTTTTGTAGGTAAACTCTATCAATGGCAAATAGCTATCCCAAGCTCCACCTTTCTCTAACACACAAGCCCTCAACAAATCCTCTAACGACTGAATCGTCCTCTCCGTCTGACCATCTGTCTGCGGATGATACGCGGAACTCAATCGTAACTTAGTACCCAAAGCTTCCTGCAATCCTGTCCAGAACTTAGAAGTAAACCTCGGGTCTCTATCCGACACAATGCTAGACGGAATACCATGCAAACTTACAACTTTTCAACATACAGTTCTGCCAACCTCTCCATCGGATAATCCATCCTTATCGAAATAAAGTGAGCAGACTTCGTCAATCGATCGACAATCACCCAAATAGAATCACAGTTCTTCGCTGTTCTAGGCAACCCAGACACAAAGTCCATAGAAATGCCATCCCATTTCCATTCCAGAACGAATAACGGCTCCATCAATCCTGACGGCTTCTGATGCTCAAACTTCGATTTCCGACAAACCAAACATGCGTACACAAACTCGGCAACTTCCTTCTTCATTCCAGGCCACCAAATAATTTCCTCAAATCATGATACATCTTAGTAGCACCGGGATGAATACTCAACCCACTACGGTGTCCTTCCTCCAAAATACTTTTCCTAATCTCAGCGACATCCGGAACACACACTCTATCACCAAGTCTCATAACGCCATTCTCGTCAATTCGGAACTCGCCTCTTTGACCTTGGTTAATCAATGTCAGCTTATCCACCAAACCAACATCAGATTTCTGTCCATTTCGAATCTCTTCCAAGATACCACTAGTTAGCTTCAACATGCCCAACTTCACACTATTCGGAGTAGTCTCATATACCAAACTCAAGTCTCTGAATTGTTCCACTAAATCCAATTCACGGACCATTAACATCGACATATGCAAGGATTTCCTGCTCAACGCATCTGCCACGATGTTTGCCTTACCAGGATGGTAATTCAAACCAAAATCATATTCCTTGAGAAATTCCAACCATCTCCTCTGCCTGATATTCAACTCCTTCTGATCAAAGAGATACTTCAGGCTCTTATGATCACTGAACACTTCAAACCGTGAACCATACAGATAATGCCTTCATAACTTCAAAACAAATACACCGGCTACCAAATTCAAATCATGGGTCGGATCATTCCTTTCATGCACTTTCAATTGTCTCGAAGCATAAGCCACAACCTGCTTATCCTTCATCAACACCCACCTAACCCATCAATGACGCATCATAATACATAACAAGGGACTCTTCCGGATTCGGCAAAATTAAAATCGGAGCACTAGTTAACCTCCTCTTCCACTCTTGGAATCCTTCCTCACAATCAGAATCCCAAAACAATATACACTTGGCTTTACAAATCTATTCCTCTGAGCACCTTCCAATAGCTTCTTCAATTTTCTATATCTAAGTTGACGTCTTGTACGGTGTCATAGAAATAAGTTTTGTACCCAGAACAACATTAACAACGACTCTGACTCTCCTCAACTATCATTACACGATAAATAAATTACTTGCAGGTGTTGGAACCATTTTTAAAACAAAGTTCATCACATCATCTTTCCAACACTTCAAACGAAACTCAAATCAGACATCCAAAACTCCAATTATGGATTTTATAAGTTTTCGAAAATAATGTTGTCAGCTTCAGGAAATCAATTCCCTATGATAGGTAATCGATTTCTCACCTTGTGAGAGTGAAAAATCCCAAAACATCATAGAATGCAAAATTTGAGATTCTAACTTCAACATACCGCAACACACATCATTCACGGGATTAATTGCGTTAAGTTACAGTCCCAATAACCAATTCACATCATTGCATACTTTATATCAACCATTGACACAATTAATCTTTTCAAGAACACAAAGAGGTCACTCACACTGACAACTTCACGATCAACCGGAAGCGTTGCAACATTCCCATCACACCAGCTTCATCTTCTAAGAGTCATTCTTCTCAATCACCAAATATCTTCTAGGCCAAGAATATGCATCGACTCGTCAAACGATTCATAATCACTTGGTTTACTTCCAACATTCAACCCAAGGGTAGCCTCAAGCTAATCCAACATCTTGCTCAACGATGAGTCGCTATTATTCTCAGGGAACATTAGAATTCACACCTAACTCTTACAACTGTTTCTCCAACTCAGACAACTCAGATGCCGACATGCGATACAGCGCCCTCGACACCGGACTAGTTCCAGGAATCAAATCTATAGCAAACTCCAGTTCTCTCTCTCATGTGGCAACTCAATAACATATTCCGGAAACACTTCTGGAAGTTCATCTACCACTGGAAATCCAATTTACTCGGAATAATCTCAAGACAATTCTTCATTACCGGTAATTCATCGCTCTTAGATTTTTCCTTTCACTTCCGTCGAAGAATACAACATAAATACCACAACACCATCATTAATATCTACGCAACTCTAACCATCCATCTCAATTCATTATCCTTATTAGAGCCTTCGTCACCTCATATGGTTCACAAGCTCCTACCAAACTTCATCCATACTCATCACTTTATGTCCCAATTAGGTAGTAAGACAATTATATACCATCCAATATGATTTCGTCTACTATCAACAAGAGATTAAGGGTGATCAAGTCCTCAATTTGTCAATAGACATCCGATAATCATACTGGAGTATAAATCATCATTACCAACACTTTTTGTTCTCAGAATCGTACTTGCCTCTTTGCACTTCAAACTATGACTCATGGTCCAACGATTCCAACAGCTCCAACCACTCTCGTACTGTCTTCTCAAGCAGTACCTCCTACCAATGACTTACAATCGAAACATATCCGGGAAGCATCTCTTCTCCCCCACTTAGTTTCACACTACCCCTGCAATAATCAATCAGGAAAAGTAACAAGTACCGACAGTGTTGTACACACTTATCGCGTACAAAGGGATAATGACATTAAGACACTGGTCACGATGACCGACTATGCTCTGATACCACTATTGTAACACCCCTTCTAATTACCCGCGTTTTATAGGATTAAATAATTAGAGTTTATCCATAATTAAGAGGCGTCACAATTTAAATCATAAAAATTTGACCAAACAGCGTCATGCTTTCACTGAAGAATATTCATTAAATAAATCTTACTCAACGTCATGTTTAACAGCGGAAATGAAAACATAACCAAGATCCTGAATACATCATCCAACAGTTATTCCAGGATAATAAATCAACATAATTCAAAACTATTCAAATTATCCATTAAAGGATTCCAAGCAATCGTTTTCCCCAGTGTTACATCTACCAGAGCACGACACTGACACGCGGACTAGATTAACTAAACTCGAATCTAGAGCTATCCTCACCAACTCCAAGCGACTAATCACTTCGGATCTGAAATGTTAAAGTAAGGTTGAGATTTCAATTCGATATAATATGTATTATACATTCTTAGATACAACAGAATAATCGAATATATTAGTTCATCAACCAAACACAAGATCATAAACAATGCAGAAACAGTTCACACAATGATCATGTATATATCAAACAATGGCAATTGCAACACTGGAAACCATCCTAACATGTTACAATTCCATATGCAATGCAGACTCTATGCATGTGGTATCAAAACGTGAACCGCGTTCACCCACTGCTCCGTTTACTCGTGGAAAGACAGTGTAATCCATGATTCGCCCAAAACACTGAGTCAAGAATCCAATCCATGATTCGCCCAGAACACTGAGTCAAGAATCTAGCATCACCACCTCCAACCAGGTAAGTCTGTTGGCTCCGCCAGTTCGCTTCCGCACAATGGGAATGAACCAATTTAACAAATGCTCATGCATGCATCATAAAAGCATGCAACATCAATTCATCGGAATATGATAACAACATCATTCCATATAATGCTAATACCAATCTATCACATGATAACAACATAATCATGAATTAATTTATCACAAGCATAAACATGCCAAACACTTACTCTTTAATCAGTAAGACTATCACCAGTATATAATAACAATAACACTTGATACCAATACAATCATGAATGAACCACAAGGAAAAGAACATCACTCGAATGTCAATCTCCATTCAACTTATCAATCAATCCAAACCAATTCACAGGTTATGATCTCAACATAATTCACTTATTGCCAATTCACCAATATATCACATTCAAATCACAATGAATATCAAGATATAACATGGTATGCATTAGTTCTCATCCGGTAACTCAGACCATTTAGTATTAATTCCCCATTGTCCTTAAATATTCCATACCTTTCAAAATCGGGAGCTCGACTCGTTTGAAAATAATTTTTGAGAAAATAGTATTTTTCTTTTCCAAAAGATAGAAGTTTAAATTTAAGAAATAACGCCGAAAACGGCACTCGAATCGGAGTTACGGTTTAGAAAATATGAGTTTTTGAAGTTTTTGAAGTTTTGGAAAATCGATGGTAAGGTTCCTCAGGAGAACCGGTTCCCACAATTTCAAAATACACGCTTCCTGGAAAATTGTATGGGGAACCCGGTTCCTCCCCACAGGGAACCGGTTCCCAGGTTTTAAAAATAAGCCTCCCTGGATTTTTGTATGGGGAACCCGGTTCTCCCCAACAGGGAACCGGTTCCCATGTACAAAAATGCCCAGATTTTGAATTTTAACACTTGGAACCCGGTTCCTCCCCACAGGGAACCGGTTTCCACGACCTGTAACAGTAAAATTTTCTAATTTTGAAAGCTTTATGCATCCATAATCATTTCCAATCTTCCAAACACGAATTATGATATTGGGAACACCAATCTAAAGCCATTTTACACCATTTTGACATCAAACAACATAATTTACTCGTTCCTATTTGTTATCTGACACACTAATGATCAATTTTCCATACACCGACACAAAATAGGGTTTCATAATCTCAACCTATAATTCAATTTCCTAACATACCCAATTACCCCGTTGATTCCCAAAACCCATAAGACATATTAACCAAACGAAATCACCCCTTACCTCGCGATGATTCTTCGGTTTCTCTCGGCGTCGGCTTTTCCTCTCTCCTCTTCTTTCTCCAACTCTACGTGACATGATTCCTCCAAAAACCTTCTCATTTCCTTTATTTTCCTTTTTATACTCCTTTTAATATTCCTTATTAATCCAAATAAAATGAAATAATAATAATTAGTAAAGTAGAGTAATTTACTCCTCATACTCACTAACTACTCTGCACACCTCCAATCCTTTCTTTATTAAATGACCCAATTAATCCAAATAAAATTAATACTTAAGACTTTAATTAATTAAATAATTAAATTCTCACTTAGTTAATATTTGAATTAAATCGGGGTGTCACATTTTGCATTTTAGACCTTATGCTAACATTTCTTTCTTACTTATACATGAGATATGGATGAGAGACAATCAGGTTTAAGGCATAATAGGGTTGCACAACATGATTCTGTGCGGATAGAGAGGAGTCAGGCAACCCAACCTCATACTGTATCTGGATAGGCCATACCAGATGCACCTTCTACTGCTTAAGCCTACGATGAGCCTTCTTACACTCCTTCTACATCGTCCTCCGACAGCAGAAGAGATTCTCCAGTGCATCCTTCCCCTCCCCCGTTCTCCCGCAGACACACATCCTCACCTAGGATATTTGAGACGAGATCATCGTCTGGTACACAGGTGACACCTGAGTGTCAAACATATACACGACCTCAGTTCCAACCACCATCAGAGGTGAGACTCGAGGCTACACCTGATACACTAACGGCGCCCGAGGCACCCGACGACAGTACAAGATCCTCAGGTCTTTGGAGAGGACCTTCTGGGGATGATCAACGTTTTTGTTGAGAGATGGCACCATGATACGTCGTCATTTCATCTACCACATGGTGAGATGACGATCACACTCGATGACGTTGTGTGTCTACTTCATTTACCGATAAGATGGGCTTTCCCGGATCATGAGAAGATAGAAAAAGAGAATGCCATAGCTTTATTGGTTGAGAGGCTGAGAGTTACACTTGATAGCGCCCTGGTAGAGGTTGATAAGACACGTGGTTGCCACGTGAGGTATAACTACTTGACTAGGGTATTCACAGATGAGATGGCGTGTGCACGAGCGGTTGATGGTGATGCCGAGCAGGTTACCATTCATAGGGGGTATTCCATGAGAGCATACCTCTTGTATTTTTTTGGCACACATATCTTTGTGGACACCAATGCCACTTACACTGACATCATGTACCATAGGTACTTTGTTGATTTTAAGGCGATTAGTGGGTGGAACTGGGGGGAGCTGTAACACCCCCTTCTATTTACCCGCGTTTTATAATAATAATTAGAGTATTTTAATCACAACCAAGAAGGCGTCACAATTTAAATCATAAAATTTTAACCAAACAGCGTCATGCTTCACTGAAGAATACTCATCCATTAAATCATACTCAAAATTATGTTTAACAGCGGAAATGAAACATAATTAGATCCCGAATACTTTACTCAACAGTTATTACAGGATAATAAATCAACATGATTCCAAAATTATTAAAATATCCATTAAAGGATTCCAAACAATCGTTTTCCCCCAGTGTTACATCTACCAGAGCACGACACTGACACGCGGACTAAATCAACTGACTCAATGCTAGAGCTATCCTCACCGACTCCAACGCAGCTAATCACTTCGGATCTGAAATTGTTGAGTAAGGGTGAGATTCCAATTCAATATAACATGCATTATACGTTTCTAGAATACAACAGAATAAACATATACGTTAATTCATTAACCAAACACAAGTCATAATCAATGCACAAGGCAGTTCACACAATGAACATGTATATAATCAAACAATGGAAATTGCAACACTGGAAACCATCCTAGCATGTTACAATCCCATATGCAATGCAGACTCTATGCATGTGGTAACAAAGCGTGAACCGAGTTCACACACTCCGTTTACATGTGGATGGCGGTGTAAATCCATGATTCGCCCGAACACCGAGTCAAGAATCCAATCCATGATTCGCCCATAACCACCGGGTCAAGAATCTAGCCTCACTACCTCGCACTGTAAGTCTATTGGCTCGCGATTCACCTCCGCACAATGGGAATGAACCAATTTAACAAATGCTCATGCATGCATCATAAAAGCATGCAACATTAATTCAACGAATATGATAACAACATAATTCCACATAATTGCCAATATCAACATATATCGCATGATAACAACATAATCATGAACTACTTATCACAAAGCATAAATATGTCGAATGCTTACTCCTCAATCGAAGACTATCACCGGTATACAATAACAACCACACATGATATCAATACAATCATGAATAAACAACAAGGGAAAGAAACACCACATGAACGTCAATCTCCATTTAACTTGTCAAACAATCTAAACCAATTCATAGATTACGATCTCAACATAATTCACTTATTTCCACTCACCAATGTATCACATTCAATCACAATGAATAATCAACACAACATTGTAAACATTAGTCCTCGACCGATAACTCAGGCCATTCATATTAATTTCCCATCATCATTTCACATATCATGATATTAATACAAATCACATCATGTCAATTCACCAGTATATCTCATTCAATCCAAAATGAATAGTAATTATATAACACTGTCAGCATCAATACCTCATAGGTAACTCATACCATTCATAATAGTTCTCATTATCCTTAATTACTCATTCTTTCAAAAAGTCGGGAGCGCGACCATTTAAAAATAATTTAGCAAAATAATATTTTTCTCTTTTCAAAAGGTAGTATTCGAAATTTAGAAAATACCAAAAGCACTTTCGAATCGGAGTTACGGTTTAGAAAATATGAATTTTGAAGTTTTAGAAAATTGGAAAAGTGAACATGGAACCGGTTCCTACCGAGCGGAACGGTTCCGAAAGTTAAAAATAACACGCCCCGATTTTTGAATGGGGAACCGGTTCCGTCATATCTGAGAACCGGTTCCGAGTGTAAAAGTCCATTTCGCAATTTAACTGGAACTCGGTTCCTCCCACAGGAACCGGTTCCCACCTCGACGACATTTTATCACTTTTGTGATTATGTATCCTTTATCACTTCCAAACTTACTAATACGATTTGGTATATTAGGAACACAATTTCATCATCATTCCACACCATTTTAACATCCAACAACATGGTTTATTCATCCTTATTGTTCATTCGACACACTAGATGATCCTAATCCCAAACACCGACACAAAATAGGGTTTTCAATCTATAACCTATGATCATCACAATTCAAATTATCTAACATACCCAATTATCCCTATGATTCCCAAAACCCATAAGGCAAATTAATTGATCGAAATCACCCTTACCTCATGATGATTCTTGATTCTCTTGGTGTCGACTTTTCCTCTCTTTTCCTCTTCTCTCAATTTCACGTGAAAACAGTTTCTCCAAAAACCTATTCTTTCTTTCTTTTCCCTTTTTATATTCCTTTAATTGTTCCTTTAATTATTCCAATAAAATAATTAAAACTTAATAATTAATTAGTAGAGTGATTTACTCTCTTACACCCACCGTTTACTCTGCACACCTCAACACATTTCCTCATTTAATGACCCAATTAATCCAAATAAAATAATACTTAGGACTTCATTTAATTAAATAATTAAATCCTCACTTAATAAATATTTAAATTAAATCGGGGTGTCACAGGAGCTCCCTGCTTGATTTACTTGTATACCAAGTTGTGAAACTCTGGTGACAACAACAGACTCAGATGTCACATAAGGATTTCCTGACATCTGATATGACATTAAGAACACAACAAGGTAGAAGTAAAAATAGTAGTGCAGGAAACAATAAATAACACATATAATTGTTCACCCAGTTTGGTTCAAACCAACCTACATCTGAGGGCATACCAAGCTAGGAATAAAGTCAACTATCAGTAGTACTAATTTAGAGTTAAACTCTCTATTTACACCCTTCACTTAATCCCTATCCAATGACCCTTATACCTAGGTCCTCCCTAGATATGGAATATTCTCATTCTACTTTCAATCATCGTAATGATGTCTAGAAGTCAACATTCCAGCCACTGCATCAACTTGACTTCCACTAACTCTTCAACACCTGAAAAGTAGAAGATACACTTCTATCACAAACTACCTAAGAGTTAAAGTCTCCAACTTCTAACTTAGGACACACTTTGGAGTTACTTCACAAATTCCTCCAAGAACACAAATGCACTCATTTCTTCACAGCTTCTGAGTGAGTAAAACAATCCTCTTGCCTACAGGCTTCGAGGTACAAATCAGTGACCATCCAACAATCTGGGTGGTTCACCTACAAACCAACTCTCCCAGAGAGTTGTTACAGACTCAGCCCTAAAAACTACATCATTACTAAATTCGGTTGGTGATGAACTTAAGTTACAAAGCTTATATTGATAACCTATTACTCAACTGGATTCTCCAAAACAGCTTGCTAAAACTGCTCCAAGATATTCTCCACAAATTTAGGACTTCAAATAACAACAATTAAGTTGTTACAAATATGCAAAAGATTCTCCTATAAAATATTCCTTCAACATTTAGTTTCCTAAATGTTCTCCTTGATTTCAGATTGAGTCTCCTTCAATATAGTGCGCCACATAGGATTCATAATATCTTAGGAATATTCTATTTCTGTTAAAGACATAACATAATCCAATTTTTCAGCTCAAACACAATATCGTGACATCTTCTTCGACATGTTGTTCTAAATATTGAAAGATTTCAGCATAACATGTTTCTTCATTAAATAGAACTTCAACCTGTTTTCTCCTTACAAGTTATAAATCCTATTTAACATATTGCTGCTATATTATTTTTACCAAATATAAAGTCAATCCTAAAAATAGAGAATCAACAAGTTGGATGAGGGGATTAAATGGAAGACGAGGTAGATGACCGATAGCATGTCACTCATGACGGTATAAAATCTTATTTAATTTTGTTATTTCAGAGATGGATCCTACAACACTTCTCCCGCATCTCAAGATTGTCACTTACTCTGGGTTATACTGAAGATAAGCCCTATGCCTGTGCATACGAGCCTCTCAGAGGGAACCAGGCGATATAGTCATTTTGGGTTTACCTGTACCAGCTAGTGCATGAGGATATTCACTACAGTTTCTTCATCGACCACCGTGACACGATACCGTTTGATGAGGTTCTGCTGTTTACATGTTGGTTGGCCTGCGGGACTCGCAAGAATGCTCCTTATATGCTTGAGCGGGTGATCCGTCAGTTCGGGTTTACCCAGACCATTCCCTGGGATCTTGCTATATGTGTTCCTCCGATAGTGAAGAGGATGGACATGGATGCTCTGTTTGATAATTTTGAGAATCATCTTGTACTTGATGAGTCCAAGAGTACCATGGCTCTAGACGACTAGAGTTACGAGTACGGTTACGTGATATGGTTCCTCAGGGTGTCTCATCCGTGCATGATAAAAGATACTATAGGGAACCCACCGAGGTTAGTTCATCAGGAGATCTTAGAGGAAGAGGAGGCTATGAGGGATAATGCTTATGACGTGTTACCTAGGTATCGTCGTATCATGGAGTTTGCGCATGATGATATTGACAGAGGGCTGTTTCCTAACAGATCCGATGTTAGAGGTGTTCTGAAGGCCATCATGGTGGAGGTTCAGGGTGCTCTGTCATATAGGAGGTAGCGGAGGGACGCCTCGAGGATGACAGATTGGCTCATCATCTGTCATACCCAGTAGTTTACGCTGATGATGCACTTGTATTTTGGTTTTTGTTTTTTTGTCTTGTATTGTATCGTATTTGTATAACTATACATATTACTTGGATAACATTAATTGGATTATATTGATATGCTTGAATATTTAAATTATATTGATATGCATTTTGGATAACATTTTTGGTCTTTTGTTCAATTTCTGATTTGTATAATTTCTCTGATTATTGTTTTTGTTCAAAATTTCTAATTTGTATGCTTGGAACATTTTGAATTCCTGCCATGCTCAAAACCGAAAATATACTTCCGGTTTGGAACCGGAAATATAAATCCGATTTTAACACAAATATTTTAAAAAATGATACGCACCGAAAATATACTTCCAATTTTAGAGGGGCATTATGAGAAATACATAGGATTTAATTTTCCACCATGGAGTGACTTAAGAAATTCCCAAAAATTAATGTTCTTGCTTGTACATGTGAGATCATGCTGTCACATATGCAAGATAAAAAAAGACACATGTATTGATGGTTTCTTATGAAATGTAATTATTAAGATTAATGTTTTAAAAACCGGATCTGATCGGTTGGTCGGATCGGATCGGTTGGTCGGACCGAGAATCAGCCACGTAATCGGTCTGATTTAATTATTGGTTCAGAATTATCATTGAACTTGTGCAAACTGGTAAAAATCGATTTAAAGCGCTAAAACCAGAAAAATCGGCGATTTTCTTAAAACGGTGGTCTAATTACATTTTTAATTTTCTTTAATTTTTTAAAATTTTTAATTTTTTTTTTCTAATTTTAAAAAATCAAAATTTTGATTATTTTTAATAAAAAATAAAATAAAATAATAATATCATTGACGGAGAAGATGTTGCAGATGCAGTTGGTTTCGTTGTTGATGATTTTTATATTAAGAAGGAAATATTAAATTGAAACTAAATATAATAGACAATAGAGTTATTTTATTTTAAACTATTCAAGTAGATTATTTTGCAAATTAGACTTTGTTTGATATTAGATTTTATAATTTTGTATTATTTTGTTATATGTGATACTTATGTTTAAATTTTGAATTTAAATTATGAACTTTTGAATTATGATATGATATTTTTTAAAAACTTAAGTGTTAATTATATTTTGTGGAGACTGAATCGTCCAGTTCGATAAGTTTTATACCTATATAATTTTGTTATAATGACCGATCTGTTCAACTAAATTATCCAATTTAACCCAATTTAATCATGCGATTTGATCAATAATCTAGTAGTTCGACCAATAAATCAGCGATCTGATCAGTAATCTAGTAGTTCGACCAATAAATCAGCAATCCAATACTTTTTCCGATTTAATGTTCGTTTCGATTTTTAAATACAGATTAGTATAAAGAATCCAAAAAATTTGGTTTAACTAAAAAAAGAGTTGTGTATCTATTACAATTTTGACAAATATACTAAAGAATGCCATGTTGAAAATTCAGTGTAGGAAGTAACACAAATAACTATAAATAGTATTCTATCCATTTAAAATAAATGTTATTTTAGCAAATGAATTTTATTTTAAAATAAATATTATTATTTAAATAAAAATAATTGATATTTAGTATTAACTACTATTTTTATTTTTCTAAATAAAAATAATCTTATATTCATTTCAAAGTAAATAATATTTTACTTTTCAAGATAAAAATAATTGATATTTTAATTTTAATTTTTAATTAATAGTATGTATACTATTTTAACATAGTGATGAAGTTAATTAGTAAAAAATGTAATATATTTTGATATTTTATTAATTTTTAATTTAAATATAAAAATTTAAATAATATTTAATTTTTAGTTTGGATTTAATGAAAATATACCGACAGTGTCAATTTTACACTGCTGGTCCTTAATTTTTATAAAAATTTGATTTTTCCCTTAAATCGTATATAAATATTTTTTTAAGAATAATAATATACTGATTAAATTATTAATCATTAGTATTATATTAAGATTTAAAATAATAAATAATATTTTTTTATAGTAAATACAACAATTTAAAAAAGAAAATGAGTAGTCCAGATCCACCCAATCAAATTATTAGTCGGTCCTTATTTCAATTCCACTTTTGAAACCTAGAGAGTAACATCCTAGCCGTGCGCTGTGTTTGGCTAAAATTACATCTCTCGTGCTGGAGTAATTAATATTTGACACCCAATAAAGAATTATTTTAGAAATTGATGCCTGCACATTTTCACTCATAGATAGCATCTTCCTCTACCAACTGTCAGAAAATAAAAAGGTATAAATGAACCGTGAAATAATTCGCACATGAGTATGTCGTTAAATTTTCTCTCTTAATTATATTTTGTCCCAACAAAATAATGGATCAACAACAAAAAATATCATACAAAATAATAAATATCATTAATAAAACATCAACAAGCCCAATTTTCATATTAGTAGGTTACATGTTTAAATTTCAACTCCCTAATCCCTAATATTCGGAATTCGAATTTCTACTCATGCATATGATATTTCGGTATATTTATTAATTAAGAATGAGTGTCTTTATTTCTGATTTGTTTTTGTATTTATTAAATATGAATCTACGCCCTTGTATATGAGTATCTGATCAGATATTCCTGCACATCTATCAATTACATCTATCAACTAGATCTTATAGAGACGTCAAATTTTATGATCAGTGTTGCTCTTATTAATTGTCCAAATCTATCAACTAGATCTTATAGGGACGTCAAATTTCATGATCAACTCTTATTAATTGTCCAAATACAAGTTGTTAGATTCTATTTCTCTCTAAATGGTGTTATATTAGAAATATCAGAATAACAGACCCAGTGACAGTGAGTGGAGTTAATTTTCTTCCCTTTCTCCATCTGGTCCCTTCTCCACCATCTAAGAAGAACCCAAAACCTCTTCTCTAACTATTTTCTCTCTCTCCCATCTCTTTCCGCGCAACCAAACAGGACAAAATTAAAATATCTTATTCCTCTAATCACCCACACAATTAAACCACAAAAACAAAACCCTCACTACACATCATTTTCATATTTCCACTCACATCAAATCACACTCAAACTCACGCTCTCTCTTTCGCTCGCGATGAAATCAAAGACACATACCGGAAACGGTTACGCGGCCGAGAATGGCGGATGTGGAGGTGGAAGCAGCAGCTCACCGAGTCCGCCGCTCTCTCCTCCACGTCATTCCGGCGTTTTGCATTTACGAAAACGATTACGGCGGACGAAGTCACTGTCGGCGCGGAGGAGTCTCCGATACTTCTTCCTCCTGCCGTTTGTTTACATATCCGGTCTTCTGATGTGCGTCGGACCTTTTCCGTTTACGTTCTCCTCTCTCATTGGTCACGCTCCTCTTCCCGGTTCTCGTTACCGGAGTCACGAGGTTTTTCACAAGCTTTGGCATGAAATCGATTCTGATAATTCATCTTTCATCGAGGTGAGCCAAGTCAAATAAACGTGTAATGTACAATAATTACGTACGTGCGCTAACGAACAAAATTATTAACATGAATTTGAAAAGTAAAGTTAGGTATTGGATTTATATGAATTCGTCTTCATCTTGTTTGGTGTTATTTGAAATTTGAAAATTTTGTTGTTTTGTTGATCTTGTTTTTTTAGTATTAACTTCTTATAGATGCGTGATGGATAATGAAATCATTCTTTTCTATAAACAGAGATGATTTGTATTTATGCAGTTATTTATTTTGCAGTTGTCTTCGGTGTGGAAATACAAAAGGAAGTTGAGAGAAAAGAAGCCTTGTCCGAATTTGACGGCTTTGCATCATCAACATTTTGGTAGATAAAGATAAATCAAAGCTGTTGTATAATCTATTTTCTCTTTGCTTTTGTTTTGTTTCACTTTCACATACCTACTTTTTTGAGTTTGACTTCATATTGCTGCTAATGTGAAATTTGGGATAGTAATATTGTGGATTTTGTTTACTATATTAAAGGAGTGTTGAAATGAGTCTGTAAGCATTTGAAAGACCTTCTAAAAATAGCTTATGAATTATAAGGCCTTCGTGAAAAAATAGAATTTATTTTCATAAGCTCCGATCTAGAAACAATTTATATAGACTTTATGTAGTGTTTGCCCCATTTCCTAATTGATTGTAATCTTATATTATATGATAAGCTGCTAATTTAGTTATTTTTACTGAAATGCTAACTAATACTATGCTTTCACTAATTTCAGTGTCCCCTGGCCTGAATGGTTTTTTGATTGTTGAGGCCAATGGCGGTCTTAATCAGCAACGCTCTGCAGTATGACTAAGTCTTTCCTTTCTCTGTATTTCAGTGGTTCGTTTATTTGACATAGGAATTACTTTTTCACCTATTTGTTTTTTAATCTGTCTTCTGTAGATTTGCAATGCTGTGGCTGTTGCTGGACTCCTGAATGCAATTCTAGTTATACCTCATTTTGAATTTCACAATGTGTGGAAAGATCCAAGGTGACCAATTTACTTATCTATCATCTTTGGCTTTTGAGTCTCTAAAGACAGATCTTAATAGTTGTGCTTAAGAAATTTTTCAACACTAATTGTTGGTAAAGTTTCACTGTGTGGCATGTTTTTGTCAAAATATTACCACGTTTAGTTTAACAACTCAGTAACACATGGTTGGGGGCGAAAGGAGTTTATTTGTTTCTTAATTTAGCAGGTGTGTGTTTTCTGTATATTCTTGTTTATGCAAACTAAAAATGTGCCTTCTGATTATTTTCTTCCTTCCATCAGTTGTCTATTTACAATATTTTTAAATCTAAAATAAGGTACTCAGTGTTGCCTTTGTTTGAGGCTGATTTCTCTCATCTTTCGAATTGAAGAATGAAACTCATAAGAAAAAACTTAAACAGCAAATAGAGTTAAGTTTTTCAACTTAAGAGAGGGAATTTTTTGTTTGCTAGGTTGTCATTATTCATTTGGTGGGAACTCATATCATATGCCAACAAGAAATGAAATAATAGAAGTACAAAAATAGAATATTCTTGAAAAAACTTTACTACCATGTAACTCTCTAACTTCTTTTGTTGCTCATAAAATATTTGAGTTAAACATGTTTCAATAAGTTATTTAATTTAACCAATTTTCCATAAACAGTGACATATCAACATTTTTTTATGTTATAAATAGCGCATCATTAATTAAGCATCCTACAGACCTATGACCAAAGGAAGATTCCCCTGCTATATACTTTGTTTACTTACATTAATTAACACTTCTTTCTTACCTTTATGATGTGGTTTATCTAGCATTATTACTTGACCAAAATTTGTCTCAGACTAGCGGATATGGAAATCATACAGTGTGTGCTGTGTGTACTCTTTGGTAGAACCACCCATACAAATAATTATATATGCCGTATAGTGAACATTTTGAGGCTTAATAGACTTATTTTATGCCTGATTTCATTTCTGCATTCATTATCTATTTAAAATAATGTACTTTTTTGTACAGTGAATTTGGGGATATATATGATGAGGATCATTTTATATCCACACTTGATGGTTATGTGAAGGTAGTTAAAGAACTCCCTGAGGCAATAATGGAGAGACATAATTACAATATGACTAATATAACTACCATCAAAGTTCAAGCTTGGGCTCCTGTCAGTTATTACACGGCAGCTGTTTATCCTATCTTGCAAAAGGAAGGGTAGGTATTGGACCACTTTGCCCTCATTTTTTATTCTCTGTATTGGGTTTGGGGTGAACATGTACTGTGAATCCACATTGGGCAGTCAGCACAGCTTGATTTTTATGCAAACAATTCAATGAAAGTAAGGACCTTTATTTTTGGCAAACTTATGCAGGGTTCTTCGAATAGCTCCATTTGCTAATCGTTTGGCAATGAGTGTCCCTCCACATATTCAATTTCTAAGATGTCTTACTAATTATAAAGCATTGAGGTTTTCTTCTTCAATATCAGCACTAGCTGAGAATCTGGTTTACCGAATGCTTGAGAAGAGTTCAAGGACAGATGGAAAATATATTGCTGTGCATCTTCGCTTTGAGGAGGTATCGTGCTCATTCTATCACATTGATAACTAGGTTTAGTTATATGCATCTCTAGGTGTCTAAAATATACATACAGGATTGGATGTGCATTATGTAATGATTTACTAAATATTCTAACATGCAGGACATGGTAGCATTCTCCTGTTGTATATATGATGGAGGAAAGGAAGAGAAATTGGAAATGGATTTAGCTCGTGAAAAGGGGTGGAGAGGAAAGTTCAAAAGAAAAGATCGTATCATTGTACCTGACCTTTATCGAGTCAATGGAAAATGCCCACTTACCCCCCTAGAGGTATTTATTTGCTTGCTAGTGCTTTTCAGATCTTCTATTTTTTCCTTAATCTAAAATCTTGCCAGTCTTATGTTCTTAAGTTATTGGCTTCTTAATGAAATACCCCCCTAGAGATATTTATTTGCTTGCCGGTGCTTTGCAGATGTTGAATTCTTAGTTTTTTTTTCCTTATTCTAAAATCTTGCAAGTCTCATGTCCTTCTGCTATTGACTTCTTAATGAGATACTGCCATTCTTTTATTTAAAAATTTATTCCTGATTCCAGTTGAAGAAAGCTGATATTTCATCATGAAAGAGACCGATGTTTATTTATTGCCTGTTGTTTTCTACAACTATGTAGGTTGGGATGATGCTACGTGGCATGGGATTCAATAACAATACCTCAATATATTTAGCTTCTGGGAAAATATATCATGCCGAAAAATATTTGGCTCCTTTAATAAAGATGTTTCCGAATCTGTATACTAAGGAGTCTCTTGCAACACCAGACGAGCTTTCTCCTTTTATGGTAAAGTTCTTTACTCGTTAAACAATAAAATAGGTTTCATGCTTCATTCCATGGAACTCAATGGCTTCAAAGCTCTTCAGCTTCTGTTTATTTTAGTTTCTCTTTCTTAGCTTATTAGCCAATATGTAGAAGCATGTTAACTAGATTGTTCAGTAAAAGCTTCTTATCAGTAGCTCCACTTCTGCAATTGATTTATTCTTATTTGTAATAGTTATAGATAGAATTTTTTTTTTAAGTTCTTGTAGTGACTAAATAAAAATACTTCAGAAGTCAATCAAAGTGGTAATTGGCATCGTATATATTGATGTATGATCTGTGAATTGGACTCAGTGGCACGGAGATGTAACAACCCTTCATTAAAACTCCTATTTTTATGTGTGAATTAGACCTAGGAACTTAGGTTTGTCCTTTTGAAAAGAGGATCAACAGTTTGAAGTTCAATTGGTACATTTTCTCTCTCCATATTTTATAGTTTATACACCAATACCAAGTCTTAGAATGTGTGGGTTGGGCCTAACTCGACCTTACAAACCGGATTGTAAGGTGAGGATTGCTCTCACTTATAAACATATGTTCAGGCCATATATTGTCCAATGTGAGACTCTTAACACCCCCTCTCACGCCCAGGAATTGGGCTGGAGCGTGGAACTAAATGGTGGGCAGCCCAATGGATCTTAGATGAGGCTCTAATACCATCTTAGAATGTGTGGGTTGAGCTTAACTCGATCCTACAAACCGGCTTGTAAGGTGAAGATTGCTCTCACTTATAAACACATGTTCATGCCATATATTGTCCGATGTAGGACTCTTAACAAGATTGTATTACTGGGCCGAAAACATGATTATAATAGTCAAGGATGTAATTAGCAATCAATTCCAAAATAAAAAGGATGTATTTGACTTTATACTTTGGTTCTCTCTTCTTCCCTCATTCATCTTTATAGTTATTTGTTAGGCTTGATTTTTTGTTGTAAGTACGTCTATGCTGCTCTTTTGTGAGGTTAAATACAATTTTTTTTCATGGATAGGTGTAGTTAAGTTATTCTTTCTTTAAGTGATTGATGCCTTAATATTTTGAGACTTTCCAATATGCTCATATGCTTGGTTTCATCTTTTTTGTAGGGCTATTCCTCCCAATTGGCAGCACTGGACTACACAGTATGCTTGTTTAGTGAGGTTTTTGTTACAACTCAAGGTGGTAACTTTCCTCATTTTCTAATGGGTCATAGAAGATTCCTCTATGATGGGCATGCCAAGACCATTATTCCTGATAAACGCAAACTTGTTGTTCTTTTTGAAAACACAAGTATCAGGTATACTCTCCCTCTCTCTTCCTTGCTCGATTTATAGGGACACCATGCTCCACTAAAACATTTTGATGAACTTTGGAGAATATTTGTTTTTATTCTATAATCTATTTATGATTTTAGTTGTCTTTTTAGAAATATGATAAAACTTTAGGTAGAGATATGTATCTAGTATTCATAAGATAATTCCCCTTAATTGTGATCCTCTTGATAATCCTTCTTTTTTTAAGTTCCCTCTTCACTTCAATCGCCAATAATAATCGTTCTAAGAAAGAAAACTGAATTACAAGCTTTCTTTGGACGACTCACTCACAGTACTTATTTGGGAAAGGGTTACTAAAAGGAAATTATCAGGTACCATCTAGTTGCTAACCTGGAAGTGCTCACCCTAGTAAACAATTAGAAACCAAATACTAGACCAGACATAGCCCCAGTTAGTTTCCAAATACTAAAATAATATTCAGCTTAACAAATGACACCAATTTACACAATCCAGAACAATTACCAAAAATTAAGATTCAATCATGATTCATAAATTAGGATTCATCAGTGCCATATCTAAAGAGCTTAACAATGCATAATAGTATCACTAAAAGTAATAGAAATAATGTCAAGATCCTCAAACATCATCACAAAATATAAAAGACGAGTTAAAAAACAAAGCCTATTGAATCCAAGAAATAGTTCTCTTGCAATCACCTTGAAAGGAATCTATCAAAGATCAAAGGTTGCTCGTCCAAATCATTATGAAATTGCAGTCGAAGTTACCACATGTCACCACTACACTGTCTACCAATTGTTATTTCTCAATGTTAATGTGATATTAGCACATTTGCTAATTTGCATTCCAAGGTGACTAGATTTTTTTTCTATCTTCATTTTAGCTCCAAACTCCTATTTTCTTCTTGTTTTAACCATGTTTTAGTTATTCAATTCCACTCAGAATGCCAATCTTCAGGATGGGTGGTAGATGAATTTCAAATCCAACTTGGAGAATACCTTGGAACCACTTACTCGTCCAATATTTCCTCTATAACTGGAAAGGGGAATATGTCGGGTATTGTAATTGTAACTAAATTTTTTAGAGACCCTTTAACTCAAAATTTCCAGTCGCCAATTTTTTTTAGTACAATATATTTTTGACTCGGACAAGGGCTTACAAAGTTTTTTTTTTAATAAGTCTTACAAAGTTACAATAGGTCTAGTGATGCCTTCAGCTAGGGACCTAAATGAATCGAGCCGGGAACCTAAGACTTGAATTTGGCTTATGATAAAATGAGTCGAGCCGGGAACCTAAGACTTGAATTTGGCTTATGATAAAATGAGTCACACAAGTGTGGCTAATTTATTTAAACAAGCCTATCTAGAACCTCGAGTTTTGACTTATTAAAAAGGGCAAAACTACAAATTTTCTCATTTAGAACTAAACTTTTTTCTTTGCATTTAGAATAATTTTTTTAAAAATATTTTTGAAGTTTATCAATTTAGTATTTAATAAATATTTTAATGTTACATGATAATCTACAAATTGAAATATATGCTTAAGTGAACCAAATCATAATTTTTATGCCCATACTCATATAAAACAGACTTTAAAATTATGCATATATATTAGGAGAGATCAAATTATACTAATGTCATATCATAAGTGGATATTGCTACCCTGCTTAATAATTTTTTTATCAGTTACATGTATTACAAAACTCATTGTTGGATAAGTTATTATCGCTTATGTAATGTATGTAAGTTCTTACATAGATTTCAAATAAGTTGATATGTCAATGAGATGTGTTTATGAACATTGGTTGATAAAAGGGCATAAGTTGTTAATCTTGATGTATCCTCCGCATCTCTCTTAGCAGAACCGAACAGAACAAGCTGTCCGGATCTGTTTCCAAGTCCCAAATGCCATCACTAATTGTTTATTTATGTCAGAATTATACTGCCAATGAGTTTCTTATTGGATTTGTTTCCATCCTTGTCTGCATAGTTGTCATGTGGGGTGTATTCTTTGTGCATTGCTTTTGCAGTTGGAATGCAACCTTTGAAACACACTTGGATGATATTTGTGCATTGCTTTTGCAGTTGGAATGCTCTCAAGGACCAGATGGATGATATGCTCACTGAAAGTGATCGCAAAGGAATCATGGTCCCTAGAGTTAGAAAAATCAACAGAAAAACTTCTGTCTACACTTACCCTTTACCAGAATGTAGATGCTTACAGCAGTCTCTTGTCAATGCAACAATTGACCACGATGTAGACATTCCTGATAATTACAGCCGAACAAAAAAGCTTGAATGAATGAATCTCTGCATCAGCTTTATATTATTTTCAACTCCACGGCTTTGGTGTTTCAACTTCCAGTTTTATGACTTTTTGAAGTTGTTCTCTCTTGTCAAGATAAGGCCATCCCAGTTCAGACCACACAAGTATAGATTTCTACTTTTATGTGATTGGTTGCTTCAACTGATTGAAGATTTCGTGTGCATAATACTATATTCACTTAGTGGAACAGTTCTCTAGTCTCCAGTGTGCATCAACGTAATTTCCAGGAAAGGATATATATCAGGAGCAGGACTTAAAAAAGAGGAGAATATATTTTATATTCCTTTCTAATCAATGTCTTTCAAATAGCATTACTTTTCTTTTACATTTGAGGAGGGCTAGTAACACACTCTCTAGCATACTCTTTTCAAGACCAATTTTTCCATTGGTTCATATTCAAATGGAATCTTACTAAATCATGTAAGGACCACATAAATTTATTGAGCCATATGGATTTCAATCAATAAAAGAATGTACCTTGAAAAGAGCGTGTTAGAGAGTCCTAGCATAATTCCTTACATTTTTTGGTTCTTGTGTAAAATTCTTTGGCTAGGAATAAAGACTAGCCTATAGAGTCAGCGAGTGTTATTTGTTTTGTATCAGTTGACAAATGGTTTTGTTTTTGCTCCCTTTTCAGTTTTCATCATTTAAAAAAGGTAATATAATGTCTTCTTTATGTCTTCTATTTTATCATTTGAAAATAGATTATGATCTGCTCTGAAATGAATGTGTGAACTGTTACACAAGATCTTTACTTGTAATATTATAAAGTTTTAAAAGAACAAAAGCGACTATTATTAGAAAGTATTGATGAGTTTGGGTTTAGGCAAAAGAAAATGGTCCCCAACGTTGATAGAATTTTCTTTTTTGCAACTTTGGGTGGTAGATGGGACCTATAAATTGAAATAAAATCTGTGTGGCCAAAATTGAAGTTGGTGTTAGAATTTAATATGGTTGAGGGTACAATAGAGAGCAGTGAAATGACAAGAGTTGTTCCTCAGTCGACATAATGCAGCGGGCGGGACTACATGACTCGTGGATGTACACATGTTGAATGCAGGCATGCAGTTGATAGCTTGGTCAATGTTGATTGAACTCATCCATTGTCTGCGGTTTGAGTTATACTGCAATGTATATGTGGAAGTGTTGATGGTGACAACCATTGTTAGGAGGATTTCGTTTTCGGGACGCACCAAGATTTTATAAAATATAATCTGAAATAAGAATTTAATTTTCGATTTGAACCTGAACTTATATTTTCGATTTTGTGCTACATAGTGTAAGAACAAGATTTGGTTCTGTAAATAATCTTTAAACTTTAATGATAACAACAATATTTTATATGTAACAATTTCTGTGATCTAATTGTTTCTTGAGGGTGTAGATAAAGTATTCTATTTGATTCAGGATTATTGTCCAAAGAAACATCAGAACTAGCGCGTCTCAGAAAGACTATTCCTTTTATTTATGAAGTAACATCAGTAGTTCTAAGGAATGTTGAATGCTCATCAGAAAGAGGATCTCACATACTTCTAAGATAATCGATTGCTTCAGAAGTCACAAGTGCGTCCAGAAAAGGAATTTCCAGTGAAGATCAGAAATCAAGATAAAGAAGCTTTTGCTTCAAAGATCAGAAAACAAGATTTAGTGCTTCTTAAAAAAAGTGTTTGCTCCTAAGTCAGATATCAAGAAACCGTTTGTCAGATAAGCTGCTGCTACATGTCTGAAGACAAGGTCCTGGTTCTGAAAGACTGTGATACATTTGTGAACACTATTATGAAAAGTCTTATGAAATATCTATCATCTTCTCATCAGAAATATTTCATCAGAAGATTAAAAGAACAAAGTCATGGTCTCTTCTACGCTCTATTACTACTTTGCGCTATGTTACTACTTCAATATCAAAAGTATCTCATCATAAGATATGATCAGAAAATTTACTCAAGAAATCAACATTACAACATACATCAACTTTCTACTATTTGTGAAGAACGAAGTGTACAATTTGATTTTTGATATGATCTTGTCTCCTCCGATCACACGCTACCACTGTAGCAGCTGTCAAAAGAAAAGAATCGTTTGTATTTTCCAACGGTCTTCTTCTCTCATCCAATAAAATTGGATGACTACTTCATTGGAAAAGGTTGGAAAAAATTTTTGTATAGTCAAAAGAAAAACAAAAAGAAAACAGTTCAACAAACATCTACTCAAACAATCAAAGCAGTAAAGTCTTGATATGAAGAAATAAAAGAAGAAGAGAAAAATATTCAAATAGATATTCAACAACACAAAGAGCTGCTCCTGAGATGTGTGTTAACTATCTAAGTTGTAGTCAGAATTACTTGAGAGGGCTAAGGTGTCTTTCTAGAGTCTTAGTGTTTGTTGTAATCTTTCTAGATTATTGGGTTAAGTCATTTTCTAAGAAAAAATCACCTTGGCGGATGGGCAAGCGTAACTTTTTCTAAGGTGAACTTATATAAATCAATCGTGTCACTTTTCTTTATTGCTTAACTATTATTGTTTGTTTGTGAGAAGCATTTTCAAAGAAATAGTTTTTGAAAATCCAATTCAAACCCCTAATTTCTTGTATTTTTCTCAACCTTTACACAGAAAGCAAAAAATAGCATTGAATAATACCAATTCACAAATTCAAAATACAATTCATACCATAAATATGTAATACATTAAAGATTGAAACAAACATCAAACATTACATTTCAACATCCACGTGAACGTTGCAACATCATGATAATGTCATATACTGATCTCAAAATAGTCGCATATAGATCGATCAAAACTTTTGCTACAAAACGGGTAAAAGTATTCCACATAGCCTGTATATCAACGCGGTTCTTCAGCTCACAGCTGATGAACTCAAATTTCCCATCTTTGTCAACGAATGACGAGCGGTACTCGATCTTCACAACTTCTCAATTGTCACCATAAGATAATAGATCAAACAATATGTATTGCAGATCTTCAAGAGGAATGTATTCAGTGAACTGAAATTCTCGTGATGGTGTATCACCGATAAAGTGAACATTTCCATCATGTCATTTGATGTTCATTTTGTGTAAAACAAAATTTCATTTTCGGTTCCACCTAACTATGTACTGGAAATATATTTCCAGCAAGTCCCCTGGGACTAAAAACCAGAATAGAAACATAAACAAAAGCATACAAACAAAAACAAAAATCTCATGTATTGAAATATGATATTTTTTTGTCAAACTATAAAATGGCTATATTCTACAGTATAATACATTGATAAAATGGCATATACAATAAAATGATACCTAACTATTTAAATGATCCAAAATAATGATCGTCGGACAAATCCACAAGTGCTACCCTCTTTTGACTTTTCCCTTGTTTTTAATTTAATTTTGTTCAACTTGTTGTACTATTGCTTCCTTTTAATAAATTGGCTCGGCCAGATCTCAGAAGAGATTGTGTAATGATTTACACACTTTGATTCTATTATAAAATTATCTGTACAAAAAATATACTTTGTATTTTTGTATAAAAATTATTTCTTACACATAACAAATATTAGTCCGATCAGTATTATAAATAAAAATTTATTTTATATATTAAATATTTGATGTATATAATTTATATACATTAGTGTTCAGATGGGCACTTCTGTGCTCGTTTTTCTGTTTTTTTACTACGCTAATGTGTGTGTATATATATATATATATATATATATATATATATATATATATATATATATTTTTATTACGTTTTTGGTATACGTCCTACTAAAAAACAATTTTATTTGTGCAATATTGTTGTACCCCAAAATTTACCCTCTTAATTTCGATGTTTCTGGCTTATAATTGCATCATAATAAACATACATGCATACATATACATAGCATTGACCACATGGTTATCAGGTTCTAAGTATCCCAATTTGTGAAAGAAACTGTGCGTTTCGGCTATCCCAGATCATTTCGAGACCAATATCGGTATTTTTCAGTTCGTATGCTTGATGCAAGATTTTCTAGTTAGAAAGCCATTTTGGTTTGGTTCCATAAGAATTGAGATTATTTCGATATGTTCTCCAGTTTATCTATTCAGATCGGAGGCCGTTTCGTCAAGAAAAGACTTCATTTGTTCATTTCTCAATAAAGTGAATTTTTGGGTTTTTTGGTGCGTTTTGGGCGCTCCGGAAGGGATATTTCTCATCTCGTTGGGTATTTTATGATGATTTTTGACTGGCAAGTACATCTCACTATTATCTACAACTTTTGTTTGCAAGATGAAAGCAAATTGTGTGAAGAAAGACCTCAAAGAAATTGATCTTTCAAGTAGGATAAACTGAATTTAAGTGTTGTATCGTGTTCTCTGCGCACTAAAAAATTCATTACTCCTGGATGGAACATCGAAACAATGCGAGACCGGTGCCAAAAGTTCAAAAATTTCGTTGGCTACGTTTTCTATGAAGATTCTGTGTTTGAATTTTGATAAAAGACCCTCATTCGAGGCAATTTCTCCAAAGAACGCAATAAAAATTCTACACGTGTCAAACGCCTGAAAAGTGTGCTGAAACTTCAAAAATTCATATCGCCTGGACCGTTCGTCTGATTGAGTCGAAATTTTGACTCACGTTAGCAAAATTGCATTCCAAACATTTTTCTTTTGCATTCCGACTTCAAATTCCGCATGGATTTGGCTGTTTTGGACTGTACACGAAAATAATTAGGATAATCGCGATTTGGGCTTAATTGTGGATCCAAGGCACTCTAAGCCCCAAATTTTCACACTATAAATAAATTTTCCCCTTCACAATTCATACACACACAATCATTTGCTTAATTTTCCTCTAAAATCTCAGGAATGTTCTCTCTAATTCTCTCAACTCACAAAGCAAAAAACCAAAGAAAATCAAATTTTCTCCTTCCCTCCAAGACCGACCAGCACCCTGCCACCACCGTGCCGGACACCTCTCCCTCCGGCCAAACCCCCTCAGTTTCGGCGTTTATTGTCCGGTCGCGCTCCCCCTCTGTTTATCTCTTCTCTTCTCTTTATATTTCTCTATTTGTTGGTTATGTTTGTATTTCTACCTTGAAATCATGTATATTTGTCTCCCTTGGCGTTGTATAAAGTTTGCTTTACGAATCTATGTTGGTAATTGTCTTAGGTTTTTACTCTATGTTAGGGATTTGAGCTTTGCTAGATATAGATTGCTTAGATTCTTACCTAGGATGATTATCTGTTAGTTTCTGAATGCTAGAAATGGGTTTAGAGCTGTTATTCACTTAGGGTATCTGAGGTTAATGCCTATGTGTTGGTTGTTTCGAGCTAGAGATGGTTGTTATGAGTGACACGGTTGACTTATGTGTTGTTGAGGTAGGCCAGACATGGCTACCGAGGTGATTGCAGTAGGATTCTCAATTTGAGTTGGAAATGAATTAGGTTGTGAGAGGTATGTGATGACACGGAGGAGTATCGTAGGCTGAGTATGATGTGACACCCCGATTTAATTCAGAAATTAAATAAATAGGAATTTAATTATTTAATTAATTAAAGGCTTGAATTAATTATATTTTTGGAATTTATGGGATTAATTGAAGAAAAGAAGAGATGGAGGTGTGAGGTGTAATTAGGGGTGTGAGGAGTAAATTACACTACACTTATTAATTACCATTTGTTTTATTTTATTGGAATAAATAAAGTATTATTAGAAGGAATATAAAAAGGAAAAGAAAAAAAAATAGGTCTTTTTGGAGAAAAGCTATTATACGTAGAGTTGGAGAAGAGAAGAGAAGAGAGGAAAGTCGACGCCGAGAGAAATCGAAGATCATCGCGAGGTAAGGGGTGATTTCGTTCGGTTAATATGCCTTATGGGTTTTGGGAATCATAGGGATAATTGGGTATGTTAGAGAATTTGAATTATGATGATTATGAGTTATAGAAAACAAACCCTATTTGTGTCGGTGTTGGGATTAGAAATCATAAGTATGTCAGGTAATTGATGAGGGTGAATAAATCATGTTGATTGATGTTAAAATGGTGTGAAATGACGATAAAATGATGTTCCTAATGTGCCAAATCATAGTAGTAAGTTTGGAAATGAATAAGAATGGAAAATGCTGTCAAAAAGTAGTAAAATTGCTGTCACAGGTCGTGGGAACCGGTTCCCTGTGGGGAGGAACCGAGTTCCCAGTGTTAAATTGCAGAAACTGGGGAAAAATAGACTCAGGAACCGGTTCCTGTATATGATGGAACCGGTTCCCCATTCAAAAATCAGGGGCGAGGCATTTTCAACTTTCAGGAACCGGTTCCGGTCTGGGTAGGAACCGGGTTCCATGTGTATTTTTCCAATTTTTCTAAAACTTCAAAAATTCATATTTTCTAAACCGTAACTCCGATTCGAGTGTCGTTTTCGGCGTTATTTCTTAAATTGAAAATACTACCTTTCAAAAATGGAAAAATATTATTTTGCTAAAAATTATTTTAAAAGAGTCGAGCTCCCGATTTTTGAAAAGAGTGACTAGTTAAGGATAGTGGGGAACTGTCACAATTGGTCTAAGTTACCAGATGAAATATTAATGCTTACTATGTTGTATCTTGATATTCGTTATGATTGAATGCGATACATTAGTGATTGGCAATAATTGAATTATGTTGAGATCGTAATCTATGAATTGGTTTAGATTGTTTGACAATTTGAATGGAGATTGACGTTCATGTGATGTTTCTTTCCCTTGTGATTTATTCATGATTGTATTGGTATCATGTGTTATTGTTATTATATACTGGTGATAGTCTTACTGATTGAAGAGTAAGCGTTTGACATGGTTATGCTTTGTGATAATTTAAGTTATGATTATGTTGTCATCATGTGATAGATTGATATTGGTATTTATGTGGAATTATGTTATTATCATATTCCGTTGAATTGATGTGCATGCTTTTATGATGCATGCATGAGCATTTGTTAAATTGGTTCATTCCCATTGTGCGGAAGCGAACTGGCGGAGCCAACAGACTTACCTGGTTGGAGGTGGTGATGCTAGATTCTTGACTCAGTGTTCTGGGCGAATCATGGATTGGATTCTTGACTCAGTGTTTTGGGCGAATCATGGATTACACTGTCTTTCCACGAGTAAACGGAGCAGTGGGTGAACGCGGTTCACGTTTTGATACCACATGCATAGAGTCTGCATTGCATATGGAATTGTAACATGTTAGGATGGTTTCCAGTGTTGCAATTGCCATTGTTTGATATATACATGATCATTGTGTGAACTGTTTCTGCATTGTTTATGATCTTGTGTTTGGTTGATGAACTAATATATTCGATTATTCTGTTGTATCTAAGAATGTATAATACATATTATATCGAATTGAAATCTCAACCTTACTTTAACATTTCAGATCCGAAGTGATTAGTCGCTTGGAGTTGGTGAGGATAGCTCTAGATTCGAGTTTAGTTAATCTAGTCCGCGTGTCAGTGTCGTGCTCTGGTAGATGTAACACTGGGGAAAACGATTGCTTGGAATCCTTTAATGGATAATTTGAATAGTTTTGAATTATGTTGATTTATTATCCTGGAATAACTGTTGGATGATGTATTCAGGATCTTGGTTATGTTTTCATTTCCGCTGTTAAACATGACGTTGAGTAAGATTTATTTAATGAATATTCTTCAGTGAAAGCATGACGCTGTTTGGTCAAATTTTTATGATTTAAATTGTGACGCCTCTTAATTATGGATAAACTCTAATTATTTAATCCTATAAAACGCGGGTAATTAGAAGGGGTGTTACAATAGTGGTATCAGAGCATAGTCGGTCATCGTGACCAGTGTCTTAATGTCATTATCCCTTTGTACGCGATAAGTGTGTACAACACTGTCGGTACTTGTTACTTTTCCTGATTGATTATTGCAGGGGTAGTGTGAAACTAAGTGGGGGAGAAGAGATGCTTCCCGGATATGTTTCGATTGTAAGTCATTGGTAGGAGGTACTGCTTGAGAAGACAGTACGAGAGTGGTTGGAGCTGTTGGAATCGTTGGACCATGAGTCATAGTTTGAAGTGCAAAGAGGCAAGTACGATTCTGAGAACAAAAAGTGTTGGTAATGATGATTTATACTCCAGTATGATTATCGGATGTCTATTGACAAATTGAGGACTTGATCACCCTTAATCTCTTGTTGATAGTAGACGAAATCATATTGGATGGTATATAATTGTCTTACTACCTAATTGGGACATAAAGTGATGAGTATGGATGAAGTTTGGTAGGAGCTTGTGAACCATATGAGGTGACGAAGGCTCTAATAAGGATAATGAATTGAGATGGATGGTTAGAGTTGCGTAGATATTAATGATGGTGCTTGGTATTTATGTTGTACTCTTCGACGGAAGTGAAGGGAAAATCTAAGAGCGATGAATTAGGTAGTGAAGAATTGTCTTGAGATTGTTCGAGTAAGTTGGATTGCCGTGGTGGATGAATTTCGAGGTGTTTCGAAGGCGTCGGTGGTGCCGTCGAGAGAGGAGGAATTACTATAGATTTAATTCCTGGAACTAGTCCGGTGTCGATGGCGCCGTATTGCATGTCGGCATCTGAGTTGTCTGAGTGGAAGAAACAGTTGGAAGAGTTAGGTGTGAATTCTAATGTTCCCTGGAAATAATAGCGACTCATCGTTTGAGCATTAGCTTGAGGCTATTCTTGGGTTGAATGTTTGAAGTAAACCAAGTGATTATGAATCGTTTTGATGAGTCAATGCATATTCTTGGCCTAGAAAATATTTGGTAACTAAGAAGGATGACTCTTAGAAGATGAAGCTGGTGTGATTGGAATGTTGCAACGCTTCCGGTTGATCGCGAAGTTGTCAGTGGGAGAGACCTCTTTGTGTTCTTGAAAAGATTAATGGTGTCAGTGTCAATGGTTGATATAAAGTATGCAATGATGTGAATTGGTTATTGGAATTGTAACTTAACGCAATTAATCATGGTGAATGATGTGTGTTGCGGTATGTTGAAGTTAGAATCTCAAATTTTGCATTCTATGATGTTTTGGGATTTTTCACTCTCACAAGGTGGGAAATCGATTACCTATTATAGGGAATTGATTTCCTGAAGCTGACAGCATTATTTTTTTCGAAAACTTGTAAAATCCATAATTGGAGTTTTGGATGTCTGATTTGAGTTTCGTTTGAAGTGTTGGAAAGATAATGTGATGAACTTTGTTTTAAAAATGGTTCCAGCACCTGTAAGTAATTTATTTATCGTGTAGTGATGTGTGAGGAGAGTCGGAGTCGTTGTTAATGTCGTTCTGGGTACAAAACTTATTTCTATGACACCGTACAAGACGTCAACTTTAGATATAGAAAATTGAAGAAGCTATTGGAAGGTGCTCAGAGAAATAGATTTGTAAAACCAAGTGTATTGTTTTGGGATTCTGATTGTAAGGAAGGATTCCAAGGGTGGAAGAGGAGGTTGACTAGTGCTCCGATTTTAATTTTGCCGAATCCGGAAGGGTCCCTTGTTGTGTATTATGATGCGTCATTGATGGGTTTAGGTGGTGTGTTGATGAAGGATAAGCAGGTTGTGGCTTATGCTCGAGACAATTGAAAGTGCATGAAAGGAATTACCCGACTCATGATTTAGAGTTGGCGGCTGTTGTGTTCGTGTTGAAATTATGGAGGCATTATCTGTATGGTTCGCGATTTGAAGTGTTTAGTGATCATAAGAGCCTGGAGTATCTCTCTGATCAGAAAGAGTTGAACAGGAGTGAAGCAACTCGTTTTTTTTCAAAAAAAATAATTTAAATGAATTTTCAAAAACAAACAGTGAAATCGCCACCTAATTTTATTTGTTCTAAAAGAAGAACGGGAAAATATAGATAAAACCCACGAATAAAGGATAAGACGGTCTACGAAATTAAGAGATATAGGTTCGGGAGTTGATTATGCAAGGGGAAGGTATTAGCACCCCTCACATCCATCGTACTCGATGGTACCCATTTAGTTCAAAGTGTGGTTGTGTGTTAGTGTGAAATTTTTTTACGATCTTCTAAATTTAAAAAGATAAAGAAAGGGAGAAGAAATGTTTTTATTATTTTTGAGTTTGACACGGTTTTGAAACCGCGTGCCTACGTACTCCCTCGTGCAATGGGAAAGTCAAAACTCCGTAGTTCTTCTAGAAAATGTTTGTTTGTTGATTGATTTTAAATGAAAAGACAAGTCGTCATTTTTTAAAGGAGAAGACTCGTCTAACGTCCACAAGGTGTGATAAAGAATAAAGGACTACGCACCAACATGAGGGAGGGTTTGAGAACACCTCTAGTACTCAAGTGGAGAAGTCGAAAACCTTGGGAATAGAGGAAGAAGCATCTCAATTATAAATGAATCATGTCTAATCTTGAAAAAAAGTTTTAAAGGTAAAAGGTGCTTAGAGCACACAAAAGATATTAAATGTGTTGGAATTGATTTTAAATTGTAGATGACAAGTACCAAAACGTTGGGCTATCCTCTAACGATTCAATACTCGAGATTGGTGATTGAGGTCAACCGATCATCTCTCATCGAAAATCTTTATTATGAAAAGAGTGAGGTGAAACAAAGTTCACTTTTATTAAGTGTATGGAATAAAGTATTTAAGTCATTGGGTTACCCTCTAATGGCCCAAATACTTTACATTTTAATTAAATCGTCGGGATATCCTCTAACAATTTAATTAAATACCATAGCACCATGTTTTTTATTTTAGAACATGGATTTGAAGTTTCTCAATTTATTGGGTTACCCTCTAATCAATTAGAAACTTCGATTTGTTTTAATCGTTGGGCTAACCTCTAACCATTAAAACAAATCTTATCCAAGTGTTCTTTTTTGTAGAAATTCATTTTTGAAAATAACTCGACGTTGGATCGAGGTTTGAGAAGAAGACTCGACGTTGGATCGAGTTTTTATTGAAAAGTGTTTTAAGTACTTGGTGAATGGAGAAAGAATCAGGATAAAGATAATTGTAAATAACAAATAAAATCGACAAAGCCCATACAAGGTGGCCAACCTAAGTATAAAAATAATTAAATTACATGTGTACTAGCAAAGTGGGCTAGTCTACTATAACGACTAATTGGAACAATTAATCGAAATAGGCTCACTGTAAGAAGGCCCAGGATCAAGCGTACATGTGTGCATGTGTGGTCATCGCGACGCTTCGTAGCTTTGTCGACTTACGGGTTAAAAATGATTTACAATTATTAGTTTAAAAAATTTTTTTTGGTTTTGTGTAAGTGACAGTTAAATTAAATAAAATAAATGTGCACTAAATTATTACAAGAATTGTTTTTTGGGAGAGGGATACATTTTTCCGAATGGGGATTTAAACGGTAAAGTAAAAAGCGGTAAATTAAATTACAACGCATCAAGGGGATTGGGATACAATTTTTCGAATGGGGATTGAATCGAATAATTACAAGTCCATATAAATGTACAAGTAAAATAAATAATAATTCAACAATTAAAAAAAATGTAAGATTAATACTAAAACTACTTAGCAATAGAAAATATTTTTAGTTATTTTGAAATATTTCTAAATAGAAAAGAAATTTAAATCTAACTTATTATTGTATATTTTGTATCTTTAAAAATTATTTTGAAGATCTAAAATACATTACTTCTAGTATCAATAAAAAAAACAATACTATTTCTTAAAAAAAATTAACAACTAAAAATAAATAAAATCTTTTTGTCCTTTTTAAAATAAATGTTAACTTAAACTACTATTATCTATAAGTTTTTTAGAAACTAAAACAATAATATAAATAAAAACTAACTAATTATTATAAAGAAATAAATTATCTACTAAAACAACAAAAAAGGGAATTAATTGGCCAAAAGGGTATAAGTCCTAATTTCGCTAAACCCAAAATCCAGATTACATTGAACCAGCTTTTAATTTTTTTGGTCTAAACAGCATCATCACTTTTTTTTTCAGATTTTCTTTTTTTATATTATACGGTCACATTTATTATCCATGTATCATCTACTTATCAATGGGTCATTAGTGACTTGAGTTATTTTTTTTCAGATTTAATAAATAACACTCAAAAATAAAACACAATGCATGAGATTTGGCACCTTTCAACCCAATGATATTTCATTATTAAACTAAACAAGAATAGTGATAGTGAAGTTTACCAAACAAAATTAAAATGGAGAAGTGGTAGCAGGGTTAGAGAGTGAGGGAAGGAGGATACTGTGATACGGCAGTGGAGGAAACCGTGAGTGTGGTGCTGGTGTTACGGCATGGAGAAAAAACAGGGAGAGTGGAAGGAGTGGTTTACGGCGAGACAGAACGAGGACGAAGGGGTTTTCTGCGGATGTGAGAGATACAAAGGGTTATGGTGGTGAGGATACGACAGGTGAAGGTGATGCTGAGATGGTGAAAGTTACAGCGGAGGTGCGTGTGAGAAACGAAGGAGCACAGTGAGTGGGTTACGGCGGAAACAGTGACGAAGGAAAATAGAAGAAGACAAGATTTTTGTTTATAATTTTTGGTTTCTGCTTTTTTTCAAATCCTCCTCCAATGTTCCATTTTCAATTTTGGCTCCCCCTCAAAGAGTAACATAACAATAGTATATATACTATAAAATTAGGTTTTTACAAATTTTTTAAAATGCCAATAATACCCCTAATTATAAAGTGGGCCTAAAAAATGGATTTGGTAAAAATTAACAAGCCCAAACATATTTTTGTTGGATTTTTTTTTGAGATAAAAAATTTACACTTTAAATTTGTTAAAAATGGTAAAAGTTCGGACAATAAATTATCCGAAAAAAAACAACTGAGTACATTAAAATAAATTACGGGTCTTATAAATTAAAGAAAAATTATTGAGATGGTTAAAATCAAAATAAAATGATAATAAAAAATACCCGATTTTAAAACGTTTACGGTTAAAAACGAGACTCAAAAATGTATCGAAAAATTAGGGAGACCACATTTTCATGATCTACGCGACACGTAGATTCATAAAGCAGTGAGTAAAAGATAAAAATTTGAAATATTTTTCCCCGCTAATTTTTTGCACAATATCGAATCACTTTTAACAGTCTGTTTATAAAATCGAAATATCGATATCATCGACATATAAATAATTTAAAATGAATGCAATAAGCAGGCAGAGAGGTAAAAATGCATGAAGTAAGACAACAGGTATTTTATAATTAAAACAATGCAAACATCGATTTAAACTGACTTTTGGTCAATTTAAATACGACGAAATTATGCAAATGCAATGTGTGAATGACTGTTTTTTTTTATTTTAAATATAATGCGAGTAGAAAAATAGCAGGGTAAAATTTGGGGTGCAACAAGGAGGCAGAGAAGATGGTTAGAATTTCTCAAGGATTATGATTCTGGTTTGAATTACCATCCTGGTAAGGCAAATGTCGTGGCAGATGCGTTGAGCAGGAAATCCTTGCATATGTCAATGTTAATAGTTCGTGAATTGGATTTAGTGGAACAATGCAGAGATTTAAGTTTAGTATGTGAAACTACTTCGAATAGTGTGAAATTGGGCATGTTGAAGGTGACTAGTGGTATTTTGGAAGAGATTCGAAATAGACAGAAGTCTGATGTTGGTTTAGTGGACAAGCTGACATTGATTAACCAAGGTCAAGGAGGTGAGTTCCGAATTGACGAGAATGGCGTTATGAGATTTGGTGATAGAGTGTGTGTTCCGGATGTTGCTGAGATCAGAAAAAGTATTTTGGAAGAAGGACACCGTAGTGGATTAAGTATTCATCCTGGTGCTACTAAGATGTACCCAGATTTGAAGAAATTATTTTGGTGGCCTGGAATGAAAAAGGAAATTGCCGAGTTGTGTATGCATGTTTGGTTTGTCAGAAATCAAAGATTGAACATCAGAAACCGTCGGGACTGATGGAACCGTTGTTCGTTCCGGAGTGGAAATGGGATGGAATTTCAATGGATTTCGTGTTTGGTTTGCCGAGGACGGCGAAGAACTGTGATTCTATTTGGGTTATTGTCGACCGATTGACAAAGTCTGCTCACTTCATTCCGATAAGAATGGATTATCCGATGGAGAGGTTGGCAGAATTGTATGTCGAAAAGGTTGTAAGTTTGCATGGTATTCCGTCTAGCATTGTGTCGGATAGAGATCCGAGGTTTACTTCTAAGTTCTGGACAGGATTGCAGGAGGCTCTAGGTACTAAGTTACGATTGAGTTCTGCATATCATCCACAGACAGATGGTCAGACGGAGAGGACAATTCAGTCGTTAGAAGATTTGTTGAGATCTTGTGTGTTAGAGAAAGGTGGAGCTTGGGATAGCTATTTGCCGTTGATAGAGTTTACCTACAACAATAGTTTTCATTCGAGCATCGGTATGGCTCCGTTTGAGGCATTATATGGTAGGAGATGTCGGACACCGTTGTGTTGGTGTGAATCTGGAGAAAGTGCTGTGATTGGACCGGAGATTGTTCAACAAACTTCAGAAAAGATCAAGATGATTCAGGAGAAGATGAGAACTTCTCAGAGTCGTCAGAAAAGTTATCATGATAAGAGGAGGAAAGATCTTGAGTTTAGTGAAGGAGATCATGTGTTCATGCGAGTTACTCCGATGACTGGTATTGGTCGAGCTTTGAAGTCAAGGAAGTTGACTCCGTGCTTTATTGGTCCGTTTCAGATTACCAAGATAGTTGGGAAAGTGGCTTATCAGATTACCTTACCGCCTTCACTTGCGAATTTGCATGATGTTCTCCATGTGTCTCAGTTGAGGAGGTACATTGCGGATCCATCTCATGAGATTCAAGTGGATGACGTTCAGGTACGGGATAATTTGACTGTTGAAGCAGTACCTGCGCGAATTGAGGATCGAAAAGTGAAGCAATTGCGAGGTAAAGAGATAGCACTGGTACGAGTAGCTTGGGGAGGACCAGCTGAAAGAATGTCACTTGGAAACTGGAGAGTCAGATGAAGGACTCGTATCCCGAACTTTTCGTCTAACGTATGTTTTCGAGGACGAAAACTCTTTTAGTGGGGGAGAGTTGTGACACCCCAATTTAATTCAGAAATTAAATAAATAGGAATTTAATTATTTAATTAATTAAAGGCTTGAATTAATTATATTTTTGGAATTTATGGGATTAATTGAAGAAAAGAAGAGATGGAGGTGTGAGGTGTAATTAGGGGTGTGAGGAGTAAATTACACTACACTTATTAATTACCATTTGTTTTATTTTATTGGAATAAATAAAGTATTATTAGAAGGAATATAAAAAGGAAAAGAAAAGAAAATAGGTCTTTTTGGAGAAAAGCTATTATACGTAGAGTTGGAGAAGAGAAGAGAGGAAAAGCCGAGAGAAATCGAAGATCATCGCGAGGTAAGGGGTGATTTCGTTCGGTTAATATGCCTTATGGGTTTTGGGAATCATAGGGATAATTGGGTATGTTAGAGAATTTGAATTATGATGATTATGAGTTATAGAAAACAAACCCTATTTGTGTCGGTGTTGGGATTAGAAATCATAAGTATGTCAGGTAATTGATGAGGGTGAATAAATCATGTTGATTGATGTTAAAATGGTGTGAAATGACGATAAAATGATGTTCCTAATGTGCCAAATCGTAGTAGTAAGTTTGGAAATGAATAAGAATGGAAAATGCTGTCAAAAAGTAGTAAAATTGCTGTCACAGGTCGTGGGAACCGGTTCCCTGTGGGGAGGAACCGAGTTCCCAGTGTTAAATTGCAGAAACTGGGGAAAAATAGACTCAGGAACCGGTTCCTGTATATGACGGAACCGGTTCCCCATTCAAAAATCAGGGGCGAGGCATTTTCAACTTTCAGGAACCGGTTCCGGTCTGGGTAGGAACCGGGTTCCATGTGTATTTTTCCAATTTTTCTAAAACTTCAAAAATTCATATTTTCTAAACCGTAACTCCGATTCGAGTGTCGTTTTCGGCGTTATTTCTTAAATTGAAAATACTACCTTTCAAAAATGGAAAAATATTATTTTGCTAAAAATTATTTTAAAAGAGTCGAGCTCCCGATTTTTGAAAAGAGTGACTAGTTAAGGATAGTGGGGAACTGTCACAATTGGTCTAAGTTACCAGATGAAATATTAATGCTTACTATGTTGTATCTTGATATTCGTTATGATTGAATGCGATACATTAGTGATTGGCAATAATTGAATTATGTTGAGATCGTAATCTATGAATTGGTTTAGATTGTTTGACAATTTGAATGGAGATTGACGTTCATGTGATGTTTCTTTCCCTTGTGATTTATTCATGATTGTATTGGTATCATGTGTTATTGTTATTATATACTGGTGATAGTCTTACTGATTGAAGAGTAAGCGTTTGACATGGTTATGCTTTGTGATAATTTAAGTTATGATTATGTTGTCATCATGTGATAGATTGATATTGGTATTTATGTGGAATTATGTTATTATCATATTCCGTTGAATTGATGTGCATGCTTTTATGATGCATGCATGAGCATTTGTTAAATTGGTTCATTCCCATTGTGCGGAGGTGAACTGGCAGAGCCAATAGACTTACCTGGTGCAGAGGTAGTGAGGCTAGATTCTTGACCCGGTGGTTATGGGCGAATCATGGATTGGATTCTTGACTCAGTGTTCTGGGCGAATCATGGATTTACACTGTCTATCCACATGTAAACGGAGCGGTGTGTGTGAACTCGGTTCACGTTTTGGTACCACATGCATAGAGTCTGCATTGCATATGGGATTGTAACATGCTAGGATGGTTTCCAGTGTTGCAATTTCCATTGTTTGATTATATACATGTTCATTGTGTGAACTGCCTTGTGCATTGATTATGACTTGTGTTTGGTTAATGAATTAACGTATCTGTTTATTCTGTTGTATTCTAGAAACGTATAATGCATGTTATATTGAATTGGAATCTCACCCTTACTCAACAATTTCAGATCCGAAGTGATTAGCTGCGTTGGAGTCGGTGAGGATAGCTCTAGCATTGAGTCAGTTGATTTAGTCCGCGTGTCAGTGTCGTGCTCTGGTAGATGTAACACTGGGGGAAACGGTTGTTTGATCCTTTAAATGGATATTTCTTAATAGTTTGGAATTGTGTCTTGATTAAATATCCTAGAGTTCTTAATGTCTTGAATCATGTTTTAGTTAATATCCTGGAATACTATGAATGGTGTATTCGGAATATTGGTTATGTTTCATTTCCGCTGTTAAACATAATCCTTTGCATTATTTGCTTAATAAATTTTCTTCAGTGAAAGCGTGACACTGTATTGATGATCTACATTATTTAAATTGTGACGCCTTCTTGGTTGTGATTAAAATACTCTGATTATTATGTATAAAACGCGGGTAAATAGAAGGGGGTGTTACATATGACATGGACGATAGATTTAAGTCTGTGACGGGTAGTGTGCATTCGTTCCGGACAAGCTGTCTATCCTTTATACTTTTTGTTCATTTACTTTTTGTCTTTTCTTTTCAACTCATTTAATCCCAAACTCATTAATGGTAGAATTGTCGAATGACGAATCAATAACCAATCTCTATGGACACGATACGATATAACCTAACCGATATATATCACCCGGTAAAAATAAATACCAAACTCTTTGCTTGCCGCTTAACACCGCAACAACAATACCTCATGTTAAGCGTGATAAGCTTGACAAAAGAGCAGACGCTGGAGTATTTATTGGCTACAGTACACTCTCAAAAGCTTATAGAATTTTTCAGTCTCAAACAGGAAAAATTCAAATAAGTAGAGATGTGCACTTCATGGAAGATGAAAAATGGTGTTGGAATTAATCTAAGATGTGTCAAAATACTGAATTGGAGCTTGAAGATTTAGTAGATGATTTGCCTGTCCGAGGCAAACGATCACTTGCTGACATCTACCAAAGAAGCAATGAAGTGGTGTACAATTTTGCTGTGTGTGAACCATCCGATTTTGGAGAAGCGGCCATGGACTAGAAATGGTTTGATGCAATGTAGGAGGAGCTATTCATGATTGAAAAAAATCAAACTTGGGAGATGGTTCCAAGTCCTCATGATAGAAAAGTTATTGGGGTTAAATGGGTGTTTAGAACTAAATTGAATCTTGATGGTTCTATAAACAAGCACAAAGCAAGGCTTGTTGTAAAGGGATACTCTCAAATATTTGGAATTGATTATTCTGATACTTTTGCTCTGGTAGCAAGACATGATACAATCAGGCTAATACTTGCAATTGTAGCAAATAAGGGCTGGAAAGTATTTCACATGGATGTCAAATCGACTTTCCTTAATGGTTTTTTGAAGGAGGAGATTTATGTTGAACAACCCGAAGGTTTTGTGGTCAAAGGCCAAGAAAGAGAAGTCTATTTGCTGAAAAAGGCTTTATACGACTTAAAGTAAGCCCCTAGAGTGTGGTACAGCAAAATTAATGATCATTTGTTGAGCTTGGGATTTAAAAAAAGTCAATTGAAAGCTACAATTTATATCAAGCATGTTGGTGTTGATACTTTAATTATTTCCTTGTATATTGATGATCTCTTGGTGACAGGTAGAAACCTAACACTAATTGATGAATTCAAGCAAGAAATGAAGAATGTCTTTGAAATGACGGACCTTGGTCTTATGAGTTACTTTTTGGGCATAGAAATCAATCAAAAGGAGAATGAGAATTTTATTTGTCAACAAAAATATGCAAAGGAGATCCTAAAAAAGTTTCAGTTTGATGAATGCAAAACGATGAACACTCCTATGAACCAAAATGAGAGGTTCGTCAAGGAGGATGAAGATGATAAAGTAGACGAAGTTTATTTCAGAAGCTTGATTGGATGCCGTATGTATCTTACATCTACAAGGCCTGACATCTTATTCTCAGTCAGTTTGTTATCAAGATTCATGCACTGTGCAAGTGGACTGCACATGAAGGCAACAAAGATAATTGTAAGATATGTCAAGGGAACTATCAACTATGACGTCAAATATTGTAAGGTACAAGACTTCAAATTACTTGGATATTCTGACAGTGATTGGGCACACAACTTAGATGATATGAAGAGTACTTCAGGGTATTGTTTCAACATGGGCTCAAGTGTTTTCTCTTGGTGTTCAAAGAAGCAAGAGGTCGTCGCTCAGTCAACCGCTGAAGCTGAGTTTGTAGCTGCAACATTAGCCGTTAATCAAGCTATTTGGCTAAGGAACATTCTAGCACAACGTTTCATGGGAAGACCAAGCATTTTAATATCAAGTTATTTTACCTAAGAGAAGTGCAGGAAAATAGTGATATAAGTCTTGTATACGGTAAGACCAAAGACCAAATTGCTGATATGTTTACCAAATCTTTCTCACTCAATAGGTTTGAATGTCTGAGAAAGAAGCAAGGAGTTTGCAGCCTCCAAAGCAAGGAGGAGTATTGAACACGTGCTTTTAATTGGTGTCAAAGTTTAGTTTGAATAAATCTATAAATAATAAATAATAATTATTATTATTTGTTTCCTATTTTCTAGTAGTGTTAGTAGTGGTTCCTAATATTATAGAGCACTAGGTTCTATTCAATTATTTCTTTTGATGTATTTAAAATTTACTGCACTGAATAATAAATATCTTAGGAGCACTACTCCCTCTCTCTGACACGTTTCTTTTTCTTATTCAAACAGAAAACGTCATACACTCAATAATCATATTAGAAAGAAATATAATTGATCTTAACCTTGATTCAAAGTAGTTTTCTGTTTTTTACTATTTCGGTTAGAGTTTACTCAACAAATATATTTGTCTTTGTTGGAGTTTAGGCTAAAGTTTTCCACTGATATATAGCCTTAGTACATGTTTATGGTTACAGCTTCATGCTTGACAATGCAATATTGTTTATAGATTGCACTTACATTATTCAACTTTAGTTTCTTTAATTGTTAACATTATTTGAACCTCTCTTTAACTACCCTTTTGAATACACAGTCATCCCATCGACCATGTCAATGTTTTCTATTTGCCTAATGTTGTTATTTTGTTTATTCCAAATGTGTAACGATTATAACCATTTCTCTAAGACCTGTGAATTTGTTGGCATCATAATTGAGTTACTAAACAATTTTCTCTGTTTTTAACTTTTTTTATTTTCTATATCCATGCAACAATCATTATGTTGCCGTTTCTGGTTTTGCCTTGGTTACTATGACTACAATGTGAAGAATGAACATGATCATTACTATGCCCATAATGTGTTTGAGTTGCTGTTTGAATTCACATTAATAACAACATGACTATTTTCGTTGCCCTTTGCGTAATCAGAATCAGAAAATTTGGTGTATTTGGGTTATCCGATCACACATTTATTAGGAATCAATTTCATTTAACAATATTAACTAAACTCAAAATTAATTCAATACATATAAAATCAATTTTGATCTCAAATTTGACTAAGGGCACGCAACTATTTCAATTTTCAAATATCAACATCTTCATAATTGATTTTTTTTTAAAAATTCAGAGCTTTTTTTCTTGAATATTATATCTTTTCTATTTAATTATTATCATTAAAAATACTAATCAATCTATTACTTAATAGAAATAAAATTAAAAATTTAACATAAATAAAATTAAAATATATTTTATAAAATTGAATAATACTAAATAGACATTCGCACAACTATCTTTTTATCTTACTGGTCACTGTCAAATTATTACCGTTATTTTTAAATGTTAATTTTTCTTTTTTATCTTTTTTCATGTCACAAGTTTTTTTTTAAAATTATTTAATATAATTGAATTTATATAATAAATGTTTATTTTAACATTATGTAATTTATTTTAAATTCACATATGTAATCAAATACATCATTTGTCAAATTTACTATTATATTTTGCATAATCATATTATTTGTTTTAATTCACATTTTGTAAAACGATATTATTTATTGTAATATTTTAATTTTATAATTTTTTATTATACTTTCCTAATAAATATTATATATATATATATATATATATATATATATATATATATATATATATAAAATTATTTTGTCAATATTAAAATAAAATCATCCGTGCGGAAGCACGTGTCTCCGACTAATTGTAGATTAAAATAAAATAGAACCTGTTTTTATATTGACCATGAGATGAAAAGTTAGTTATCTACGACACTATTGAGTATTATCCAATTTAATACGGTACAAAATATATTTAGGTACACATATATATTCGAAATGAGTTAATGAGTTAATTAATTATAAAATAAAAATTCATCGTATAATCTCAATTGTATTAAATAATTATATAAAGAGAAGAGAACAAAAAGGATCCGTGAAATAGAGAAAGAATTTCTTTTTATATTTGAAAATAATTATGAATTATTTTTTAATAACTATAAAATAGTTATGTTTCTATGTTGAGATTAAATTTTGTGTTTTAAAAATTCTAACATTTTTTATGTTCTTGTTTATTACTAGTACTTTCACCCCGTGCGATGCACGTGTTTAAGCGGGACTTTATATTAAATTTGGCGTCTAAACGTGTATTCTATTTTAATATATTAAGGATATTAAGAAAGGGTTTAATTTTTTTATTTATACCTGAAAAAGTAAAAAGAGAAAAGAAAGTGTGAACATGTCTCAAAGGATGTTTTCAGAATAACTTTTCTAACAGTATATACGTGTCTTCAAAAATACAAATCGATTTAATTTAAAAAAACAATAAAAGATGCAAGCTCCCAACGGGCATTTTTTAGAGTTCCTCTCCAATCGCTGCAACATTTTCAATTTCAAAATGTTAATTTACTCCACCCAGTGAAAATAATCCGAATTGGGATTAGAAAATGTTGGAAATTTTCCATGGATGGGAACCCTAACTCTTCCGACCTTCTCCGCCAATTTCAAGTAGCTCTCAAACGCAGCCGCCCTCCAGGTACACTTACTCCACCAACTCTATTTCTTCATTCTTTTTTTTTGTTAACAATTTTTCATCAGGTGCTGCCTCACAACCCAATATCATGCGCCCAAAACGTTCTGCCGCTGCTGAAGCCAAGGCTAAGGCAAATGCCATGAATAGTTCTCACGACTCTCAAACCAGTCTCGATCAATCCGATAATCACTCCATTTCTTTTCCAAAGGGAAGTCATCTTGTTGCTGCTGGAGAAGGTCCCTCTCTCTTTTTCTTTTCACTATTTCTTGTGTTCTATCTACCAAAAAAGTTACCATGTCCTTCCATGTATTTCTGTTCTTCTTTTTCAACATGCAGGGGTTAATGATGTTATTGTCGGTGATTTGGAGTACATATCATCTCACTTGGGTTCACTTGTATTGACAGAAATGGAGTGCTTGCGAAGCGGCATGCCTGAGGCGGCATCAACTGGAACCAATCAAGATTTGAAGCACAAAATATTTCAGCAGGCAGAGTCTGAAAAAAGTTTGATATCCGAGGGAGGCAAAGTTTCTATGTTGCCAAGGAGAACAATAACCACTCAAGATCATTTACATAAATTCAAAAACTTTTTAAGCCAACCAGCTACACAATCTTCTGTAGTTGGTCCCTCGTGTGCAACAACTACATCAGTCCATTCAAGTTCAGCTCCCATGCTGAATTCTTTAACCAGCTCTTCTCATTCCCATCCAAATAGTGCCTCAAATTTGGTTGCAAAATGTTGTGGGGACCTTAATCCGCATCCAATAACTCACGGGGTTATTAAATCGGACCTAAAAGAAACCAATAGAATATCAACCGATCAAGCAACTACTGCAGTCCAAGCCTGTAGTTCACTTACCGATGCTGAATTGACGTTTAAGGAGAGCAACCCACCTAAAGTGCTGCAAGGAAGCGTTGTAAAGGAAACTAGTACATCAAATAATGTTTCTTGTAATGACCATGTGTTAACTAAAGGAAAAGAGTCTGCAGTTGCTACTAACACACAGCCTGAGGCTCCAACTGTATCTTCAGATGTCAAGTTAGGTAAAACAGATAAAGCTGCTCGCAAAATGACCTATGACCCTGTTTCATTTTTCAAAGTTAGTGGCAAGCTATATCAAAGGCTTGGAAGAATAGGTACCGGAGGAAGTAGTGAGGTTCACAAAGTGATTTCATCAGACTGTACAATCTATGCGCTTAAAAAGATAAAACTAAAGGGTCGTGATTATGCTACTGCATATGGATTTTGTCAAGAGATTGAGTATCTAAACAGACTGAAAGGAAAAAGTAATATAATACAGCTTATAAATTATGAGGTACTCACTCCCGACTTGTTATATCTGTTATGAATATTTTTTGTATTTGTTATGAATTTGATATTAGTCTTGTAAGGGTTATCTTATTTGTAATTAATTAGGTGACTGACAAGGCTTTGCTTGAGGGAGTCATGAGAGGGTCTTTCAACAATAAGGGTGGTAAGGTAAAGGATGATGGATTTATATACATGGTACTTGAACACGGGGAAATTGATTTGGCCCATATGTTGTCTCAGAAGTGGAAGGAACTGGATGGATGCAACCAAACCATAGATGAAAACTGGCTTAGGTTTTATTGGCAGGTTTCAACTCTACAATTTAACCTTGAAATTACTTTATCACTTCCCCAACCTTCATGTTCTAGAATTACATTTCTTCTTGTTTGAGTTATCCAAATGAATGTGAGCATCCTTGCCTTTCCTGTCAGACATGTATGTGTTCTAGCCTTTCCTGTCAAACATGTATGTGTTCTTGGTGTTTGGTCTGTTCCTCATGTTTTATTTTCCTTTACGAATCTAGTGTAGTTTCGGGGTCAAACTTAACATTTTGTGTAACTTGTATTGGATTTGTCAATCTAGAGTAAGTTCTACATTTTGGGTAAGTAAATTAGCTGAAACTGTTGTGTTGATACCTACAGCAAATTCTTCAAGCTGTCAACACAATCCATGAGGAACGTATTGTGCATTCGGACTTGAAGCCTGCAAATTTCCTCCTTGTCAAAGGTTCCCTCAAATTGATCGATTTTGGTATAGCCAAAGCAATAATGAGTGATACAACAAACATCCAGCGGGATTCACAGGTATTGCATAGCTCCATGTCTTTGTTTCTCTACTTGTTCAATTGAGCTTATCATGCTATGGTTGAAATGTATGAATTTCATACTCTGGCTGTGACTTTTTCCAAAGCCTTTTGCGGATCAATTGCATTAAGTTGTTAAATTTTCGCTTAACTTTCTTTCATCTTCTGTAGGTTGGTACTCTAAACTATATGTCACCAGAAGCATTTATGTGCAATGAGAGTGATGCAAACGGCAACATCATAAAGTGTGGCCGGTCATCAGATATTTGGTCCTTAGGCTGCATCCTTTATCAAATGGTATATGGTAGAACACCTTTTTCAGATTACAAGACATTTTGGGCCAAAGTCAAAGTGATAACCGATCCAAAACATCAAATTACATATGAACCAGTTTCAAACCCATGGCTCGTGGATCTTATGAAGAAGTGTCTTGCCTGGGATCGGAATGAAAGGTGGAGAATTCCCCAGTTACTTCAACACCCTTTTCTTGCTCCTCCACTTTCATCTCATCCTTCTTTGTCCCAAGGTCATAACTTTAAATGGCTGCAACATATTACTCAAACCGGTACATGTGATCAAGAAGCATTGCAGCTTTGTTGTCAGCTCCAACAAGTGTTTGGTGATCCCTTTAAGCTGGTAACTCCGGACACTTTAAATTCGCGAGACGGACAATGCAAGTTGTTGTCCCGTATATCAGAACTCTGTTGTCAGCTGCAAGACCGATTAGCAAATTCTGATAACAAATAGTTAGTGGTTTCTGTTGACGGTCATTCCAAGTTCCTCTGGTTTTTACTCAATCTGTTTGTTTTTGATACTAGTAGCAAAGGAACTTTTGGGATCATGCTATCTCATGTCTAATTGAAGGTTTTGTAAATATCAATTTAGAATATTGTAACATAAAGTTACCGATTTTGAAGCTACTATGGATGTACCGTAAATTATCCAAAATGATAGTTTTGTCAAAAGAAACTCTACAACATGGAAGGTATGTACCAGAAGTGGTTAATGTGATTTGTCTTTCTTTGTCACAGGTAGCTTCTATGAATTAAAATAGATGGATAGCCACACTTTAGGATAAAGTATTTCCCAAGTTCCTTGACAAAAAATGCTTTCACTTGGTTCACCACCCTCCCTCCAGGATCTATAGATATTTGGCCCTACTTGAAAAGATTGTTCCATGAACAATTGTACATGGGGCAATCCAAAATAAGTCTAAAAGAATTAGCTAGTATTAAAAGGAAAATCACAAATCAAATAGATGACTATTTGAATAGGTTCCATATCTTGAAATTTAGATGTTTCACTATAGTCCCTGAACACGAGTTAGTCGAAATGGCCGTTGGTGGTCTGGATTACTCTATTCGAAAGAAGTTGGATACACAATATTTGAGAGACATGACTCAATTAGCAGATAGGGTTCGACAAGTAGAGCGTTTGAAGACTGAAAAGGCTAGGGCTAATAAAAACTATAAAAAGGGTAGCCTACATAGAGGCAGAAGCAGAGCCAGAAGATTTCCATTATCCTTATGGATTCGATCAACTCAAAGTGGATCTGGAAGAATTAAAACAAGCAACCCCTTATTCTTGCAAGGTCTTTGTCCCGTCCAATGACAAGAATCCTATTGAGAATGAGAAAAATGATAAATTTCCCAAGAAAGTCTGCACATTCGATATAAGTAAATGTGATGAAATTTTCAATTTACTTGTTAAAGATGGCCAAATGATAGTGCCTCCAAATATTAAAATTCCTCTGTTGGAACAACAGAAGAAAAACGGTTTTTGCAAATATCATAACTTCCTAGGCCATAAAACCTCACAATGCTTTCTTTCCAAGGATCTAATTCAAAGTGCTATCAAGGAGGGCAAGCTTAAGTTTGCAGACAAATCGAAGAACTCCATGAAGGTTGACACTGATCCTCTACAGATAGAAAAAACCAATTATACTGAGCCATTCGAAATCAACATGGTGGAAGTTAGAGGAATTAATGCTGACCAGGGTGATGAGTCCCAAGAGGAAGAAGATTTCGTTATGGTAGAGCGTAACAGTCGTTATGCATGGCTTGGTGAGGAAAATTCGTTCCGAAACCGTAGCGATCGTTATGGCTTTAGGGTTTAGGTGTGTAACGATAGTTACACCCTTGTGGGCTGGCTTGTGCGCGCGATGGAAGTGGGTTGGGCCTGCTTCTTTAATTTATTTCATTTCCAAAGCTCTTTACTTGTAATGCACCCTATTCTTGCCATACACCCCACAATTGCATAAATGCTATTCTTTTGTGGATTTTGAGTACGTTTTGCCCGACTTTCTTTGCCCATACCTTGTAATCATCAATTTCCTAATAACATAGAAAATACCAACATAATACGGATACAGAGTAATTTAATTAATTAAAATGCGAATAAAATTCATGTAAATTGATCCAAATAATCGATACATTTTTGGGTTATCACTGATACTCGCAATTATTGCTCTTCACACTTGATAATTCATGTCACGCTGTGATACCTTTCACGGAAATCAAATGTGTCGACTCATGGTTGCTTCCGATACATCAGTGCTGTTCTAGGCTCTGGGACTTTCTTCTTCTCCTGAGCATGTGTGAAATTTGTTTGTGCATTGCATTATTTGTGTGCTTCTGCCAAAACACTTGCTTGCTTCACCCCCTTGCATCCCTTAGTTCTACAACCAAGACGAATATTAGGATAGCTTCCCTTAGGAGCGCTCAGTTAGGATAGCTCTCGAGCCTAGACATTAGGATTTTCATCCTTTGTGTAACACCCCAAATCTACCCCGGTAATATTAAGAAAATCAGAGTTACAAAATTCTTTTCAACACCAATTGGAGTATTACAATTTAACTTAACAACAACATGCTATCATAGATACATAACACATAAGTTTGGGTGAACTTAAACAACATGAGTTTAACTTTATTAATAGAAATCAGCGGAACTACATTACTCAATTTGGAAGTCATAACGACTTTTCAACTTTAAAACCACTTTAAAATTAACAATTACTTTTCATGTATCAACATGGTAATTCAACAACAAATTCAAAACAACTAAACAACTAGCGTTCATCCCCGAGTGTTACGTATCAGAGCGACTACCCAACTCGAACTAACAACAACTAAATCTTCGGCTGGGATACCTGCACGTTGCCAATATAAAGGTAACGACCAACAAAATAGAAAGGGTGAGATATCGAAAATATAAGCAAAAGTATGATAATTCATATATTAGGTAAAGAATCATACAATAATTACTTCTTCAATCAACAAAATACGACATCCCACATAACAACATAATAATCAACAACTTAAAAATGCAACTCAAATGAGACTCGACTATGTAAATGCATGTGGATCCATTTGGAGTAAACTCCCAACTTAAAATCATGCCAGGTTATCGAGGCATTCAACAAGGCATAAGCCTTCAACTTTCAACTTGTGCCAATCCAGGCCAACGTGGTGAGCATAGCTCCAACATAAAGATTGTCAATCCAGGCCAACTTAATAATGCAAATGTTATGTATGATATAAAGACCACAACATCAACAACAACTTAAAACAACAGCAACTTAATCATGCATTAACTGCATCAACTTAATCAGCACGATCAACTTCGGCTTCAACAACAATTAACAACTTCAACAACAATGCAAATTATACTAAACGCAATCAACTTCAACTTCAACAACAATTAACAACATCAACAACCACGCAACTTATAATAAACGTAATCGACTTCAACTTCAACAACAATTAACAACATCAACAACCACGCAACTTATAACAAACATAATCAATTTAAACTTTCGACTTTGGCCATTTAAGCCTACAATCCAAAAGATTGTCCAATTCGGGGACAAAACAACTTAGATCGACAGTACCTGCAAATCCAGCAATCGACGAGAAATTCAATAAAATAACACGACTTTATTTAACTACTCGTATACGCGAACTGCCCTGTAAATTTTCGTCCAATTCCGAGTAACTAATTTTGCCGTTTAATTTGGCTAACTGTCTAATTTTTGCACTATTTCGTTTCCTGCACCAATGCTACTTAATTATATAAATGCTGTCAATTTTATTCTATCTCCACCATTTACCTTCCTGCATTAGTAGATTATTCTTGCTATACTAATTTACACTGCCTGTTAGTAACTAGAATAATATTCTGCTATTAATTTTCCAGTCTGCTAGCTATTTAACATTCTTGTTTCTGCATAATTTCTCTGCTAAGGTTTATTCTTCTATACTGCTAGCATGCTTGATTTACTATTATGACTATCATATATCTTCAACTTACTCTACTATCAATTAACTTATTCAGAAGTCCAAGAAATTCCTAGATAATAATTTCCTAGGACAACCATGCCATACAACCTTCACGTGGCATAAGGGACAAAGGGGAACAATGTGAGGCGCCCACCCCCTGGGTCTGAGGCGGTCGCCTCCCCTTGCTGGTGGGGCCCACATGTTTTTCTTCTAAGCCTTGGGACTATCGTCCCTTCTTTGAAACATCTCTTGCTTTTCCATGGTGGGGCGGCCGTCTCCGTTTCCTTTTAAGGTTATGGGGCGATCGCCTCCTTAGCAATGCATAACCCAATTTTTTTTCCAGACAGATAGGGTTCACCAATATCAATTCGGTCAGGAACAACAATATAGCACAGGAACAACATCATAGCAGAACAAATTCAACACAGGGAATAATATCAACACATTCCAGCAACATAAATTCATCGCAGAAAACACAATTAGCAGTGTAATTATATAACTCTAAACCATACATAAAAACTATCATACAATTGATTATAGTAATTTAACCCCACCCCTTACCTTTGAATCGAAGGGAGCTCGAAAAATCGACCGGAAAACGCCAATCTCCGACAGCCAGCAGACACTGCTAGGAACCCTATTCCTCTTTTCTCTCCTTTTTCCCTTCTGCTACGTGACTTCTTCTTTTCTTCTTACTGCCACTTATATCTTTTCCTTTATTTTCTATACGACTTGTTTTTTATTTTTCCTTTTTATATGGTTACTACAAGTTACTAAATAATAATAAAATTAGTAGTGGGTCACTATTATAAATTGAGTTTATTAATTAATACCCTTAAAAAAATACAAATTCATCATTCTAATTAATTAATCTTCTACATTTAATTTAATAATTCTAAAATAATAATTAAAGTCTAATACTATTCTTTTTCAGACTAATTTTCATCCGACCATTAATTTAACGATTCACTCACAAATTCGACTTAACTCACTAATTTAATTAATAATTCTACTAATACCAATAATATTTCTAATATTAATTTCTAATAAAACCATTATTATTTACCAATAATTTCTCCTGGTTAAACCGACTAATTATCTGATTATCAGCTTATCAACTCAAATAACGTATTAATTTAAGATGCCTCTTATAATAATTCCGATAAATCCAATTATTCTGGTTAAATTCTAAAATTTCGTCTATACCCAATAATTAAATCCTTCAATAATTTAATTAACGGGCGTTACACTTTGCATGTCAACATAGGTAGATATTCCCCTTCATCCTCAACCTTAGGTCCAACCTTTGCATGACAACATTAGGGGTAAAACTAGTTAGTTTCCCTTTGTTTTGCGTTCTCTTTTGCATCCTTGCATGTAATAAAACTTAAACTTGTTTTATTTTCTTTTACAAATCAAAATGCCTAATAATGGTTGTAACACCCCAAATTCTACTCGGAAAATATATCGAAAATCAGAGTAATTAAAATTTTCAACAAAACATGGGATGCCACATTTCAACATTAACAACACAAACAGATAAGATACATAACACTTTTTAATTCGGAGAATCTCATAACAACTTGCAATAACTTTCAAACAAAATACTTTTTTATTACTACGCAGCAGAATTCATAGTTATACAACTGAATATATTATACTAATAACAACTTGAAACATGTTATTCAACTTTCAACATACTTAACAACTTTTTATTTCACAACATCACTTAGGATTCAACAAATTATACTAATAACAACAAGATTCAACAACATAAACAACATAGACCAAACGTCCCCCCGAGTGTTACGTATCAGAGCAAGACACCGACTTGAACCAACAACAACTAATTCTTCCATTCTTGAATACCTGCACGTTACCAGTATAAAGGCAACGGCGAAACAAATGAAGGGGTGAGATATCTAACAATCTAATAAATTGTATGATAAATAATATATGATAGAATTTAGATAACGTAAATCACCACATCGCAACTTATTCTCACAACCAACAATCACAACATAATCATCAACGTAATATAATGACAACAATTTTTCCACACAACAATATTTATCACAACATATTCGTCAACGTAACAACTTAACTCAACACAACTTAATAATAACAACTTATTAACAACGCCAACTTATAACAACAACAACTTATAGCAACAACAACTTATAGCAACAATAACTTATATCAACAACAACACAACGACAATCACTAAACAACGAATAATAACAACAACTTTAACTTGCGACTCAATATGTGACTCAACTATGCAAATGCATGTGGTACCATTTGGAGCAGAACTCCCAACTTAAAATCATGTCAGTTTATCGAGGCATTAACAAGGCATAAACCTTCAACGTGGTGCCATCAAGGCCAAGGCATAAGCCTTCAACTTTCAACGTGGTGCCAATCCAGACCAACTTAATAATGCAATGTATGTCATGCGACCTCAACTTAAACAACAAATACACAACAATGCGACAACAACAACATCATACAACAACAACTTAAAATATGCATCAATGGAATCAACTTAGATCAACACTGGTCATTCAACCTACAACTCAAACATGTCCATAAATCAGGACGATTCAACTTAATCAACTTTGGCCATAGGCCTACAACTTCATCAACGTATCAACAACAATAACAGTTTGTCAACTGCAACTTCACAATTTAACAACTAAATTAATACAAGTAAACAACAATCAATTTCATCCAAACCTGCAACTTCACAATTATTAACAACATCATCACAAGCTACAACAACAATTCAATGGAACAACACAACACAATTTATCACGGAAAATTCATAATTTATGACAAGTATATAATTTATTCTATACTCTTAACTCATAAAAATGTCATAATAATATATAATAATAACTTGATATAATTCTCAATGAATTATAAATCACTCTACCACAATCCCTACAATTCCAAAATAGCTCTAAGATGCTCAAAATTGCTCTACCGACAACTTTTGTATATAAAATAATATTTATAAAAATAATTGGTTAATGACATGACTCAAGTAATAATAAAACAACTCTAAAGGGTCAAATACGCTTACCTTTAATTCTACGGTTTATTCTATGGCTTATTAGATTTAATTTGAAACAACCCGAAAACAACGACAACTCTAAACATGTCAGAATTACCCAAAACAATTAAAGTATGACTCTTAATAACTCAAAACAACTCTGATAATTTTATTGACAATTCTAACAACTCTATTGACAACTTTAATAACTCTAATGAAATCGAAATAATTTAAATTAATCAATTAACCAAATAATCGTCTCTTACTCAAAACTCTTAATTTATTATATTAATAATACTAAAACTATTATAATTATAAAAGCTAATAGTTAAATAGCTAATATTATTCTCATAAACAAAACTTTATGTTATCAATATATTAAAATTGTAAATTAACAATTCTAAGGTTAGACTCTATCAAACATTAACCAACAAAATAAACTAATGCTACAATGTATGAAACATTAACTTAGATTTTTACTCTAATATATCATCAGAACGTGATACTCTCAATTATCTACCAAATTGTGAGGTCTACCAAAACATATAAATTAATGAAAAGTTATACGTGCATATAAATATATTTGATAAAGTTTCGGTACATATGTGGATAAACATGGTTATACACTACACATATATAAATATTATAACAAAATAATATATACATATTCAACCTACAAAATCAATTTAGCAACTTAAAACTCAAGATGAATTTCATCATATTCAAGAATAATTTCAACACAGTGACATCAAATAATTTCTCACTAAATAGAACAATCATAAATATATAGTAAATCCCTCTGTTATCTTAATTCTCACATACTACTCATCAAAACATAACAATTTTAATCCATAGAAATTTAGGGATTTCAACCTAAACATGTTTCTCACCAAACAGAACAACCACAAATGCATAGTAAATTCCCTATTATCCTAATTCCCACATACTACTCATCATACAACCCATTAGAAAGTCAGAACCCCACCCTTACCTTGGATTGAAGGTCGCTCTATGGAGTTCCGGTCGAATTTCGGTTTGGCTTTCTGTCTACAATTTTCTCGCGACGACAGTTTTTCTCCCAAGCCTATTCCTCTTTTTCTTCCTCTTTTCACGTATACTATTCTTTTCCCTTTTCTTCTCCTTGTTTTCTAACAACCTCTCCAAAAACCTAATTTCTTATTATTTATAATAACTAATAATTATATTTTTCTTATTGGACCTATTTCTCTACACCTCTCTTTCTACTAATTTCAACCATCTAAGCCCAACAAATTATTCTAATTTTATTATTATTACTAATAGTCAATTATTATTATTATTATTTATTATTATTTATTATTATTTATTATTATTATTATTATTATTATTATTATTATTATTATCTATCGGCTAATCAACAATTAATCTAATTAACGTCTCTTATAATAATTCCGATAATTCCCAACTTCGACTAATTCCAATAAATAATTTCTTATATAATTTAAATAAATAATTAATTAAATTTCCATATAACTCTCCCCACTTAGAATATTTTAGTCCTCGAAAATCTATCGACACAAGCATCCTCAACTTCGCTCCAACTCTCGATCCTCGTGCGTTTGGTAACACTCCGACTACTATCTTTCCGATATAACAACAACTCAACATGGTTAAATCCAATACGCAAACGTTAATCTTCCAATACTCTTGAAACATAATCGTTACTGTCTTGCCAACCATTTTAGCAATACCTTGAAACAATATCTTACAAAATAGTAACAACTACAACTCGCTTAATTTCTTATACAGCATGATATCCTCACTTAACTACATTCTGGTTGTAGCACCCACTACTTACTTACCATTAAGATAGCAAAACAATTTTATATCATCCAACATGATCTCGTCTACTATTAACAAGAGATTAAGGGTGATCAGTTCCTCAATTTGTCAATAGATAGCCGACAACCATAATAGATATTAAACCGTCGTCACTAACATTAATAGAATCCTTTTTCCAACTTCCACTCACAGTTCAAAGATCCCAACGACTCCAACAACTTCTACAACTTTTAAATCAATCCCAATAATTTCCACCGCATGGCCTACTTAAACAATCAACTTACTAAATTCTATCTCATAGCAACTATTATTTTCCAATACATCCCAACTTGTCAAACAACCAAATCTTAAATTCTTACCACCTTCGAATTCGAGAAACGACAAGGCTCCTACAACGTTTGCACCGTATCCTTCAGTAACATACTGATCTGATATCTCTCAACTAAACACATCTGAGAAGCAAAGCTTCTCCCCCACTTAGCTTCAACTTAATTCCCGCAACAACAACCAAAGCAACAAGTACCGATAGTGTTCCACACACTTGTCGCGTACGAAGGAAGAAAACAACGTTAGACAACACTGGCCGGACAGACCGACCAGGCTCTGATACCACTAATGTAACACCCCAAATTCTACCCGGAAAATATATCGAAAATCAGAGTAATTAAAATTTTCAACAAAACATGGGATGCCACATTTCAACATTAACAACACAAACAGATAAGATACATAACACTTTTTAATTCGGAGAATCTCATAACAACTTGCAATAACTTTCAAACAAAATACTTTTTTATTACTACGCAGCAGAATTCATAGTTATACAACTGAATATATTATACTAATAACAACTTGAAACATGTTATTCAACTTTCAACATACTTAACAACTTTTTATTTCACAACATCACTTAGGATTCAACAAATTATACTAATAACAACAAGATTCAACAACATAAACAACATAGACCAAACGTCCCCCCGAGTGTTACGTATCAGAGCAAGACACCGACTTGAACCAACAACAACTAATTCTTCCATTCTTAAATACCTGCACGTTACCAGTATAAAGGCAACGGCGAAACAAATGAAGGGGTGAGATATCTAACAATCTAATAAATTGTATGATAAATAATATATGATAGAATTTAGATAACGTAAATCACCACTTCGCAACTTATTCTCACAACCAACAATCACAACATAATCATCAACGTAATATAATGACAACAATTTTTCCACACAACAATATTTATCACAACATATTCGTCAACGTAATAACTTAACTCAACACAACTTAATAACAACAACTTAATAACAACGCCAACTTATAACAACAACAACTTATAGCAACAACAACTTATAGCAACAATAACTTATATCAACAACAACACAACGACAATCACTAAACAACGAATAATAACAACAACTTTAACTTGCGACTCAATATGTGACTCAACTATGCAAATGCATGTGGTACCATTTGGAGCAGAACTCCCAACTTAAAATCATGCCAGTTTATCGAGGCATTAACAAGGCATAAGCCTTCAACGTGGTGCCATCAAGGCCAAGGCATAAGCCTTCAACTTTCAACGTGGTGCCAATCCAGACCAACTTAATAATGCAATGTATGTCATGCGACCTCAACTTAAACAACAAATACACAACAATGCGACAACAACAACATCATACAACAACAACTTAAAATATGCATCAATGGAATCAACTTAGATCAACACGGTCATTCAACCTACAACTCAAACATGTCCATAAATCGGACGATTCAACTTAATCAACTTTGGCCATAGGCCTACAACTTCATCAACGTATCAACAACAATAATGTTTGTCAATGCAACTTCACAATTTAACAACTAAATTAATACAAGTAAACAACAATCAATTTCATCCAAACGCAACTTCACAATTATTAACAACATCATCACAAGCTACAACAACAATTCAATGGAACAACACAACACAATTTATCACGGAAAATTCATAATTTATGACAAGTATATAATTTATTCTATACTCTTAACTCATAAAATGTCATAATAATATATAATAATAACTTGATATAATTCTCAATGAATTATAAATCACTCTACCACAATCCCTACAATTCCAAAATAGCTCTAAGATGCTCAAAATTGCTCTACCGACAACTTTTGTATATAAAATAATATTTATAAAAATAATTGGTTAATGACATGACTCAAGTAATAATAAAACAACTCTAAAGGGTCAAATACGCTTACCTTTAATTCTACGGTTTATTCTATGGCTTATTAGATTTAATTTGAAACAACCGAAAACAACGACAACTCTAAACATGTCGAATTACCCAAAACAATTAAAGTATGACTCTTAATAACTCAAAACAACTCTGATAATTTTATTGACAATTCTAACAACTCTATTGACAACTTTAATAACTCTAATGAAATCGAAATAATTTAAATTAATCAATTAACCAAATAATCGTCTCTTACTCAAAACTCTTAATTTATTATATTAATAATACTAAAACTATTATAATTATAAAAGCTAATAGTTAAATAGCTAATATTATTCTCATAAACAAAACTTTATGTTATCAATATATTAAAATTGTAAATTAACAATTCTAAGGTTAGACTCTATCAAACATTAACCAACAAAATAAACTAATGCTACAATGTATGAAACATTAACTTAGATTTTTACTTACTCTAATATATGATCAGAACGTGATACTCTCAATTATCTACCAAATTGTGAGGTCTACCAAAACATATAAATTAATGAAAAGTTACGATACAGTGCATATAAATATATTTGATAAAGTTTCGGTACATATGTGGATAAACATGGTTATACACTACACATATATAAATATTATAACAAAATAATATATACATATTCAACCTACAAAATCAATTTAGCAACTTAAAACTCAAGATGAATTTCATCATATTCAAGAATAATTTCAACACAGTGACATCAAATAATTTCTCACTAAATAGAACAATCATAAATACATAGTAAATCCCTCTGTTATCTTAATTCTCACATACTACTCATCAAAACATAACAATTTTAATCCATAGAAATTTAGGGATTTCAACCTAAACATGTTTCTCACCAAACAGAACAACCACAAATGCATAGTAAATTCCCTATTATCCTAATTCCCACATACTACTCATCATACAACCCATTAGAAAGTCAGAACCCCACCCTTACCTTGGATTGAAGGTCGCTCTACGGAGTTCCGGTCGAATTTCGGTTTGGCTTTCTGTCTACAATTTTCTCGCGACGACAGTTTTTCTCCCAAGCCTATTCCTCTTTTCACGTATACTATTCTTTTCACGTATACTATTCTTTTCCCTTTTCTTCTCCTTGTTTTCTAACAACCTCTCCAAAAACCTAATTTCTTATTATTTATAATAACTAATAATTATATTTTTCTTATTGAACCTATTTCTCTACACCTCTCTTTCTACTAATTTCAACCATCTAAGCCCAACAAATTATTCTAATTTTATTATTATTACTAATAGTCAATTATTATTATTATTATTATTATTATTTATTATTATTTATTATTTATTATTATTATTATTATTATTATTATTATTATTATTATTATCTATCGGCTAATCAACAATTAATCTAATTAACGTCTCTTATAATAATTCCGATAATTCCCAACTTCGACTAATTCCAATAAATAATTTCTTATATAATTTAAATAAATAATTAATTAAATTTCCGGGCGTTACAATGGTTATAACTCCTTTTTCAAGGTAAAGGCAATCAACCTCACTTCAAACATTTTTGTCTACGGACTTTCTTTTTCTTTTAAAACCTTTTCAAAAAGGGTGTTCCTTTTCAAGTCCGAACAAATTGCTAAATGTGCGAGTTGTCGAGCATAAGACTTCTTATAGCTGCAACGCCAAGCACGAGTTGCAATTGTTAGGATGTAGAATCGAACTTCCCATAAAAAACATTGAAACCCACCAAAACATGTGAGTCAAACTACGACGCTCTGGATTTCCCATTGCACGAGGGAATACGTAGGCATCTTGTCACAGGGCTCGACCGAGCAGAACTTTGTAAAAAATTCCTTCTTTTCCCCGTGTTTTCTTTATTTTCTTTCTTTCTCATGTATTGTAGCGATTAATAGATAGATAGATATAACACACCCCTTAGATAGAAAGTAGAAGTGGATACCGTAGAGTACTACGGGCACGTGGGGTGTTAATCCCTTCCCCTCGCGTAATAGACTCCCTTACCCCGATCTCTTGGTCGTGAGACCATGATTTCTCCCCCTCAGGTTTACTCGATGTTTTCCTTTCCTCTCGCGGGATAAAAAACGTTCGATGATGACTTCATTGATATATTTCTATCAGATGATGTTCATCCGGTTGTTTCAATGTCAGGTAAGCCTTGCCTCGCGAACCTCTTCAACTGCTTTTCCTTTCTTCTTTGAAGGTGACCTGGAGGCATCCCCCCTTTCGGCGGCGGGCTACGCTTGCCGTATTGATTCGGGTTATCCTTGACGTAGGATGAAAACTTGTCCTTCTAGATCAACCTTTCTATTTCTCGACGTAAAGCCATGCAATCTTCCGTCGTATGGCCCCAAATTCTATGGTAGGCACACCACGCCTCTGTATCTTTACCCATCACGACATTTATCGCCCGAGGTTTCCAGGGAATTGTAAACAAATTCAAATGATTCACATCCCTCCAGATGTCCTCCCTAGTTGCATTCAAGGGAGTAAAGGTCTCGTCATGCTTGAAAGGGCGACTTTCCCGGGGACGCTCCCTTGGAGGCGGATTGTCCCGAGTACAAGCTTTTTGTCCGGTGCCTTCTTCTCGACCCTTGCCCTTCTCTTTAGCATCTCAGGCTCTTTTCTCCATGTTGCTTTCCTCACCCTTTACGTAGCATTCTGCTCTGGTGATGATCTCATCCATGCCCCTAGTCGGTTTATGAGCCAAAGACTCGTTGAATTGTCCGACTCGGAGCCCGTGCTGGAACGCTGCCACGAAGATTTCCTGGTTGGGATGAGAAACCTTTTATGGTTTCTTCATTAAACTGTGTCATGTAATCCCTCAATGACTCTGTTGGTAGTTGCCTCACGCCGAAAAGCGATGTATTCGCCACCTTTCAGTGACGATTTGCATAGAATTGCTGGATTAACTTCTTGTTGAAGTCTTGATAGTTGATCATAAAGAGTCGAGGCAGGCCCATGTACCACCTCAATGCGGATTCCTTGAAAGTGCCAGCCGCAGTCGGGAGCCCCTTATATAGAGGTACCAGTACCCCTATAATTAATGTCCGTAACAGTTGTGCATTCCCAAGTGCCATAACTGAACTTCCTTTAAGGAAGGTAACGTCTGCCGCTGATGAATGATGACCTAAAACATAACATGCATCGTCAACCATTAAGCGACAATTACGTCTTAAATGTTCCGACTTAGGCATAACGTCCTCATAATTATCAGGTTGCTCATAATTTCCTGAATCCGAGTTATACGCCGAGCAAGTGCCTCCTCGACCTCTGACGATATGGTCATCGGCCCCTCCGACTTGAAAAATGCGGATGAGGCTTTCCTAAGGTCCGGTGAATACCCTTTGCAGGTGTTCTTCAATTAACCTTTATGCCTCGGCTATTGAATTTTATGCATGAAAATATATATATATATATATATATATATATATATATATATATATTAAATTACTAGCAAAATACTTGTGTGTCTGCAAGAATAAATTTATTTAATACGGTATAAAATATATTTAGATACATATGTAAATTTGAAAAGAAAACAATGAATTTGGAGAAAGAATTTTTTTTTTCACATTTAAAATAAAGAATTCGTCTCTCAAATAAAAATAATTATTGATTAAAAATAAAATATGTATTGTCTTGATAAAGACACATTAGTTGTTTGAATAATTTAATAAAATATTTTATTAATTTTATGTTGAATAATTTTTTAATAATTATAAAATAATTATGTGAATTTACTAAATAACTTGTTAATTTGGTTATAATTGAATAATTTTTTAATTTAATAAAATAATTATGTTTTTATTTGGAGACTAAATTTTGTATTTTAAAGTTCAATATTTTTCCGTGTTCTTAAAAAAACATAAAAGAGAAAAAAATGCAAAAGAAATTTGAAATTTGAATTAAAAGAAGAAAAAAATGTAAAAGAAAAAAAATGTAACAGAAATTTGAAATAAAAGGAAAAAAAATGTAAAAAAAGCTTATTGAAAAAAAGTAGAAAGTGAAAGAAATGGCAATAATTTCAATTTCTTTAACCTTTGTTAAATATAAAAATGGGATTTTACTAGTACAATTGAAAAAAGAATATATTAAATTTTTTTAATGATAGTCAATTTTAATAAATAGATAGTTGAGTCGATAAGCTTAAACTTATACTTTAATTTTATAACACATTAAATTAAATATTTTAAAATAATACTTTTTAACTTTAAAATAAGCAGATATAATTTTCTTAACTTTTAAATTATGTGTTAAGAAAATAGTGTACTTTTTTTTATTTGTAGCATCTATCTTAGAATTTAAAAATTTGACTTTGAAATTTGTAAAAAGAATTAAACTTAATAAATTAAATTTAAAAAGTTGAATCGAATTATTTAGAAAATTATTTAGAGATTAAAAAAGGTAGTACATTGTGTAATGCACACTCTCTTTATCAATTATTTATGAATTTAAAGTAAAATAAATTTAAGTTTTTAAAAAAATTCATATCAAACTTTAGTTAAATTTTAAGTTGAATAGATTTTTATTGAATCAAGTAAAGATAATATTAATTTGATTAGATTCAATTCATTTATTCTAAGAGAAAAATAAATATGCACAATAATAACTTAAAATATTTTTACACTGTTAATCAATTATAATTATGATAATATTTTTGTACGGTTAATCAATTATAATTATGATAAATTGTAAATCTAATAAATGTTTAATTAAATTATAAAAAATAATAAATTTTGATTGGATGTGATACGAGTATCTACCATTTAACTCTTATTTTAAAGGAAAAGTCATAAAAAAAAAAAGTCGAATTTATTTACTTAGCAAAGTTTTGAGCACGTAACCGTTTTTGGCTTTCACGCGAATTTACACTCTTTCCCCCTCTTGACACTTCCATTCCATTCCATTCTTCTCATTCCAATCACCGATAAAATAACTTAACATGAACGTCAATTCAATCACCACCGCTTGCGCCACCAATCTCCACCATCCCGTCGCCACCACAAAACTTAACATCTCCGTAACTCTTCCGCCACATTAAATAACTTCGCCGCTCCGATCATCTATCTCTGATCAACCACCGATAATCACACAACTTCTCTATGCCTCCTCTTCCTTCCTCCATTTTGGCGAGATCCGAACTGTTCTCCCGACCTACAAGCCACGTCGTCAGCCACAGTATCTCCAGCGGTGGAAGTCAGCGGCACGATCAACAGCAATTGGCCGTAATTCCGACGGCGGTTGATGTGAGGATCAACGACCTGGTCGGGAACGGAATATCAGGAATACTTCAGAAGTGGGTGAACTACGGCAAAGGATGGAGGCCTCGGTGGTTCGTTCTACAAGACGGTGTTCTCTCCTATTACAAAATTCACGGACCTGATAAGATCGTCATCAATCCAGAAACCGAGAAGGGATTCAAAATCATCGGCGACGACTCCATGCGTATCATCTCTCGCAATAGAAGTACTCACTACTCGCAACATTCTCGAAAGCCTTTCGGTGAAATCCATCTTCAGGTTTCAATTAATTAGTATTGCTAATTAATGTTTTAGTTAATTAAGAAATCTTGCCTTGTGTGTTAATCTCAATCTGAATATCTAAGTTATCTTAAGTTGAATTCAATGCTATTAGTTATGAACAAATCATAATAGATAAGGCTCTGAAACTGTTCAATCCTTTTTTTCAATGTCACATTCATATGATCAAATGCATGTGTATGTGTGTTATTTTAATGGAGGAAAGGTTTGACTGTAGGTTTCAACTATTCGCGAGAGCAGATCGGATGAAAAACGGTTTTCCATTTTCACTGGGACAAAGACACTGCACTTAAGGGCTGAGACCCGTGAGGATCGGGTGGCATGGGTGGAGGCCTTGTATGCGGTCAAAGATATGTTTCCTCGGATGTCCAACTGTGAGCTGATGGCTCCTGTGGACAATTTGGCCATTTCAACTGAAAAGTTGAGGCACCGGCTTACGGAAGAAGGTGTTAGTGAGGCCGCCATTCAGGATAGTGAGCAAATTATGAGAAATGAATATGCAGCTCTACAAAGCCAGCTTTTGCTACTTAAGCACAAACAGCTGGCACTAATTGATAATTTACGCCAATTGGAGGTACATTTAATGAAATGTAGAACACTTCATGCCAATCGAACTCGCTAATTTTGTTAGATTTCTATTCCGTGGAATGCTGCACATTTGTTTACAATTATCAGCAACAAGTGGGAGGGTCTTGTCTCTTTTTAAATATATATTAGCCTCTATATGTGTTGGTACAATGGTACTCAAGTTTTTTCCAATTTTTTTAGCTCTACCTTAGTTTGTTGGCAATAAATAGCCAAAAACAAATGGCTGTGTAGTAATTAATAATCAGTATTCTTTGGTCAATTTGTCTCCCCTTCAATTTCTTATTTGTTTTTGCAAACAATTAGTTCCATATCTTATTTTCAGAACCATTTTTGACTAATTAGATGCTTCAGGTAGGGCTTTGGTGTCAGTGTCTCTAAGATATAAATTTAAATTCAGAATGAAGCTCTGATTACCGTGTTTCTACAAAATTTGAATGATTGTTTTATTTTCATTAAATCCGTATGACGATTTTTTAACATAGCAGTAGCAGAGTACTGTTGGAGATGTTCCTTCAACTTTTATTATAAACAAGTCCAGCTGAATGCTCACTATATTGTGTTTTATTTATGGGTTTTGTTTGTTTATCTTGCTGAAGAAGTCTTTCACCGGTTGAAGGTAATGAGCAGGAGCATCAAATTGACAAATAGTAAATTACTATACCTAAGTTTTAATTAACTTATATTATTTTTATCAAAATAATTCCTTTTCACTTACCCGTTATGTATTTTGCATTGCACTTCCCTTCCGTGCTGACAGCTTCTAATTGCCATCTTATTATTTCTTTTTAAGCAAGAAATGGTTTTCCCTCACTAAAATTCTTGGACAGGTTTTTGTTTGATCTATTTCCATTTTTATTGCTTATTTCCTTATATTTATTGACTGAGGCTAATATTTTGTTTTCTTGATGTAGTAATAAAATTTGTTTGCATTTCATCATTGTAGACAGAGAAGGTTGACCTGGAAAACACTGTTGTTGATGAAAGCCAAAGACAAAGACAAGGGAATGATCAAAAGGATTCCTCTATATTGGGGCAGGAAAAGTTTAGTGGTAAGTGCTCGTACATGTTGGCGTTCATATCTTTAAGATCTTTTTATTACTTGATTAAGGTTTTGCTTAGGCATTTTCTAAAATAAAAAAAATACTTGCATGGCAGCTATGATATTTCATGCACTGACTTTCTATGCGCTATTTTTCCATTTCACTTTTTGATTCAGAAAGAAGTGCAGGTGGGTCTGAGGATGATAATGAGAGAAATGACGCCGCAGAGGAAGAAACAGATGATGACGATGATGCCGCCTTTTTTGACACACATGATTTTCTATCATCATCCGGTTCTTTTAAAAGTAATGGATCTGATTTTAGGGCTTCGTCCTTTTCTTCAGATGATGAAGGACTCTCGGAAGTTGGATTTGAGGAGGATGCAAATCCTTCTATTAGATCTGTTGGGACCAACTACCCTCGTGTTAAGCGGCGTAAAAAATTGCCCGAACCTGTTGAAAAAGAGAAAGGCGTGAGTCTTTGGTCATTGATTAAGGATAATATTGGGAAGGATCTAACTAAAGTATGTCTCCCTGTTTATTTCAATGAACCTCTCTCCTCTCTTCAAAAATGCTGTGAAGAAATGGAGTACTCATATCTCCTTGACCGAGCTTATGAATGGGGAAGAAGAGTAAGTCTAGATTTGGTACCAAAGTTTCACTATGCTTATACTTGTTAGCTCTCAGTGTATTTGCTGGGAACAATATTTCGACTTTTAAAACCGTTGATGACGTCATGCAGGGCAATACCCTTATGAGGATTCTCAATGTTGCTGCTTTTGCTGTATCTGCCTATGCTTCAACTGATGGAAAAATTTGCAAACCATTTAATCCATTACTGGGGGAGACATATGAGGCTGACTTTCCAGATAAAGGCTTTCGTTTCATTTCAGAGAAGGTCTAATCTTAGTTTACACAATGATAATATTAAAACACAATCTTTTCTTGTGATTACTTTGATTATATATGAGTTAAGAGTGTACTATTCGACACTTTAAAACAACAGCATAACAAGTGAAATTTCATATTGTTCTTATGGGCAGGGGGGTTGCCCTGTTCCAAGGATAGGGAATGCCACAAGCCTTAATATGTGTTTAACGTTATACTTAATGTTTGGAGTATTTGACTCTGTTAGATTGTTATATGGTGTAGTCAAATTTATTATTTGTTGAAGTATAAGTTATTATGTTCATTTGATTTCCTTAAAACTTGTTGTCCCAGGATGAAAAGGAAACAGTTTTCAGGAAGAACTTAGATAGAATCCTAAGACTGTTCAACTTTATTTAAGAGTAAGAGTTTATGTGGTTGTGTGCTTGAGTTCCATAGAACCCTATAAAATACAATAGGACTTGATTTGTATCTAACAAGTGATATGATTGTCCCTACGGCTACAACCATTGTTTTCATTTTGAATTTAAAATACATATTTCTGCTTCCTCTCAGGTCAGTCACCACCCTACGATAGTTGCGTGTCACTGTGAGGGTACAGGCTGGAAATTTTGGGCAGATAGCAACTTAAAGAGCAAATTTTGGGGCCGATCAATTCAGCTCGATCCTGTTGGTATTTTGACATTAGAATTTGACGATGGCGAAGTGTTCCAGTGGAGCAAGGTACATATAGATTCTTCCACTATTGAATGTTGAAGGCCACAAAGAGAATGCTGCGTTCAGATTTGGATATAAACTGGAACTGTTCTTTCAGGTTACTACATCAATATACAATCTCATTTTGGGGAAGCTGTATTGTGATCATTATGGTACAATGCGCATTCAGGGAAACGGAGCATACTCATGTAAAATGAAATTCAAGGAACAATCTATAATTGATCGTAATCCTCGCCAGGTACTTTATATGTTTTACAAATTCTGTCTTTTCTGAGGACTGTGATAGAATTACCGGCCCTTATGAAAATGTTACTGCTGAAATTAGGCCAAGCCAGGTGTGAGGAGAGCTTAGAACCGGAAAGTAGAATCTGGAAGGAGAAGTTAGTTAGTGACATGAATGACACATAATTTCAGGAAAAGTTGTTTGAGTATGGAAAGTATATTGTGAGGATAGGGGAGAGAATAGGCATACATGATTATTGCTATTATTGTAGTAGGAGAATTCTTTCTCTGAAGGAGCAATTGCTCTGGTTCATGCTTGTAACTGCATCCCTTTTTTCCATTAATCAAATAAATTACGTTCACTTCATTCCTATTTTACTGTTTTATTACTTCATTTTCTGAGTTCCATCATATTGTTTTTGCTAAAGTATATTGTATATGGTAGCTTCTTATTGCGGTTTGTGTGTCTTTTCAGGTTCAAGGTATTGTTCAGGACAGAAATGGGAAAACATTGGCTACATTAATTGGAAAGTGGGATGACAGCATGTATTATGTTAATGGTGACTATGGTGGAAAGGGAAAAAGTTATGAATCGTTGGCAGAAGCACATCTACTATGGAAGCGGAGCAAGCCTCCCAAGTTTCCTACTAGATATAACTTAACTCGTTTTGCCATCACACTAAACGAACTTACCCCAGGATTAAAGGTTTTTACTGATCCTTTACTTTGTGTCACCAATCTAGGTTTTTTATGTTTATTTTTTAAAGGAAGAATTTTCTATTTTCTCACTGTCATTTTTATCACTTGAGAAAATTATTAGTTGCATCAGCAGAGGAATCTTTTAACCATTTATATAACATGGCAGAACTATATATAGTATAGATAATATTAGTGTAACAAGGACCAAGTTCAGTTATGTATCATATCATATATTGCATCTTATGTGTGTGCATGTACCTGGAATTGGCATTGATTATCAATTTTTTCTGAGCATATAGGAAAAGCTACCACCTACGGATTCCAGGTTAAGACCAGATCAGAGGTATTTGGAAAATGGGGAGTATGAGATGGCAAATTCAGAAAAATTACGGCTAGAGCAGCGACAACGACAGGTAAATATTTTATTTCCAGCTATGCATTTCATTTGTTTGCTTCGCATGTAGCGTAAAACCTAAGTGTGCGCATTTGGTCAGCATGCTAAAAGGCCAAAAAACATGATCCAGTTATTGATTGAACACTTGTTTTATTGGGATCAGGCTGGGAAGATGCAAGCTAGTGGATGGAAACCACAATGGTTTGCTAAGGATAAATCGAGCGGTACATATCGCTATGTAGGAGGATACTGGGAAGCCCGACAACAAAGGAATTGGAACTCTTGTCCTAATATTTTTGGTCAAATTCCTTCTGATCATCTTCTAGACTAAGGTTAAATTACATTGTAGTTTTTCAATTATATTTTCATCCTTTTTTTACAGATGGGTTTTTGGACTGTGATCGCAGTTAATGTACCCCAACGAAATTCATGATAGCATATAAAATATAGCATGAAAATATAGGAGGTATAATAATGTAATTATTTTTATATTCCAAGTCTTATTTTATATCACCGTTTTTGTTATTAGTCACCAAAACTAAAATTTATCAGTTTAAATTCAAATACTCAATAGGTCGAATCACACAGAATAAACTAATTTTAGTATTTTAAACATCTTGAATCACATCTCCCTATTTAGATATGTAGGATGATATTATATATGGCTATAAATCCTATTTTGATATGCAAGTATTATTAGGAAATGATATTATATATGGTTATAAATCCATATAGTGAGTTTTCTTAGAGGTTTCTGTAAAGTTCTTTTATATTGTTATTTAAGTAACAATTTGGGATGATAAAATTGAACCTGTTTAGTGTTGCTTTTAAGTATAAACTGAACAATAAATTAATACAAATGTTTCTGTTAGAGACGCCACTCAAAAGAGGAGAATTTTTCTTGCCACTCCCTCACTTATAGCTGGCACCCCTCAAATTTTATGAAAAGACAATTTTGTCTAAGCCACCTTCATTGTTGAAATTTACGGTACACCGAGATTTTAAAATTTTGTTTTCCGGTATTTCGTATCGGATATTTCATAATTTTCGGTATCGCCTACCGTAAATTACGAAATGTCCGATATTTTCGCTCCGGAAGTTTTAAAATCCACAATATTTTCATTTGATGCTAATACCGGAAATTTCAAAAATTCAGGTACGCTTAAAATACCGGAAAATTTAAAATTTTCGGTAATTTCTATTTCCCCAAAAAATGCTAAGTTTATCATGATTTTTAACTTTGCTTGCAATGAGGACTAGAGGTAGAGACGATTCTATTTTCGATAGGACTACTGATCGAGCAGATGTTGTGGCTCGAGCAGCTGATGAGGCACAAGCCTCAAGGCGCAGGGTGATCGGTGTCGTCTGACCGGTTCTCACCGGAAACAGATGGTTGAGCAGGCCGCATCGGGGTTTCGTGCACCTCATCGACGGACTGCCAGAGCTTCTACGACAGTTGCAGACGATCAGCCTCTTGTTCCTACAGTGGAGCAAGTAGTTGTACGCAACCGGTGGTTCAGTTCAGGAGCCGGTTGCTGAGGAACGGATAGTTGAGGAGCGGGTTCGGGAGGTGGTGTAAGAGCTGGTTCAAGAGTCGATTTAGGAGCCGATTTAGGAGCCGGTTCAGGTGTCGGTTCAAGAGGGAGTGGATGTGGTGTCTCGTGTTGATACAGACACCACGATTGTTGCATCTACTAAGCCATCAGTGTGTATTGATGGTGGTTTCTCTGGAGGACCTTCTGACAGGTCCGTTTTGACGGGTTTTGCTGACCATGTCGCTTATAAGATATGGCAGGGCGAGGTATGTATTATTGGTTTGGTTTAATGCTTAATTTTTATTTGTATTACACTATTTGATGTATACTAATTTGTTGTAATTGTGTTGTTTTGTTTCAGGAGCGTCCAACTTTGAAGGTCGCTTCTCATGGGTCGAAGTTGAAGAACTTCGCCGATTCTGATATGTTTGAGGAGGTGAGGAGGATAGTTGAGGAGTTCAGGCTGGAGGACTTTGCTGGATGCTCATTGACGATGCTCGACGCCCCTACTATCAGCTTTTGTTGAGAGGTGGCACTCAGAGACATCTTCCTTCCATCTTCCATTCAGGGAGATGACAATAACTTTGGATTATGTGGATGCTCTCGTTCACCTACCGATTGATGATACATTTTTCACATCAGTGTATAGGGATCAGGCTACAACGGTGCGCATGGTTGTGGATGCGTTGGAGGTGGATGAGGTGGATGTCCTACATGAGTTTGGTGAGACTCGGGGATTTCACCTCTGTATGTCTTGGTTGAGGACTACTTATAAGGCGCTGGTGGAGGCACATAGGTGACGTACATGCTACATCTGGTGGCATGTACTCTCTTTGCGGACAAGTTTAGAGTTTATATTGATGTTCGTTACCTGTGTCTATTCAGCGCCCTTGACACTCCATGTTGGGCTTGGGGAGTGGCGGCTTTGACGATGATGTACACGACACTTGATGTTGCTTCTTGTCCTAAGACCAAATTGCTTGCTGGTTACCTGAGTTTGTTGCAGGTATATTATAATTTATTAGATTTTCGTTTTTATAATTATTAGGTTTTCGTATAATAATTTATTTATGCAATGTTGGATATACGAACACTTCCCTCACATCTGTGACCATAAGGTGTTGCGTTGTCAACCTACAGATCCTCGTACGAAGAAGTGGAAGGCTAGACAGACCCATCCTAGAGGTGTGATGGAGTACAGGAGGAGGCTGAATGCTCTGACCTTGGACGATGTCATATGGACAACGTATACGGCTCATCGCCCTCATCATCCTTTTGAGGTATCTACTATATATTCAGGGCATGTCAGATGGGAGGGTTATGTGACTAGACACTTGCCTGAGTAGTGTCTACGCCAGTATGGTTATGTCCAGGGCATCCCACGGCCGGTACCACACCCCCCAGATGATAACATTGATCGTTGGTTTCAGAGTGATATCATCACCTCCCCCGTGAGATCATGGATGCAATCGTGAGGGTTCAGGAGCCCAGGCAGTGCAGGAATGGATACTTGGAGTGGTTCCTTAGTGTGTTACACCCTCGGGTCATACCACCGACTCTAGCATCTAACTTCCCAGTGCCTTCAGGTACCAGAGGTTCTTCCGATCCACCACCACCTCCTCCTCCACCAACTGACCAGGACATCTGCCTACAGCTCATCGTAGTTACATTAGATAACATCATGGAGTTGGTGAACCCCGATGGTGAGGTTTATCAGGGGTTAGCTAGGTTGGCCGACATTTCCTGTGGAAGGCGTATATAGATTTTTATTTATATTACATTGTATTATCATGTGTATGTTGTGACAAACAAACTTTACTTTATTGCATAATATTTTTTAACTAGTACCTTTTCTTTCGATTACATAAAGAAAACAAATTAATACAAATAAGAAACTCGAATAAGTTTACAAACATCAGATGACAAACAAAAAAAATAAACAGTACTCTGATACATGAAAACTTAGGAACTACCGGATTCAGATTCATTTGAACGCTTTAGACACTTCATTATGTTGCCAACAGATCTTCGAATCTCCACGTCCAACTCGATCGGACCTTCTGTTATCCTATGACGAAATGATTTCCACATGGCCTTCACATCTTCATCATTCTTCAGCTCGATTATGTTGTATTTCACTCTACCAGGTTGCATTTCACCCAACCATATGTACCAATGTAATCCTCACGAAACTCGATCTTTGTCACCCTTCTGTTCTTGGTGAATCAGGCAATAAACCGTTCAACGTTTCCTTCAAGGCAGCAAAGGACTCAGATCCATCTGGGAGCTTGAATTCAACGATAGGTTTGCAACCATTGTAATACACTTCTGCCTTAATCAAATATCGAAAAAGAGGCATGTTGTTGAGATGTTGTTAGCTGGAAATTTCGAATAAAAAAGTTGCGTGGATATCAAAAGGATACTTCGAATAAACGCATAAAAAGGTTGGTATTAATGATGAATATTGGTTGGAAATATTGAACCATTGCTCTAAAGGACTCTTCGATTTCTAGTAATAAGTGATGGACTTCGATCTGACATTTTTTAGTGGTTAGATGTAAAGAATTCTTTTATGCAATGTATAAGAATTGGAGCGGTCCAGGCAGGTTATTTACAAATTCGAATCGAAAAAGGCAAGAAGTATTTCTCTAGCATAGGATTCGAATTTCAAATAAGAGCGCCATTCTTAGAAGACGCGTGGAAGTCAGTAAACGTCAGAAGCCTGCATGCCTCGAACGTGGCATGCTTTTAGAGTAGGACCGTTAAGGTTAGGATGCTATAAATAGGTGTCTTTATGTTTGAATTGGTGTGTTCATTCGTGTACTAAAAAATCTCAAAACACTCAAATTACTGTGACTTAAGGAAAACGAGTTAGAAGACAAAATGTACGTACTGAACATCATGATTCTTTATAATTTAAGTCCAGGTCTTTTTATATTTCTTTCACTTTTACAATACTTTCGCTCTTAGAATCTTTCGATTTCCTTTCATGTTCTTGTTTTACTTGCCTTTAAACACATTTATCTCTTTCGAAAACTCCTATTTTACTTTATTCTTTCATTCAAACACTTTATATTTCTAGAAACTTTTATATTCTCAGAAACTCTTTGTCTTTACGTTCAAGTGTTAAATCTTAAGTTTAATTCGAAACCTTCCTTTTATATATTCAGTCAGTGTATTTCTATAGATAATCTTAGAGAGATCACTTAAGAATCTTACATTTTACATTAACATACAACTGTACCTTCTGTCCCAAGGAACTGCAAGCACTAGCAATCTCAAGAATATTCATGTGAAATTCTTGAATGCTTTCTTCGTCCTTCATTCTTAGATTTTCAAACTTAGTGGTGAGTAGTTGAATTATTGACATCTTAACTTTGGAGGTGCCTTCATGAGTAGTTCTGAGAATTTCCCAAGCATCCTTAGCTACTTCACATGTATTAATCAATCTGAAGATGTTTCTGTCCACTCCATTGAATATAGCATTCAATCCTTTTGAATTAGCAGAGCTAGTTCATCATCATCCTTTGACCAGTCTTCTTCAGGCTTTAACTCCCCAATAGGTTGATTATCAGCTCCAATAATGACAGGATGTGTCCATCCTTCCATAATAGCTTTCCAACCCTTGTTGTCCAAGGACTTTATGTATGCAACCATACGAGGCTTCCATAAGTCATAGTTAGAACCATCCATAATGGGTGGTATATTCATAAAAATTACCTCCTTGTCCATGTTACCAGAAAGTATCTTCCCTAGATCTCACCCAGAGACAGAACATGATGCCTGCTTTTATACAAATTGAAATTCTAGTATCAGATATGAGATGTCGAAGGTAATGTCACGATACTAATATCTGCTTTGAACAAATCTAAACATAACAAAATTATAGAGTGCAGAAAAAAATAAAAACACCAAGAGTTGTTAACCCATTTCGGTTCTAACCAACCTACGTCTGGGGGCTTCCAAGCCAAGGATGAAGTTCACTATTAGTAGTATTAATTTGGAGCTAAACCTTCCCTGTTTACACTCCTCACTTAATCACCTATCCAATGACCCTTCTACCTAAGATACCACACTTAGATATGAGAACCTACTCTAACTCCCTAAGTCACACACGGTGATACTCAATAAAATCAAAACTGAAGATACTCTTCAAAGACACATAATCACACTCGCTTCAAAGCTTATGGTGATTGACAACTTACAACTCAAAAAACGTTCTACTCAAGTATGAATACGAGAGAGGGTCACAATGAACAATGAACAACCAAAAAATAAACAACCAACAATTAAAAACTAAACTTCTAAATCTATAACGTCCAAACTGCAAAACAAGGTTTGTAGCATTTAAATAGAGTAACAACAACTAGGGTTGCTTTACTCATAAGTCTTCAGCGCCTCCTATCTTTTATCCATTAAAGCAGGATATTAAATCTCCAAATATATTTCTGAAGGCGTTCTCAAGCTTCCTTAGTCGGAGCATACAAATAAAAATTAAATTGACTTCCTAAAAATTCTGCATTTAAATTACTTCTGTCACTTTCGCATGTCAAGACATCTATTGTGACATCTGCTACTTCCGTATTTTTCATGGAATTTTCTGAGAAGAATATTTTACCAAAATTACTGCCAATCCATAGAACTAACATACTACCTTAGCAAAAATTTTATCGACTGTGAAATAAAATACTCACTGCTCGAGAAGACTTGTTGTGCTTTGGCTTGGGTTGCTCGCCGACTAAGACATTATATGTTGACTCATACCACTTTATTGATCTCCAAAATGGATTCGATCAAGTACATATTTGAAAATCCAGCTCTCACGGGAAGAGTAGCCCGTTGGCAAATGATTCTTATAGAATATGATATCCAGTATACTACTCAGAAAGCCATTAAGGATAGTGTATTGGCAGATTACCTTGCTCATCATCCCATGGATGACGATTATCAGCCGATGAAGTTTGAATTTCCGGACGAGGATATTATGTTTATCCGGGATTATAACATTCCAAGCCCAGATGAAGGACCTGAACCAGGATCGCGATGGACGATGGTGTTTGATGGTGCCTCTAATGCTTTGGGTAATGCTGTCGACGTCATTATTACCTCTCTAAAAGGGTTTCATATCCCTTTCATTGCCAGGATTTCTTTTGAATGTACAAATAATATGGTCGAGTATGAAGCTTATATCCTTGGGATCGAAGCAGCCATTGATTTGAGAATCAATAAATTTGAAGTATATGGGAACTTTGCTCTAGTGATTATCTAGATCAACAGAGAGTGGGAGACTCGTCACCCTAATCTTAGTCCGTACAAAGAGCATGTCTTGAAACAGATTCCATACTTTGACAAGATTACTTTCAATCATATCCCAAGAGAAGAGAATCATTTGGCAGATGCATTGGCTACTTTGTCATCCATGTTTAAAGTTAAATGGGCTAATGAAGCCCCCTCTATCACCATCATGAGGTTGGATTAGCCAGTGTTTTGATATGAGATTGATGAGGAAGTCGATGAAAAGCCTTGGTTTTATGATATCAAAAGGTATCTTGAAACAAAGGAATATCCAGAGGATGCTTCGATCATTGATAAGAAGACTCTGCGGAAATACTCAACCAAGTTTTTCCTGAACAATGGTGTCCTGTACAAGAGAAACTATGATTCTTTTTTGCTCAGATGCGTGGATAGACACGAAGCAAATAAGATCATAGAATAAATCCATGAGGGATCTTTCGGGACGCATTCCAGTGGACATACCATGGCCAAGAAAATCTTGAGAGCAGGTTATTATTGGTCAACAATGGAAATAAACTGTTATAATCATTCAAGAGTATGTTACAAGTGCCAGATATATGCTGATAAGATGCATGTGGCCCTTTTCCGTTGAACGTTTTGACTTCTCCTTGGCCTTTCGCAATGTGGGGCATCGATATGATTGGGAAGATTGAACCGACTACTTTCAATGGTCACCGTTTCATTTTGGTTGCCATTGACTACTTCACTTAGTGGGTTGAAGCAGCGTCTTATGCCAATGTGACCAAGCAAGTGGTTACTCGTTTCATCAAGAACAATATCATTTGTCGGTATGTAGTTCCTAAGAAGATCATCACTAAAAATGGTTCTAATCTCAACAATAAGTTGATGAAGGACATGTGTGAAAATTTCAAGATCAAGCATCATAATTCTTCTCCTTATCGCCCGAAGATGAATGGGGCCATGGAGGAAGCGAATAAGAACATTAAGAAGATTGTGTAGAAGATGGTTGTCACCTATAGGGATTGGCATGAGATGTTACCATTTGCTCTGCATGGTTATCGTACCTCGGTACATACTTCAATCAGGGCAACCCCATTCTCTCTGGTATACGGTATGGAAGTAGTCCTACCTGTGGAGGTTGAAATCCCTTCATTGAGAATTATGACAGATGTTCAGCCAGATGAAGCTGAATGGGTCCAAAATAATTTAGATTAGTTGAATCTCATTGACGAGAAGATACTGGCAGCAATTTGTAACACCCTAAATTCTACCCGGGAAATATAAAGAAAATCAGATACATAACACCGTTATTATCAGGGGATCACATAACTCATGCTTCAGCTTTTAAAACAAAAGAACCTTTTATTTAATATGCAGCAGAATCATTAACTTAACCATATTTACTCAACAATATGACTTAGTTTTTAACAACATAATAAGAAAAAAAAGAGTCAATAATGTAAACGACATAAACTAAACACCCCCAGAGTGCTACGTATCATAGAAACTAAACCGACTTGGACTAACAGCAACTAAATTCTTCAATCTTGAATACCTGCACGTTACCAGTATAAAGTCAACGGCGGAACAAATGAAAGGGTGAGATATCTACCAATATAATTGAATTCATGATAAATAATATATTAGAATGTAGATCATATAATTCACCGCTCCATAATCCAAACAACATTTATTTCGACAATACCAACAACATATATATTAACAATTAGCAACGACAACAATTATAACGATCACAACAACATTTCCAACATAACATAACAACTATTTCACAACATGTGAATAAGTACAAAAACTTAAATCAACTAACGCATCAACATAACAACTATAATTATGTGACTTCAAATGCGAATCAATTGTGCATATGCCTGTGGTACCATTGGAGTAAAACTCCCAACGTAATCATTTTCCTGTAATTTCGAGGCACAAGGCATAATTCCGAGGCACAAGGCATAAGCTTAACAACGTGCGACAACAACAACTTTCAACAACAACAAGAATACCCGGTTCAACAATTACCCAACATTACACATGGAAAACCACCTCGATTCCTCAAAATTGCACCTACTATGTTTGAAAATACTTTTATAAGATAGATCATAATTTTAGTTTTCCAACGGTTCAAACGGAAATGGAATCGGAGTTACGGTTGTAAAGATATGACCAAAACAGTTTTCAAAGGTATTTTTCATTTTCTTGAACAGTATGTGTCGATGCATAAGCCCATGTGTCGGCTCATGCTTTAAAATTTTCAATTTTTCAAACAGTATGTATCGATGCATAAGTCGTATGTGTCGGGTCATAGCTCAAAATTCCCAATTTTTTAAACAGCTTGTATCGACACATAAGTCGTATGTGTCGGCTCATAGCTTAAAATTCCCAATTTTTCAAACAGCTTGCATTGACTCATAACTATATATGTCGATACATACAGCCTTCAAGGTTCTGTTTTCTCAAAATTAACACTCATGTGTCGACCCATAGCTACTTGTATCGATGCATACTGAATTAAAACTTCTATTTTAAAACTCAACACAGTATGTATTGATACATATCCTCTTGTATCGATGCATAATGCGTGAAAATGCCTAAATATCAGTTTTCAGCAACCCAGTTCTATGTGTAACTTTGATTTAAAGTCCCAAATCCCATACATCTGAATCCCAACACCCCAACAATCCATAACAACACATCATGGTTAATTCCACATAATTTGTTCATCAATTTTCATGGAATAACAAGCATCAATTAGGGATTTCAACAAAAACAACAAAACACAAAACAAGGAAAATCTATAACCATATCCCACAAATCATCCATCATGTACCCCATTATAGAGTTAGAACCCCACCCTTACCTCATTGATGGCAGCTCTAAACTTTTCTATTGCCTCTTCTCCAAAACCCTAGCCTCTATCTCTTATCCTCTCTATTTCTATTATTTGTCTTTCTTTCTCTTCTCTTCTACTCTTAAAACAACTCCTTTCCTTTCTCTTATAATCCCACTAGTAATAATAATAATAATAATAATAATAATATCTTACTACCTATCATAATGGGCCTAACAAATAACACATCCCCATTACTTTGCGATACCACAAATAAAGTCCAACTCGATTAATAAAATAGTCCATTATTAATAATAATATTATTTCTAATATTATTTCTTACACGTAATCAACTTTATTAATTCTCTGAATAACTGAATAAAATCCGACTTCAACTTAATAATCCAAATACGTTTCCCAAAATAATACCGACAAATCTGATTGATTTCTTGAACTTCGAGTAAATCCAATAATTAAATCCTTAAATAATCTAATTAACCAATTAATTAAATTCGGGCGTTACACAATTTTCCATGGACAGGTATACCAGAGGAGTATGGAAGCTGCCTTCGACAAGAAAGTGCTCCCTCGAAAGTTTCAGGCTGACGATCTCGTGCTGAAGAGAATCTTGCCTCCAAACAATACAGATGCTCGGGGAAAATGGGCTCTAAATTATGAAGGACCATACGTTGTGAAAAAAGTTTTCTCTGGATCTAATGCTTACAACTATGGATGGAGAGTATTTTCCTCATCCCGTCAACGCAGTCGTAGTCAAGAAATACTTTGCCTAAAATAGACATGCTAAGTTTGGCTGACTTAGGCAGAAAAAGGTGATCTTGGCAAAAGTTAGAGATTCAAGGCATCTGACTATGGTCGGTATTGCATCTCTATTGCTTTTCTCCACTATAGCGGTTAGCTTGGAAGCATACGAAATCAATCCAATCAAGTTATTCATAAAGCAAGATGGCTGAGGTGCTTTGAGGTCATGAAAATTCATAGCGAAGTCAGATCCGTTGAAAATTTGTCTTCACATTGCCATTTATGTTTCTCCATTATTATGATGTGTATGCAATTACCTCTTTTTAGGAATTTCTTCTTGATGTAAATTCCCATTTACGGGTGATTCAATCAATAAAATTTTTCTTTTATTCAAATTATGTCTTGTTTTTATTTTCGTTGTTTTGTTTGCAAAAAAATACGTCCGACATTTTTGATAAAATTTGCATATTTTAAAATGTTGATGTTGCTACAACACATGATATAAACATTTGAAATTGCTTAAGATTTTGGCCGTTGGTGACGATATCCAAAGTTTGCCACTCCATGCTTGGAGACATTATTATGGCTGGCAGTTTGCAGGTATGTTATCGGTATGAAATACCTTTTCCCCCAGTGAAGAGCGTATCTCAATCCAGGTTCATTCCCTGTGAAGCCAATTCTCCAGTAGAATTCATTTCCAAAAGGTCCTGGTGGGCTGAGTTGTGACTAGTGATTCGTTCTCCGACATGTTGATATTATCGTACTCCCCAATATAAGTCTCAATGTTGGTAGAGGCTTATCCCCAGTGAGGTCAATCCTAAAGTAAAACTCGTCTCCATAAGAGCCTTAGGTTGATTAGTTCCCCAATGATACGCACTTCATCAGATTGATGTCATCATATTCTCTCGTGTAAGCCACACCTAGACAACTTGGATTTGTTTCATTCCCCAATATAAGTTTCGATGGTGGGAAAGGCTTATCCCCAGTGGAGGCTGCCTTTCGAAAAGGGAAGATTTTGAGAACATTGATGGGGTGTCATCCTAAGGCGGTGCATAAATCCTTAGTGACAGTCGTTGTTACCTATTTCAGGAGAGATTCCCCAGTGAATGTCCGTTGTATTTTCAAATCATGCCCAATAGAAGGCTCTAGCCTTTATTCCTAGTGAAGACGGTGTTTGAACCATTGACTGAGGATTGTTATCCCTAGTGATTTACAGATGATCAGATGCTTCCCCAATGAAGTTTCCCATGAAGTGTCCATGCAGGCGAGTCTCGCATGTTCCGGATGACGGAATTATATCCCCCAATAAGTCGGTATATCAACTGACCTTTCTAGGGAGCTCTCTCTCTCTCTCTCCCCCTAGTGTATGGACATCAATTTATTCTGATTATTCCCTACTGTGTTGACACTGAGAAGTTTTCTTAGGTCTCCATTTCTGACGGCAAAAGGTCTACCTATGATCTTCCTGGAAATTGTTCGACAATAATTTGTATTCCCCAGTACAAGTCTCGATGATGAGGGAGGCTTATTCCTAGTGAGGTCGATTCCAAAACAGAATCCATCTCCAAGAAGGCCTTTGGGTTGATTTATCCCCCACGAATTATGCTTTGGTAGATGAACTATTATTGTTTTCTCTAGTGAATTGTGCCTCAGCATGCTAAAGTTCCCAGTACGTAAGGCGCACCCGGACCGATTAATTTTATTCCCCGGTGTAAGTCGCATTCTTCCGTTAGAGGTGTATCTTGAGCATCATCAAGAGATATGCTCTCGAATAAGCCATTTTAAGAAATGAGTATTTGTTTCCCTAGTGGAGCTATTTATCCGAATCCGGTTTCTCTTTCCCCATAAAAGATTAATCATGTGGCAGCTTCAGAATTTCTACACCGATATGCATTCCCCAGTCGAGGTGTCCTCACTGTAGTCTTACTATTAAGATATTATACCTGGAGACAAAAGTTGTTATCCCCGGTGGATTCTTGGTTTAAAAATCCATATCCTCGCGCAAGGATTAATTTCTCCGTGAAGTTGTTCCCCAACAAAGTTTCCTTCGAAATCCCTTGTGAAGTCCTTCCAAATTCCCCAATGAAAGTAGGAGAATTCTCTGGAAAAGTTTTTCGTATCCTAAGTGAAGAGTAACGACTTTCTTCCCTGGAAGTTAGATTTGGTTGAAGTCCAATTCAACTCTCCCCAAGTGAAGAATACTTCCCGTCTTGGAGTTGAAATTTATTTTTGCAAAGTGTTTTCCTTAAAGCTCGCTCCTAAGTGTCACTCCTCTTGTGGATGTTCATGTCTCCTCAGCAGTTGATCATCGATACTATTACTTCTCATTTAATCGTTCAAGCATGCATTCATTACATTGCATCTACCCTAAATGCGTAGCATTCCATTGATTTGGAGCATTACGCCATGAAAAAAAATTCAAACATGCATATTAAGTGTTTTCCAATTATGTATTCATCTAGATGAAATACGAAATCTCTGAGGTTTTTCCTCAAGATTCTTTTCTGAACGGGTTTCTGCTTCCTTGATCGTCACTTCAGACTAAGTGTCTCATGGGAATTTATTTACTCTCTAGTGGAGTCTTCTGTGGCATGCTTTACCTCAGTCTGGTCAGTTCGTGTCACCCTTTCCCCAGCGAGTCGTAGACTTCCCTTGCTTATGCAGGTCGTCAGTATACAATTCTTCTTGCTTTTCAAGCATTTGAGTATCCAAGCTTGGTGTGTCGTAATTCAGATAATTTCCATTCATGAAAAATTATACCACGCCTTTGGCCGGAGGGATATTATAGTTCTTGTGCTTATGATAGCACCTTATTAAACCCCAACGTCTTGGCATTCCTTGTTAGAGTCTCTCCGATCAGTCTCTTTCCCCTGGCAAGTTCATCTTTGCACAAATGTTTCTTTTCCCCAGTGAGTTTGTCTTTTCCCGACGTCCTCTTCCTTTGTGAGTCCATCGTGGTCGGGTTCCCTCATTATTTTAGATCTGCGAAGTTGCTTATCAATAAGCGCTTTATGCCGAAGATCTATGTTTGGAGTTCGTCTATCAACATTCGTTTCTCCTTACTTGTAAGTCCACCGTGTCAGGTGTCCTCATTGTTTAAGATCTACGAAGCTCTTATCAACAAGCGCTTCATGCCGAAGATCTATGTTTGAAGTGATGTTCTTCCTCCTTGTTGAGTTCTCATTGTTTAGATCTGTGAAGTTGCTTATAACCAAGCACTTCCAACCTAAGATCTATGTTTTAAGTGTTGTTCTTCCTCCTTGTTGAGTTCTCATTGTTCACAGGGGCATCTTAATTCCTTTATGTGTTGACGCGTAATTCCCCAAAGGTCGGGTGGCGGCAGGAAGCAAACTTAACAATGTTACACTAAAAAACACAAAACCCACCAAAAAATATGAGCCGAGCTACAGCGCTCTGACTTTCCCATTGTACGAGGGAATACATAGGCATCTTGTCATGGGGCTCGATCGAGCAAAGTTTGTAAATACTTCCTTCTTTTCCCCGCGTTTTCTTTATTTTCTTTCTTTCACATGCATTTCCGGTAAGCATATAATATAGGTGCAACAATTAAGCGATAGATAGATATAACATACCATTAGATAGAAAATAAAAGTGGGTACCGTAGAGTACTACGGGCATGTGGGATGCTAATACCTTCCCCTCGCGTAATAGACTCCCTTACCCAATCTCTTGGTCGTAAGACTATGATTTCTCCCTTTCAGGTTTACTCGATGTTTGTCTTTCTCTTTAGGTGAGATAAAAAATGTTTGATGGAGACTTCATTGATATTTCTATCAGATGAGTTTGTCCAGTTCCTTCAATGGATACCCCACAAATCATGTTGAGGAACATAAGTGACCTAGATAGAGTTTACATATCCCACATAATAGGATAAATGTCTAAGGATTCAATATTGAATTGTATAAGAGTGACATGGTCTACATGTTATGTCCAATATATATGTGAGGAAAAAAAGTGTAATTGTACACATTAATATTATCACAGAAAATTTTGTAAGATCACATGACATGTGTTGATAGACATCACTTACTATTTATTATATTAAATATGTGATTAAGTATACCTGTCAACGTCAAGAGAATCTACAGGGTCTCTAATATAAATACAAATTTATGAGAGGTAAAATAACATTGAAGCTTAAAATTTGATTGTACGATCAATTTAACGACTATCACTTTTCGATTGGAAAATCTTTTGCGATGAGTCCAATAAAAAAAATTAGTGATCACTTTCATTTAGTATTTTGAATTTTTTCAGTAAAACAAAATTAAGAACGGTTAAACACAAACACAAGAATCACTTAAACAAGTTTAACTTTAAAATAATACATTTCTACTTCTCAATAGTATTCTACTTATATAGACAATTTTGATTAGATGTAGGTCTTACTTTTCAACCTAATTATTTGTTTTACAAATCTTACATTTCAGCCACTAAACCAAAATTTTATTTTTGTGAAGGAGAAATTTTTTAGACCCTTCTGCATGTGGAGTTAATAATAAATGAATCAAAATAAGAGGCGGCTATCAGACTTTTAAATGATAGGAAATGATATGTTAAAAATATATATATATATATATATATATATATATATATATATATATATATATATATATATATATATATATATATATATATATATATATATATATATATATATATATATATATATTTCTTTGTTACAAGATATATACATATTTCTTTAATTGATTTTAATAACAGTGTATAATTTAATATAGTTTATACCTAGTAACAAATAATGCTAATGCCATATTAAATTATGAGTAATCATATATCGTGTAAACATGTTACACGATTGAAACTTACGTTTGCATATAATTAATATTAGTTATATTAGTTATTTAGTACCGCCCATAGAAGTTGTTGTCACGACGAACATTTCATTATATTGTTGATATGAAAAAAATACAATTTTGTTTTCGAGCAATAAATATAAAATTGTAGTCATTGGACACTTGGCAATTGAAGGTTTTATGTTATGTGATTATGACCAACAATTAGTCCATTGACTCACTACAAAAAACAATCTCAGACAATCTCAGTTGCGATGTGAATTTTACGTCACAACTTGAGAAATCACGTCACAACTCATAATTAGCGACGTGATAAAATATCTCTCTGAGGAATAAGTGGTAAATTTATTGCGACGTGTTTCTCATGTCACAAAGTTGTGACGTGTGTAGCGAAAAAAACTGCGAGTATAAGTCATTGAATTGACTTAACTCAAAAAATAACAAAAAAGTCGTCACCACGCTTTTATTTTATCTAAAGACTAGGAAAAAGAGCGAATAAAATTCTAACAAAAAAAGATCAGAGATCTAGAAATGGGGGTTAGTTATGCAAAGGGAAAATGTTAGGCACCCAAAGCATCTACGGTATTCCGTAGGAACCTTTTTGAAAATTTGTATATGTGTGCTTAAAAAGAGTATATGCACAAAATAGATGGTGGAGGTAGAAAAGAAGTATTTTTTATAATTTTTGGTTTGATAGAACAACCAATGAGTTCCAGGCCTACATACCAACAATGTGCAATGTTGAAATAAAAACTCAATGTAGTTCGGGTAGAAAAGACTAAAGTTGTGTGTTGGTTGATTTTAAGAAAATGTTTGATAGAAAAGCCACAAAGGACTCAAAAAAGCTTGAATGAAGTTAGGTGTTTTTTAGTCTGAACAAAAGAAAAGTCAAAATTTTATTAAATGAATTGAAAGTTTATTAAGAAAAGAAGTTTGAAAATTCATGAACCTAAGTCCAAGTTTTTTATGAAAGCGGTTCGAGTTTGAAAAAAAAAACTTTTGAAAAAGAGGAAAGATTTTGAAAATTAAAGAATATGGGAGGAGATGAAGAGACTAACCTAAGTGCATAAACAAAAAGGAAAAGGTAAAGAAAGATCTAACTGGGTGAGAAGACTAGTACTTGACATCAAAATCCAATATCGTATCCCATCCTTTGGATTACCACATAAGCAACAAATAATCAGACAAAAAAACCCAAGCTTCAGATAAATCAATGCCTTAGACGAATTCATGTCTCAAGAAAAACGGGTAGAGTAACAGCTGTATTTGGAGGAAATCGACTCTTAATCGAGTATAACAGAATAACTTGCATACAAAGATAATAACCAAGCAAGACAGAATAACACCAAGGGCATAAAAATCTCCAAGTTGAGGTAAGGGTCCTAATCCTAAGTTCAAAGGTCAAGCTCCGAGCATAAGGATAGTAACCAAGTCCAATTAAAAGTCTTTTATGTTTAAGTTGATTTATTAGGTATCTTGGGAAAAAAGAAAAATAAATCTCAAGTGAGCAAATTCAAAATAACAAGAAAATAAAATGCTCTAGTGCGCAAAGAAGAAAAAATGACTTGAAATGTAAATGTTAAAATTAAAGTGCATAAAAGTTAAAGGGAAAAGTAAAGAGCATTAAATAAAAGGCAACTAATAAAGGTTAGCAAGATGATCATGTTGAAACTTGTCAAGTATATTATCGAATTGTTAGTAATTAGTCATCAACAAGGTGATCATGTTGAAACTTGCGCATGAAGACTTGCCAGAAGCTTGATAGAATCAACGCAACCACACGACAAGTTTCAATTGCTTTTTGTCAAGCATATCACCGGTTTTAGAATTACCACATCACATGATCAAAGATGATTGAGAATTTCAAATAGACAAGGTTAGTGGAAACTTGCTAGAAGCTTGATTAAAAATCAACGCGACCACACAACAAGCGTCACAGGTGTTGAACCAAAATCAAAGCTCAAGTCATCTTTTGGAGCTTATATTTGAACATTAAAGCTCATGCCATCAATTGATCACTTTTTCCGAATCGGGACAAAAGAAAAAAAGTAAGATGGAGAAGAAGAAACAAGTCACAATTTACAATGCATCAGATGAATTATTTGGTCTCGCTTCATCAAAATCAATCAACTTTCTTGCTGGATTTGGCCAAGACCCCTATCAACACTCAAATTCCATTGATGTTAAGGAAATCTATGACTCCAAACAAGTTCGAAATCAACAAAGTAAAGAAAGAATTAAAAGTAATTTAAATAATGAATAAAATGAAATTTGAAATTAGGTTATTTAATTGGATTTTATTGACGAAATACATAAATAGTATTCATACATCAAAATAAAATTCCAAGAAAATTACCTAAAGTCAAACAAAGGTCAACAAGTGCTGACAAATTTTTTTAGAATTTTTTAAAGTCAAAAACTATTTTTAAAATAAAGAAAAAATAGTGAAATAAACCAAAAATGGAAAAAAAATAGCAAAATCAAAAATAAAAATAAAATGATGTCACCAATATTTGTCAAATGACCATTGGATCCTTCCATAATTTTCTCAGAATTCTAAAATGTCAAAAAGTATTTTAAAACAATTAAAAACGTCAAATAAAGAGAAAAATCATAAAAAATATCAAATCTGAAAATAAAATCATGAAAAAATAAAAATTAGAAATATAATATTTATAAATATTTTTGTGAATTTTTTCATAATTTTTGGGTCAAAAATAAGTTTTCTATGATTTTTTAAAATTTAAAACAATTAAAATATAAAATCAGAAAATAAAATAAAAGGAAAAAAAATATGGGCCATTAGATCATAGTCAAAACGCATTAGTAAGCTTATCCAATGGATCAGACACGTTGTGCTTGACATGGACCTCCTTGGTTTTCACACCGGATCAAAAATAAAAATTAAATTAAAAAAAATAAAACGAGGAAAAGTAATCAGATCCAAGGGCTCCTATAACGCGTGCACAGTATGACCAACACATCGGATCCAGTTTGAAAAATTTACATGTCACGCTTTCATTGGTTGAAGACAGACACGTAGATTGTCTTCAACCTCCAGCCTTCCTCCATACGTGATTCTCAAACTGTAAAATCAATGCACATGAGTGGTATCCTTGGATTCGTCTCTTCAAGGCGATCTCAACCACATGCTCGCGAAAAATATTTTTACACTGAGTGAAGAGAAAATTGAAGAAAACCCGAATAATAACAAGCTTTTGTTTTCAGAAATTCAGAGTCAATTCTCAATGAAAATGCAAACGGTGAAGATCACATAGATCAGAGAGATGAGGAGAATGCAAAGATGCTTTGTTTAACACAATTTGATGAAGATTCCTACCTGAATGAAGTTCACTTTCAGATCTCTGAATCTTGACTTAGTTAGCACGATTCAGGAAGATTCAAGGCATGATTCTGGTTCTGTTAGCTTCAGTGATGTTCAGGGAAGAAGAGTGAGTGGTTAAATTCAAACTAGAAGTGGTGTCTAACTATGAATTCAAAGTTGCATAAAATTTGGTTGTGGAGGAAGTTTGACAGAGGTTTTTTTGGCTATCAAAGCTTGAGAAGATGAATGGGGAATGATCCTCTATTTATAGGAGAGTGAATGGTGATGAAAATAAGAACGAATGGTGGTGAAATCCTACAAACCAAGCTGGCTGAAATCATGCCAAACGTGTGACTCGAAGGGCATCAAAACAACCTCATTTCAAGTGAAATTCACATCAAAATGCATCTGGACAATTAGTTAAACATGCTTAAAATCTAAACATTGATTAATTCGCCTTGTTATCCAAGTTTACTTGTAGTAAATTTTCTAATTCGAAGCAAAAATTGGATGTCATGGAGCCCTCTTCAAACATGTATAGCTCATTGCTCAAGAACCTTTATGATGCAATCTTGGACTCTTTGGAAAGATGAGGTTACAAGCTTTGTAATGTGCTTGGAAATGTGTCATTTTTCATCTTGATCTAGAATTTATGATCATTTGAAATCACCAAAAACCATCTTATTTTTTTCCACTTAGAAAAAATTTCTAAGTTTGGCAAAAGATGACTTGTAAGGACTAACTTCAAAGTTCCTAATGGAGAAGGCTCTGAAATTCTCTAAAGCCAGTAGTATGGTAGTCTTTGAAGCTATTTTAGCTTTACTCATCTATGGACTGGTGTTGTTCCCCAACGTCCCAAGTTTCGTTGATATCAACGCCATAAGGATCTTTCTGATTAGAAATCTCGTTCCCACTTTGCTTGGAGACACGTATTTCTCCATTCATCATAGGAATCGTCAAGGAGATGGAACTATTGTGTGTCAGGTACTGCTTTTCAAATGGATTGTCTCACACTTGCCTAAATCTCATATCTTCCACGAAAACAAAGACGATTGGCATTGGTCTCAAGGCTCATGTCTCTTACAAACGATTTATATCCATTGGTATACCTTGGCGCATAAATGAGGTGGAAATCATTGAAAGTTGTGGAGAATTTGCCAACGTACCTCTCATTGGTACGAAAGGAGGAATCAACTACAACCCATTATTGGCGAGACGTCAACTCGGGTACGCGAACTCTAGTAAACCTCTTGGTTTTACAGTGGAAAGCTACTTCTATCATGAAGGGGAAGATTCCCAAGGTTTGAAAACCAGAATGATAAGAGCTTGGCATCACATCCGAAGGAAGGAAAAGGGTAATGCAAGAAATTGTGTAGCCATGGAAATCTACACTTCTTGGGTGAAGAAAAGAGCGAAGGAATTTCGAATGCCTTATGCTTATGAGGAACCCATGTTCTCAACAGCTTCCAGATCAACAATTTTTCCCGTCGAGACTATGGGAGAATACCAAGAAGCTTTGGCCAAGATAAGGTTTGAGAAAAAGGCTTTGGAAGACAAGTTCTTTAAGACTGACCTCGAAAATGAGAAGCTTAAAAAGTAGGTCAAAGATCATGAAAAGACGCTTTACTTCCAAGATGAATGGCTCATGGAGAAAGATGAGAAGATTCACGAAAGATAACGCGATCAAAAGATACATCAAAGAAAGAAAAGAAAGCTTGAGGAAATGACAACCAGCGATCCCCCTCCTGACGAGTGGAAGAAAGTCATTAGCAAGCTTAAAGCCGAGAAAGCTGAGCTAAAAGCCCACTATGGGAAGGAAATCTTGAAGTTGAAGCTACATCAAGCCTTTGGATCTTCATCCGACGAGGACGATTAATTAGTTTAGATTGTAATTTTATCATTTATGAGCTATGCTCAAAAAATAAAAATTGTTGTAATCTTCTTTCAATAATCAATAAAATATGTGTTTTCCATCCAAATATTTGCCAGAAATTTCTCTTTTAGCGTAAATTCTTTGGAAATTATTTTCTCTCTGCATTCATAACCATGCATCATACTTTGCATATCGAGTTTATTGTTTAGAGTCTTATCTTTGGAATTTTTCCGAAAGAGAAAGATCGCTGTCGTCGCGCCTTAGAGTTTCTCGACCACGCCCACACCGACTCGTATACAATACTGCTCAAAAAGAAGGAAAATAATGGAAGGCTTTGAGCAAGAAAATGTTGAGCTTTGTAGCACAAGTGACAACACCGCATGAAGAGGTGGAGAGACTCACTTTGGTAAGTTCATAACCGCAAAAGTCGCAAGTAACATCGAGCATCAAAATCAAGCGCGATTTCAAATCACTACTAGTCCGCTTCAATGCAGCCAAGAGTTCACTCTTCAAGATGCCGAAGGTTATCCATAGGGCATGCCTTTCAATTTCGCATCGGATTTCGCCAACCCACTTCGTGTACAAACAACCATGCTTGAAGTGCCTACTTTACAGAACTCAACACTTACTCCATAGCCTGGAGTAACCTTTTCGCAAGTAACTATGACGGTTTCTCAATCGATCATGACCAACTCAGTAGTGCACACTATCGCAGCATTTAAGAAGTCTATCATGATCCAGCGATAACACAACCGTGGCCGATGGATAATCTTAAATGTACCCATAAGATGCAATGAGATTAAAACAATCCGTGGAAAGGAATTGTTTGGGAAGAATGCCCACGATCTGCCTAGTTCCTCGCAAGGATACTCGCAAAGTTCAAAGTCCCTGACTTTGAAAAGTATAAAGGAAATTCCTGCCCGCAGAGTCATCTTACGATGTACACCAGGAAGATGTCTACGTACAACGACAATCACCAATTGCTAATTCACTATTTCCAAGACAGTCTCACCGGTGCCGCACTGAAGTGGTACATGGGACTAGATAGTTGCGAATATCCAGACATTCAATGACCTAGGCGAAGCCTTTGTCCAACAATACAAATTCAACTTGGACATGGCTCCAGATCGGGATCAACTCTGCTCCATGTCTCAGAAGGAAAAAGAGACATTCAAAGAACATGCCCAACGTTGGAGGGAAATTACTGCCCAAGTCAACCCACCGTTAGAGGAGAAGGAAATGACCAAGGTTTTCTTAAACACTCTTGGCCCATTTTACTACGAACGAATGATCGCCAGCGCTCCCGGAGATTTCACCGAGATGGTAAGCATGGGAACACGGCTAGAGGAAGGAGTTCGAACAGGACGCCTAACCAGAGAGATAGGGACTTCCAGTGGAACTAAGAGGGTTGGAACCAGTTTTCCAAAGAAAAAGGAACATGACATAGGAATGGTATCCCGAGGGAAACCAAGAAAGAATGTCAGTCAACAACGACAGATAGTTACCATAGCACCCGTTGTTAATACAAGTTCAAATACAGGAATTGCTCCGCAGTTCCAGTAAACTCAACAGCCTCGACAGCAGGCTCAGCAGTTCAACAATCAGAACCATGCGCCCCAGGTCTCGCAGTTTGATCCAATACCAATGACGTACACTGAACTATATCCTGCATTAATAGAAAGGAATCTTGTGCAAACAAGGTCACCACCTCCGGTACCAGAAAAATTACCATGGTGGTACAAAGCAGACGTATCTTTCCCTTTTCATCAAGGGGCACCGGGTCATGATCTTGAACATTGCATAGCACTAAAAGCTGAAGTACAAAGGTTGGTAAGGTCTAATCTTCTCTCCTTCAGAAATACAAATCCAAACGTGCAAGCAAATCCACTTCCCAGTCATAGTGGACATACCGTGAATTTGATACTAAGAAATACAAATCGGTATCTTGTCATAGATGTGAATATGATAAGAGAAAGTTTGGTACAGCTCCATGATACGTACAGTACAATGGGCACTTTCACTAAACATGATTACGCAGCTTGCAGAATCTGCTTCAAGGATTTTCGAGGATGTCCAACTGTAAGAGCAGACATTCAACGATTATTAGACATTGGTGACATACAGATCTTCAGGAACAGAAATGACTATGACGTGAATATGGTAAGGCATTTTCCGCATGAGCTTTTAGTCTCAGATATCAACTCGGAAATTCCCGAAGTAAACGTCATTATCCCCTGTTTCAACGTACCCAAGTGTACGGAAGTTGAATATAACGGTTCAAAGGTTCCAGAGTCTCCTTTGGTGATCTGTTTACCCGGTCCTGTTCCATACAATTCTAACAAAGCAATTCCCTATCAATATAGGGCAACTATGATAGAAGATGGGAAGGAGAAACCCATGCCAACTCTTTAAGCCAATGTCAACATAATTGAAATTGGACGAGTAACGCGAAGTGGACGTGTACATACTCTGTTGCCGCCAAAGCCGCCTGTTGTTCCCACTGTTGGACAAAATCCAGTTAATACACCTCCCGAGAACCCCACGAGGATTCCCGTTGGTAATTCAAACGTAAACGTTGAACCGTCTGATGGAACCAACGTCAACTCAGATTTCGATGAAATTTTGAAGCTAATCAAGAAAAGCGAGTACAGAGTTGTGGATCAGCTGATGCAGACTCCCTCCAAGATTTCGATACTGTCTCTACTTCTGAATACCGAAGCCCACCGAGAAACTTTGATGAAAGTGCTAGATCAAGCTTACGTAGATCACGATGTGACTACATATCAATTTGGTGGAATTGTAGGCAACATAACAGCTTGCAACAATCTAAGCTTTAGTGATGAAGAACTCCCAGAAGAAGGGAAAGACCACAATTTGGCTCTTCATATCTCAATGATTTGTCTATTAGATTCTCTGTCCAACATACTAGTGGATACCGGTTCATCCTTAAATGTAATGCCAAAAACGACTTTAGCTCGTTTATCTTACAAAGGAACACCAGTGAAATTCAATGATATAATGGTAAGAGCCTTTGATGGGTCAAGGAAATCTGTTATTGGGGAAGTCGATCTCCCGATGACGATCGGTCCGCATACTTTCCAAATCACCTTCCAGGTCATGGATGTGCCAGCTGCTTACAGTTGTTTGCTAGGAAGACCATGGATACACGAAGCAGGAGCTGTGACATCCACTCTCCACCAGAAGCTAAAATTCACAGCAAATGGGAAGCTAGTAACCATCATCGGTGAACAAGCTTTACTAGTGAGCCATTTATCCAGCTTTTCTTTCATCACAGCCAACGACGTTGAAGGAATGCAGTTCCAAGGACTTTCGTTAGAAGATGAATCTACAAGGAAAAGCAGATCATCTATCTCCTCTTACAAAGAAGCAGCGCAGATAGTGAAAGACGGTAATGTTGCAGGTTGGGGACAAGTAATAAAACCTGTCAACAACGAGACAAAGTCCGGGCTCGGGTTTGCTCCAGTATTTCCTAAAGACGATCAAAGGGATGAAACACTTCGTCCAATCGGAGAAGTATTCCACAGTGGGGGTTTCTTAAACCCTACTCTTCAAGAGGTTAATGTTCTTACCAATGAAGGTGATGAAGACGATCTCTCTGGATCTGAAGAGTGGAGCACTTATCTTACCAGCTCTGAATATGTGTCTCAGGAAGAATCGTACGCACCGTTTTATCCTCCGACTAATCAATTCAAAGGCATGTCCCTACAAAAGAATGAAAATCCACCTGTCCCTTCTGAAGTTTGGGATACCTTGGGAGAACCAAGTGGAAAGTTTGACTACATGGTGAAATACACTGCGCCTGAAAGCTCAAAAATCAGAATTCAAGATATCCAGCCAACTGGATGGGGTGATTCTTTTGAGTATCCTAGTCAACCAGAAGAGGTGTACACATCTTCCCGATCTCATCAACCAATTGAGGTTCCGAATGAAGATCTCTGCTTTGATGCGCCCATGGAATTTGTTAAACCAGATCTTAACTATCACTACATCAACGTAATTATTGGAAGATCAGGGATACGATTCGGGATACGAATTGGAAAGTGTCGCCGACAATGAGTCTCTTCACTCAGAAGATTGGAGAGTACATCCCCAGAATTCAACACAAATGCCAATAGAAAGTACATATGTTGTATCCCATGCTTCTCGATCTGTCCATCAAGCAGAAGAAGATCGTTTCAGCAGCACAAAAGGCAAGGTCAATCGTCCAGAGTCTTCAAAACCTGTTCGACCAACGACCAAAGTCTACTCAAGAAATAAGCCAAGTGGAAAACTACCAGAGTATCTTAACATCCAAGGAGTTCGCTACTATTGGAAGCCTGTTGAAGTTCGGACTAATGTTCATAGTTCTAAGTAGTTTATTTTGCTTTTGTTTTGAACTCTCGCTTCGCCCCAAAGCGAAGAGATGTTTTATAGGGTTTAGCTTCTAAATAATTTCTCTTTGTCTTGCCCAAGACAAATGATTTTGTATTTTAGGGCCCTGTTTCATATTGTGAATCATAAATAAAATGCGTTGTTTTGATTCCACATTTTGTGTTTATTTCTCATTTTTACCTTTTTCTCGGAAATGATAATCCTAAAAAACACAATAAAAATCTTCAAAAAAAATATAATAATCTATATACACTTTCACATTAACTTTTTCTAAAAAATGAAAAAAAGAGTTAATTAATCAAACATAAATCAAATATGCAGATGGACAAATCCATTGAACGCAATAACTCTATGCTCTCTCCCAACTTTGAAATCCACAGTGAAGTTGCCGAGGAAGAAGTTGAAGAAGAGATCCCGGATGAGATTTCTCGACTACTTAAGCACGAGGAAAGAATCATTCAGCCTCACAAAGAGCCTTTGGAAGCAATCAACTTAGGTTCTGAGGAAGACAAAAAAGAAGTGAACATCGGAGCTCTACTCGACAGCAACGTCAAGGGCAAACTGATAGATCTTCTCAAAGAATATGTTGATGTGTTTGCTTGGTCCTACCAAGACATGCCAGGTTTAGATACCAGCATCGTGGAACATCACTTGCCATTAAGACCGAAGTGTCCACCAGTTAAACAAAGACTGAGAAGAGTTCACCCTGAAATGGCCGACAAAATCAAAAAGGAAGTTCAAAAGCAGCTCGACGCAGGTTTCCTCGTCACCTCTGAATATCCTCAATGGCTAGCCAACATAGTGCCTGTCTCCAAGAAAGACGGAAAGGTTAGAATGTGTGTTGACTACCGGGACTTGAACAAAGCTAGTCCAAAAGATGATTTCCCACTACCGCATATCGACATGCTAGTAGGATAGCACTGCAAAGTTCAACGTCTTTTCCTTCATGGACGGTTTCTCTGGTTACAATCAGATTAGAATGGCTCCCGAAGACATGGAGAAGACGTTCTTCATCACGCCATGGGGCACATTTTGCTACAAAGTAATGCCGTTTGGATTAAAGAATGCAGGCACAACTTACCAAAGGGCAATGACTACTCTCTTTCATGACATGATGCACAAAGAGATCGAAGTCTACGTGGACGACATGATAGCAAAGTCTGACACTGAAGAAGAGCATATAGAATATCTCTTGAAGTTGTTTCAGCGATTAAGGAAATTTCAGCTCCGCCTGAATCCTAACAAATGCACCTTTGGGGTAAGATCTGGAAAACTCCTAGGTTTCATCGTCAGTCAAAGAGGTATTGAAGTTGACCCTGACAAAGTCAAGGCTATTCAAGAAATGCCTACACCGCATACAGAAAAGCAAGTAAGAGGATTTCTCGGACGGTTGAATTACATCTCCAGATTTATCTCTCAAATGACTGCTACTTGTGGGCCGATATTCAAGCTTCTCCGCAAAAATCAAGAGGTTGTGTGGACAGAAGATTGCCAAAAAGCGTTTGACACTATCAAGGAATATCTATCAGAACCACCAATATTGATTCCTCCAATCGAAGGAAGACCATTAATCATGTACCTTACCATGCTAGAAGATTCCATGGGCTGCGTGCTTGGACAGCAAGATGAAACCAGTAAGAAAGAGCATTCCATCTACTACTTGAGTAAAAAGTTTACAGATTGTGAAACTCGTTACTCCATGCTCGAGAAAATATGTTGTGCTTTGGTGTGGGCTTTGAAACGTCTCCGCCAGTACATGATCAATCATACAACTTGGTTAATCTCCAAAATGGATCCAATCAAGTACGTCTTTGAAAAGCCTGCCTTAACAGGAAGAATTGCTCGATGGAAGATGCTATTATTTGAATATGACATCCAGTACCGTGCTCAAAAAGCGGTCAAAGGAAGCATTCTCGCCGATCACTTGGCTTATCAACCGATCAACGAATACCAATCTCTCAAGTTCGACTTCCCTGACGAGGATGTTATGTACTTAAAGATGAAAGATTATGACGAACCGCTACCTGAAGAAGGTCCTGATCCAGAATCTAGATGGGGCTTAATTTTTGATGGAGCAGTTAACGTTTTTGGCAATGGAATTGGGGCAGTCATCATCATTCCCGAGGGTTCTCATATCCCGTTTTCCACCAGATTGCTGTTTGATTGCACTAACAACATCGCAGAATATGAAGCTTGTATCATGGGTATCGAAGAAGCCATCGACTTGAGGATCAAGATCCTTGACATATATGGAGATTCGGCACTTGTGATCAATCAAATCAAAGACAAGTATGAAACTCATCATCTTGGTTTGATTCCCTACAAAGATTATGCAAGACGTTTGTTGACTCTCTTCAACAAAGTGGAATTGCATCATATGCCTCGAGATCAAAATCGAATGGCAGACGCCTTAGCTACTCTATCTTCCATGTTCAAATTCAACCATTGGAACGATATGCCTAAGATCCGTATCAGACGCCTTGAAAGACCTGCATATGTGTTCACAACTGAAGCAGTCTTCGATGATAAACCATGGTTCCACGACATCAAACGCTTCCTTCAAACTCTAGAGTACCCACTCGGGGCATCGTACAAAGATAGGAAAACTCTAAGGAGGCTTTCTAGAAATTTCTTCCTGAATGAAAATATGCTATACAAAAGAAACTTCGACATGGTCCCCGCCGATGCGCCGATGCATAAGCGCATACGATAATTCACGGCGCATGAAGGGTCATTTGAACCCATTCAAATGGACATGCAATGTCCAAAAATCTTGAGAGCAGGATACTATGGATAACGATGGAATCGATTGTCAAACATGTCAAGAGATGTCACAAGTGTCAGATCTACGCCGATAAGATCCACGTGCCACCAACTCTACTCAATGTTCTCTCTTCTCCGTGGCCTTTCTCCATGTGGGGCATTGACATGATTGGGATGATCGAACCGAAAGCGTCCAACGGACATCGCTTCATTTTAGTGGCTATTGATTACTTCACCAAATGGGTCGAAGCAGCATCTTACGCCAACGTCACTAGACAAGTGGTTGAGAGGTTCATCAAGAACAACCTCATTTGCCAATATGGAGTTCCAAGTAAGATCATTACAGACAATGGATCGAACTTGAACAACAAGATGATGAAAGAACTGTGTGAGGAATTCAAGATTGAGCATCATAACTCATCTCCTTACCGGCCAAAGATGAACGACGCCGTTGAAGCTGCCAACAAGAACATCAAGAAGATCGCCCAGAAAATGGTCATCACCTACAAAGACTGGCACGAAATGCTGCCATTTTCTCTGCATGGGTATCGTACTTCAGTACGCACTTCAACAGGGGCAACTCCTTTTTCTCTAGTATACGGCATGGAAGCAGTGCTCCCCGTAGAAGTTGAGATTCCGTCACTAAGAGTTCTCATGGAAACTAAGTTATCTGAGGCCGAATGGTGTCAAAGCAGATACGACTAGTTGAACTTAATCGAAGAAAAGCGCCTGACCGCTCTGTGTCATGGACAACTATATCAAAGAAGGATGAAGAAAGCTTTCGACAAAAAGGTTCGACCTCGTGAATTCCGAGAAGGCGACCTCGTGCTTAAAAAGATTCAGTCTTTTCAACCTGATTCTAGGGGCAAATGGACTCCTAATTTACGAAGGCCCATAATCGTCAAAAGAAGCTTTTCTGGCGGTGCTATGACTCTCACAGCCATGGACGGTGATGAACTCCCACATTGTGACACCCCGATTTAATTCAGAAATTAAATAAATAGGAATTTAATAATTTAATTAATTAAAGGCTTGACTATTGATATTTTTGGAATTAATGGGATTAATTAAAGAAAAGAAGAGATGGAGGTGTGAGGTGTAATTAGGGGTGTGAGGAGTAAATTACTCTACTCTTACTAATTACCATTTATTTTATTTTATTGGAATAAATAAAGGAATGTTAAAAGGAATATAAAAAGGAGAAGAAAGAAAAGTAGGTCTTTTTGGAGAAAAGTCATTATATGTAGAATTGGAGAAGAGAAGAAAAGAGAGGAAAAGCCGACGCCGAAGAAATCAAGAATCATCGCGAGGTAAGGGGTGATTTCTTTCGGTTAATGTGTCTTATGGGTTTTGGGAATCGACCGGGTAATCGGGTATGTTAAGAAATTGATTATAAGTGTATAGAATGAAACCCTATTTTGTGTCGGTGTATGGAATTAGAATCATTAGTATATCAAATAACTAATAGTGATGAGTAAACCATGTTGTTTGATGTTAAAAATGGTGTGAAATGATCATGATTTGGTGTTCCTAATGTCACAATTCGTATTGGAAAGTGTGGAAATGATAAAGGATGCAAAATGCTGTCAAAAGTAGCAGAAAATGATGTTATAAGTCGTGGGAACCGGTTCCCTGTGGGGAGGAACCGAGTTCCCAGTGTTATTTTTCAAAAACTGGAAGTTTTGTACTCAGGAACCGGTTCTTGCCTGTGTCGGAACCGGGTTCCCATACAAAAACCAGGGAGCGAGATTTTTCAACTTTTCAGGAACCAGTTCCTGTATAGGTAGGAACCGGGTTCCATGTGCAATTTTTCAAAAACACTTAAACTTCAAAACTTCATATTTTCTAAACCGTAACTCCGATTCGAGTGTCGTTTTTGGCGTTATTTCTTAAATTTAAATTACTACCTTTTAAAAATGGAAAAATATTATTTTGCTAAAAATTATTTTAAAAGAGTCGAGCTCCCGATTTTTGAAAAGAGTGATTAGTTAAGGATAATGGAGAACTATTACAATTGGTCTGAGTTACCGGATGAAATATTAATGCTTACTATGTTGTATCTTGATATTCATTATTATTGAATGTGATACATTGGTGAATTGGCATTATGTGATTTATATTGATATCATGATCTGAGAATTAATGTTGCATGCTTTTATGATGCATGCATAAGCATTTATTGATTTGGTTCATTCCCATTGTGCAGAAGTGAATTGGCTGAGCCAATAGACTTACCCGGAGGTTGAGGTAGTGAGGCTGGATTCTTGACCCAGTAGCTATGGGCGAATCATGGATTTACACTGTCTTTCCACATGTAAACGGAGCAGTGGGTGAACTCGGTTCACGTTTTGGTACCACATGCATAGAGTCTGCATTGCATATGGGATTGTAACATGCTAGGATGGTTTCCAGTGTTGCAATTTCCATTGTTTGTTATATACATGTTCATCGTGTGAACTGCTTTGTGGATTGATTTATGACTTTGTGTTTGATTAATGGATTAATGTATCCGTTTATTCTGTTGTATTTTAAAAAACGTATAATGCATGTTATATTGAATTGAAATCTCACCCTTACTTTAACAATTTCAGATCCGAAGTGATTAGTCTTGAGTTGGTGAGGATAGCTCTGAGTCAGCCGCTTAATTAGTCCGCGTGTCAGTGTCGTGCTCTGGTAGATGTAACACTGGGGAAACGGTTGTTTGAATCCTTTAATGGATATTTTTAACAGTTTTGAATTGTGTCTTGATTAAATATCCTGGAATAACTATTGAATGAAGTATTCGGGATTTTGTTATGTTTCATTTCCGCTATTAAACATAACTTTAAGTATGATTTATTTCATGATTTATTCCTCAGTGAAAGCATGACAACTGTGTTGATTGAATTTAATTATTTAAATTGTAACGCCTCTTAATTGTGGATTAAAACTCTGATTATCATTTATAAAACGCGGGTAATTAGAAGGGGTGTTACAATAGTGGTATCAGAGCATAGTCGGTCTTGTCTTAGTGTCGTTATCCCTTTTAGTATACGACTAGTTTAAGTAACACTGTCGATACTTGTGTGCTGATGTGGATTGTTTTGTAATGTTACAGAACAATGGCTGGAAGAGGTAACGGAAGGAATGATGATGCTATTGCTGAGGCTTTGGGAATGTTAGCTAGATTGCTCTGAAGGAATCAGCAGGGAGCTGTGATTGGTGCTGACAGACAATTGGGGAATTTTCAGAGGAATAATCCTCCGTTGTTCAAGGGTGCACATGATCCCGAGGGTGCTCAGAAGTGGTTGAAGGAGATCGAGAGGATCTTCAGAGTGATTGATTGTGCTGAGGGGCTGAAGGTGAGGTATGGTACTCACATGTTGGCAGAGGAAGCTGATGACTGGTGGGTTGCTACCAAGACTGAATTGGAAGAAGATGGAATTGCATTGACTTGGGCTGTGTTCAGGAGAGCTTTTCTGAGAAGGTACTTTCCCGAAGACATTCGGGGTAAGAAAGAGATTGAGTTTCTGGAGCTCAAGCAAGGCAACAAGTCTGTGAGTGAGTATGCAACCAAGTTTACTGAGTTAGCAAAGTATTATGCTAATTACCCTAACGATGCAGATGGAGAATTTTCCAAATGTATCAAGTTTGAGAATGGTTTGCGTGATGAGATCAAGCAGGGTATCAGGTATCAGCGCATTAGAAGGTTTCCTGATTTGGTTTATTGTAGTAGGATTCTGGAAGAAGATCTTGCTAGTACTAAGTCGAATGCTCAGAGTTATGCTGATCGTAAGGGCAAGAGACATATGGATCGTGGTAAGCCATATGATAGAAATAATCAGAAATCTGGAGGTTGGAAGAAGCCTAGTGGGGGAGACTCTAGTTCTTCTGGTTCTTCCGTAAAGTGTTACAGATGTGGTGAATTGGGTCACCGAGCTCCTGAATGCAAGAATGATACGAGGAAGTGCAACAACTGTGGAAGATTTGGCCATTTAGCTACTGAGTGTAGATTCCGAAGGATAACTTGTTACAACTGTGGCGAAGAAGGACACACTCGTTCGCAGTGTACTAAGCCAAAGAAAGAACAAGCTGGTGGGAAAGTGTTCGCTTTGTCAAGATCAGATGTTAAGCCAGATGATCGGTTGATTAAAGGTACATGTTTTATTAATGGCATACCTTTAATAGCAATTATTGATACTGGGGCGACGCATTCTTTTATTTCTTTGGATTGTGCTAAGAGATTGAATTTGGAAATTTCTAATTTGGATGGAAGTATGGTTATTGACACTCCTGCGTCGGGTTCAGTGACTACTTCGTATGTTTGTAGGAATTGTCCTATTGTTATTTTTGATAGAGGTTTCGGTATGGATTTAGTGTGCCTACCTTTAGAACAACTTGATATTATCCTTGGAATGAACTGGTTGGTCTTCAACCAGGTTCATATCAACTGTTTTGAGAAGACGGTCATATTCCCTGAAGAGGTTAAAGTTGATGACGTGATTATGTCAATTAAGCAAATGAATTCAGCTGTTAGAGATGGTGTTGTGGTGTTCATGTTATATTCTTCGACGGAAGTGAAAGGGAAGGCTAAGCGTGGTGAATTACCTGTTGTTAATGAATTCCCATAAGTGTTTCCGGAAGATGTTGGCGAGCTACCACCTGAGAGAGAAGTGGAGTTTGCTATAGATTTGATTCCTGGAACTAGTCCGGTGTCGATGGCGCCTTATCGCATATCGGCATCTGAGTTGTCTGAACTGAAGAAACAGTTGGAAGAGTTATTGGAGAAGAAGTTTATTCGGCCTAGTGTTTCACCGTGGGGTGCGCCGGTATTGTTGGTTAAGAAGAAGGAAGGTACAATGAGACTGTGTGTTGATTATAGGCAGTTGAATAAAGTGACAATCAAGAATCGGTATCCGTTGCCGAGGATTGATGATTTGATGGATCAGTTAGTTGGAGCTTGTGTATTTAGTAAAATTGATCTGAGGTCTGGATATCATCAGATTCGTGTTAAGGCGGGAGATATTCAGAAGACTGCATTTAGAACGAGGTATGGGCATTATGAATATTCTGTTATGCCATTTGGAGTTACTAATGCACCTGGTGTGTTTATGGAGTACATGAACAGGATATTTCATCCGTATCTTGACAAGTTTGTGGTGGTGTTCATTGACGACATCCTGATCTATTCAAAGAATGATAAGGAGCATGCAAAGCATCTTAGGACTGTATTGGAATTGTTGAAGGAGAAGAAGTTGTATGCGAAGTTGTCTAAATGTGAGTTTTGGTTAAGCGAAGTGAGTTTCCTTGGTCACGTGATTTCCAAGGATGGTATTGTTGTCGATCCTACAAAGGTAGAAGCGGTATCTCAGTGGGAAGCGCCGAAGAATGCTTCAGAGATTCGTAGTTTTCTTGGTCTGGCAGGTTACTACAGGAAATTCATTGAGGGATTTTCGAAGTTAGCTTTACCATTGACTAAGTTGAAGAGAAAAGGTCAAGCATTTGTTTGAGATATAGATTGTGATAAAGGATTCCAAGAATTGAAGAGGAGGTTGACTAGTGCTCTGATTCTGATTTTGCCGAATCCGGAAGAATCTTTTGTGGTGTATTGTGATGCGTCCTTGATGGGTTTAAAAGGTGTTTTGATGCAGGATAAGCAGGTTGTGGCTTATGCTTTAAGACAGTTGAAGACTCATGAAAGGAATTACCTGACTCATGATTTAGAGTTGGCGGCTGTTGTGTTTGTGTTGAAGTTGTGGAGGCATTATCTGTATGGTTCACGATTTGAAGTGTTCAGTGATCATAAGAGCCTGAAGTATCTCTTTGATCAGAAAGAGTTGAATATGAGGCAGAGGAGATGGTTAGAGTTTCTCAAGGATTATGATTTCGGTTTGAATTACCATCCTGGTAAGGCAAACGTTGTGGCAGATGCGTTAAGCAGGAAGTCTTTGCATATGTCAATGTTAATGGTTCGTGAATTGGAATTGGTGGAACAATTCAGAGATTTAAGTTTAGTATGTGAAACTACTTCGAATAGTGTGAAGTTGGGCATGTTGAAGCTAACTAGTGGTATTTTGGAAGAGATTCGGAATGGACAGAAGTCTGATGTTGGTTTGGTGGATAAGCTGACATTGATTAACCAAGGTCAAGGGGGTGAGTTCCGAATTGATGAGAATGGTGTTATGAGATTTGGTGATAGAGTGTGTGTTCCGGATGTTGCTGAGATTAGAAAAGTATTTTGGAAGAAGGACACCGGAGTGGATTGAGTATTCATCCTGGTGCTACTAAGATGTACCATGACTTGAAGAAGTTATTTTGGTGGCCTGGAATGAAAAAGGAAATTGCCGAGTTTGTGTATGCGTGTTTGGTTTGTCAGAAATCAAAGATTGAACATCAGAAGCCGTCAAGATTGATGGAACCGTTGTTTGTTCCGGAATGGAAATGGGATGGCATCTCTATGGATTTTGTGTCTGGGTTGCCACGGACAGCGAAGAACTGTGATTCTATTTGGGTTATTGTTGATCGATTGACAAAGTCTGCTCACTTTATTCCGATAAGAATGGATTATCCGATGGAGAGGTTGGCAGAATTGTATGTTGAGAGGATTGTAAGTTTGCATGGTATTCCGTCTAGCATTGTGTCAGATAGAGATCCGAGGTTTACTTCTAAGTTCTGGACAGGATTGCAGGAAGCTCTAGGTACTAAGTTACGATTGAGTTCCGCATATCATCCACAGACAGATGGTCAGACAGAGAGGACGATTCAGTCGTTAGAAGATTTGTTGAGGGCTTGTGTGTTAGAGAAAGGTGGAGCTTGGGATAGCTATTTGCCGTTGATAGAGTTCACCTACAACAATAGTTTTCATTCGAGCATTGGTATGGCTCTGTTTGAGGCATTGTATGGTAGGAGATGTCGGACACCGTTGTGTTGGTATGAATCTGGAGAAAGTGCGGTGATTGGACCAAAGATTGTTCAACAAACTTCAGAGAAGATCAAGATGATTCAGGAGAAGATGAAGGCTTCTCAGAGTCGTCAAAAAAGTTATCATGATAAGAGGAGAAAAGATCTTGAGTTTAGTGAAGGAGATCATGTGTTCATGAGAGTTACTCCAATGACTGGTATTGGTCGAGCCTTGAAGTCAAAGAAGTTGACTCCGCGCTTTATTGGTCCGTTTCAGATTACCAAGAGAGTGGGGAAGGTTGCTTATCAGATTTCTTTACTGCCGTCACTTGCGAATTTGCATGATGTTTTCCATGTATCTTAGTTGAGGAGGTACATTGCGGATCCGTCTCATGAGATTCAAGTAGATGATGTACAGGTACGAGATAATTTGACTGTTGAAGCAGTGCCTGCGAGAATTGAGGATCAGAAAGTGAACCAACTGCGTGGTAAAGTGATAGCACTGGTGAGAGTAGCTTGGGGAGGACCAGCTGAAGGAAATGTAACTTAGGAGCTGGAGAGTCAGATGAAGGACTCGTATCCCGAACTCTTTTAGTGGGGGAGAGTTGTGAAACCCCGATTTAATTCAGAAATTAAATAAATAGGAATTTAATTATTTAATTAATTAAAGGCTTGACTATTGATATTTTTGGAATTAATGGGATTAATTAAAGAAAAGAAGAGATGGAGGTGTGAGGTGTAATTAGGGTGTGAGAAGTAAATTACTCTACTCTTACTAATTACCATTTATTTTATTTTATTGGAATAAATAAAGGAATGTTAAAAGGAATATAAAAAGGAGAAGAAAGAAAAGTAGGTCTTTTTGGAGAAAAGTCATTATACGTAGAATTGGAGAAGAGAAGAAAAGAGAGGAAAAGCCGACGCCGAAGAAATCAAGAATCATCGCGAGGTAAGGGGTGATTTCTTTCGGTTAATATGTCTTATGGGTTTTGGGAATCGACCGGGTAATCAGGTATGTTAGGAAATTGATTATAAGTGTATAGAATGAAACCCTATTTTGTGTCGGTGTATGGAATTAGAATCATTAGTATATCAAATAACTAATAGTGATGAGTAAACCATGTTGTTTGATGTTAAAATGGTGTGAAATGATCATGATTTGGTGTTCCTAATGTCACAATTCGTATTGGAAAGTGTGGAAATGATAAAGGATGCAAAATGCTGTCAAAAGTAGCAGAAAATGATGTTATAAGTCGTGGGAACCGGTTCCCTGTGGGGAGGAACCGAGTTCCCAGTGTTATTTTTCAAAAACTGGATGTTTTGTACTCAGGAACCGGTTCCTGCCTGTGTCGGAACCGGGTTCCCATGCAAAAACCAGGGAGCGGGATTTTTCAACTTTTCAGGAACCGGTTCCTGTATAGGTAGGAACCGGGTTCCATGTGCAATTTTTCAAAAACACTTAAACTTCAAAACTTCATATTTTCTAAACCGTAACTCCAATTCGAGTGCCGTTTTCGGTGTTATTTCTTAAATTTAAATTACTACCTTTTAAAAATGGAAAAATATTATTTTGCTAAAAATTATTTTAAAAGAGTCGAGCTCCCGATTTTTGAAAAGAGTGATTAGTTAAGGATAATGGAGAACTATTACAATTGGTCTGAGTTACCGGATGAAATATTAATGCTTACTATGTTGTATCTTGATATTCATTATTATTGAATGTGATACATTGGTGAATTGGCATTATGTGATTTATATTGATATCATGATCTGAGAATTAATGTTGCATGCTTTTATGATGCATGCATAAGCATTTATTGATTTGGTTCATTCCCATTGTGCAGAAGTGAATTGGCTGAGCCAATAGACTTACCCGGAGGTTGAGGTAGTGAGGCTGGATTCTTGACCCAGTAGCTATGGGCGAATCATGGATTTACACTGTCTTTCCACATGTAAACGGAGCAGTGGGTGAACTCGGTTCACGTTTTGGTACCACATGCATAGAGTCTGCATTGCATATGAGATTGTAACATGCTAGGATGGTTTCCAGTGTTGCAATTTCCATTGTTTGTTATATACATGTTCATCGTGTAAACTGCTTTGTGGATTGATTTATGACTTTGTGTTTGATTAATGGATTAATGTATCCGTTTATTCTGTTGTATTTTAAAAAAACGTATAATGCATGTTATATTGAATTGAAATCTCACCCTTACTTTAACAATTTCAGATCCGAAGTGATTAGTTGCTTGGAGTTGGTGAGGATAGCTCTAGAGTCGAGTCAGTTAATTAGTCTGCGTGTCAGTGTCGTGCTCTGGTAGATATAACACTGGGGAAACGGTTGTTTGAATCTTTTAATGGATATTTTTAATAGTTTTGAATTGTGTCTTGATTAAATATCCTGGAATAACTATTGAATGAAGTATTCGGGATTTTGTTATGTTTCATTTCCGCTGTTAAACATAACTTTAAGTATGATTTATTTCATGATTTATTCCTCAGTGAAAGCATGACAACTGTGTTGATTGAATTTAATTATTTAAATTGTGACGCCTCTTAATTGTGGATTAAAACTCTGATTATCATTTATAAAACGCGGGTAATTAGAAGGGGTGTTACACACATACTGTGAACGTTGATGCAGTCAAGAAATACTTTGTCTAAAAACAAAAGAACAGCTCGGTAAGTCGAAAACCTGAAAAGGGCGGCTTAGGCAAAAATGAGCGTCTCGGTGGACTGAAAACCTGAAAAGGCGGTCCAGGCAAAAATTAGAGACAATAAACAGAAAATATCGTGATAGATTGAAAACCTGAAAAGGCGATCTATGCAAAAACTAAGGATACAAAAATGACAAAGTAACTGCCTCAGTCTGTACTTCGTCAATCTGAAGAAACTTCCATCAACGGATCTTCAATCAAAATCTTCTAAAGCAACAAGCATCGTTGGAATTCAAAGTTGTTAGGGATAATAGCGGTTATTGCTTTCAATGTAGCCTTTTCCCAATAAATTATCATTTCCAACTCTTGTAAATAGCTCATGGAATCACGCCTTTGGCTGATTACCATTCTATCAATAAGATTTGAGCCTTGTGCCCATTTGTTTGCAATTCTTGCTTTATTCTGCTTTGCAAAAAAACGCTTTTTATTGTGAAAATCACTTTTGAAACTAAAAAAAAAAAGTTTTAAATGAATTTTTACTTCGAAATTTTGAAATAAAAGCAAAATGTTCCTTTGAACTATGAATACAGAAAGAACTTCAACAGTTTTCTCCATAAAGTGTTTCGACCTCTGAAAGATAGAACAACTGCTACAGAAGTTTCTTCTCCTCAGCAGAGATCATCAAAGGACGGTGTTCTTATCCAAAAAGAATTCCCAACAAAGTTGCCAATGAAATGCCTTTTTCAGAAAGTTTAAAGCATGCAACTCAGATTCTTCATCAGTAACGTCTACACCCTTGCTGCAGATTTTGCCGAGTATTTGTTCGAACTGTGACGTAGTCCTTTTCCCAAATACCCTTTTTGTTGTCTTTGTCAAGTATCGTCAGCATGCATATGACATTCATAATATTCATCATTCATACATAATAGCATCATTAATGCATTAATGCATTTCTGCATTTCTCAAATGTTTGCTTCTATATCACTGGTTTAGGTTACATGTACTCATGTGGGTATGTCATATCTCCAGTAGATTATCCCCAAGCAGAAAAATTCATATTTTTCTCCCATTCCCCAACTGAGATCATTCCTCATTGGGAACAAAGTCTTGATCGACTGTTTCTTTCCAGTTCATTCCTGGATAGAATCCCGTCTCTAATCAACTCAGGATTGGATTTCACAAGAAAAAAAGTCTGCCTACAAAACAATAAGCAATAGCCTCGTCATCCGAGCCGCTTATTTCCTTTTCATCTTGAAACTTGTCATAAATGATTGTTCTTCTCAGCAAGTTCAAATCATGACAGTACAAGAAATCTTCATAGTTGTCTTTCTGTCTAAAAGAAAACTTGTGTCTTTTCAATCAAAATGCCCGCATCTTCTCAAGAGAGAGATCCCCGGCAAGATTGTAGCTGTGAAAATAGAAACTCATTTGAGATCTGTTTCCATCATTGTCTGTTATTCACGAGGCTGAATACTCAGTAAACTTCTCAAAGAATTACCTTGTTATAGTTATCACTCTGCTGATAATTGGTAATTTCTTCATAACTCATTACCATAAACTATCACAAGGATGATAATTGGTAATATCATCTTCACTTACCTTAAACATTGTCACAAGGCTGATAGAAGGTAATTTCTCGTTTCCTAGAGCGAAACAGATATTCACATGCATTGTGAATCTATTTTCCCAGTGAAACATTTGCTTGTTTCCCAACAAACAGGATTCTCTTTTCTTAGACAGATTGAGTCATCCTCACAATCATTCCCCCCCATCATATCAATCTTTGATATCTCTTGGGTAATCTTTTTGCAATCATTTTGCATCATCCGCATTTTTTGGTATCTTAGGTCCAAAATTTACGTATTCTGATATTTAAGTCTCTTCACACCTATCGAGACGAAGATATTCATCTTCATATCTCAGGTTAAAGAAACTTAAATATGGGCATCTGTCATACCCCAATTTTTGACCTAATATACCACCTTACATATGCATCATTGCATCACTAACAGTTCAAAACAGAATTAATCGGGTGTGGCTTCTACAGGTCAAAATTAGGGTTTCATCAATTTTTCATCTGATTCAAGAGGCAATCAATTAGGGTTTGAGTTTCAATCACCTCAATTGATCTATCTTGATCAAATCATCAACCTCTGATCTTCAAATATCCAATTTTTTCTCATGATCTATCAAGGATCGACCAATTAGGGTTTTTATCGAGGATAAGCGGTCACTGATTTTCTGATCAATGAATGAATTTTTTGCCTGGATATTGATCTTTATATCTTCAATACAACATGTTGACCTAATTTCTGGATTCAAAACATCACAAAAGTTCACATTTTTCATCAGTCAATTTCTGGATCATCTGATGAAATTTCATCTCACTGAAAAGTCAAACTTTGACTTTTGCTCAATTTTTTCAAGATAAAACTTTTTCAATCATCAAAATACTTCAAATGATCCATCATGATCATAAAAAATCAAGAAATTTGGAAAAGTCAACAAAAAGTCAAAATTTTCAACACTTAGAAAAATTTTCAAGTGTTAAAATTTCACATTTGTTCCTACTTTCATGGCATTTTTTCACATAGTTCCATTTGGAATTAGAAAAAACTCAAAACATGAAAGTTGTAGCCCTTGAAACAAGCTTTCCAAAATGTCCAAGAACTTGCAAATCCATGGTGTCTAGCTATACTTTTGATTTTGAAACATAGAGCTCCAAAAGCCATGATTTTCAAGTACAATCTTCAAAATTACAAGTCATTTTTTATTTTCTTTCCTTCTAGAAGCCTTGCCACCTAGCCAAGAAGGATAGAGCTGATAAAAATCAGATGGAAAGTAATTATGATGAGATAAGATCAAGTTGAAATTTAACCATGGTTAAAGGAAGGTTCCTTTTGCATTTATGGCAAAAATGACTTTCTTGCCCTCTAAGGCAAGTTGTCCAAATCCAAGCCAATCCTCTTTGCTTGCTAATCTGGTTTTTTGACCTATAAATAGAGGTCATGTTGGCCATTTGAAACTACACCAAAGCTATGCCAAAACAAGCTTTCTCTTTTCTTGCTTAAATTTCAAGTAACATAGTGCAAAGTGAGAGTTCTTGCATTTTCAAAACTTGTGAAAAACCATGAGAGATTTGGTGTCTAACATGTCTTAAAATCAATATGTAACTGGTTTGAAACTTAAAATCAACACAAGAATCACTAAAAAATAGAATTGCTTTTCATGTTTCCAAACTTACCAAAACTGCTTTAAACTTCGAAACTGATATTTGGCTTGAGATAGTTGTGTTTTGATCATTCAAACATCATCCATACATCTCATATGAGTGATACAAACCATCACTTTTGATCTGTAACACCTCCAAGCACGGATTCGAGTTTCATTTCAAGCATATGCAAGTGGACTTGGTTGGAATGATCTAGGCAATTTCAGAGCAAGCAGACCATCCTCATACCATCCATAAGGTTCACTGGTGCTCCAGCAATCCTTAAACATCAACTGTAACAGCTCCTTTAAAGATTTCGATCTCAGCTTCAAGAGGTAAGTGACTCAACTTCGAACTCCTTGATTTCTTGCTTCTAGTTCAAAAAACTCTTGGCCGTTTTGTTTCTGCACCATCACTGATCATTAACCCTAAACTAATTGCTTGAAACCATGTCCATACACGATTTCAATTTGATTTTAAAGAATTAGGGTTCTTCGTGTATTCTGGAAATTTAATCATGTTAAACTGAAAATAAATGAAATTAACCCACATCATCATGTTCCTGGTTCAATTTTGATCAAGTTTGATGTTTACATCGAGCAATTTCATTGAGAAACAAAGAATCCATGGCTAATTGAAGGATCGAGGAAGAAGAAGATGAGTTCGCGCGTTTTTTCAAATTCAAACATTTAGTTTATAATATTATAACATGGTTTGAAATAAGTAAACGGATGTATTGCCGCCTCAGCGGTTGCCAGCTCACTCTTAAGACTTTGCCATGCCACGCCTTGCCCAATGGTCCCGGGTTCGAGTAGCCTTGGGACCATTTTTGCCAAACTTTTTCATTTTTCTCTTCACATTTTTTTCAAACTTTGACTTCTTCAAAACCCAATCAAAACTCCTCATTTTGAGGTGATTTTTTGCACACGTGTCATTTAACATGTCTATTTTATGATAGTGTCAAAAAAATTCAAAAATACTTTCTTTTGATTATATTTTTATTGAGCCGAAAACGATACGTTTTAGTACTTTTTTTAAGCACTTTCAAAGACGTTTCTTTCAAACTTTCGAAGCCCGAATCTTTTCCAAACTTCTTGTAAGTCTATTTCATCTTTCAAAAACATTTTCAAGATCTTTTCAAAACTTTTCAACAAACTTACACTCTTTTTCCATGATCGATCCGATTTGAAGATAAAACCGAACTTGTTTTTTTTCTCGAATTTCTTAACCGATCATGGGCCTCCCTCACGGTGTAAGTCCCAAAATTCTTTTTATGTACATAATTATTTCCTTGTACATATCCAATTCTTTTATGTACATATCAATTTTTACTTGTACATAATACAGATACGTTTGTAAATATTCAAGTACAAATAAACTTCGTCCATTTGTTTTTGTTTCGCTTGTATATACACTGAATACCATTGGTATTAAAAGGAGCATTATTCCCGGTGAAACTGCTTTTAAACCAATGGGCCTCCCTTACGGTGTAAGTCCCAACCCTCCTATGTACATCCACATCTCCTTGTACATAAATACTCATTCGTGTACATATTCATTCTCTCGTACGTACACATTCAAACTTGTAAATAATCAAGTTACGCTCGTTTCAAACGTTCGTTTTACACACACTTGTTTACATTTCCTTCATAAACTCTTGTAAATAAACTCTTGCATGCATTTGTTTATATTTCCTTCATAAACTCCTGTGAATAAACGTCATACACTTGTTTATATAATTGTACAGTTATAACATAACAATTAGTCTAACCAATAGGTTCCCCACAGAGTTAGCCTCCTCTTGGGCTTTGTACAAGGTAACTCATTCATCTGAGTTCAGTCTCCTCTTAGGCTTCATATAAGAAAACTCATTCACTGAGTTCAGCCTCCGCTTAGGCTTCATATAAGACAACACTCCCCTATTGAGTCAGCCTCCTCTTGGGCTTCGTTCAAAAGAACTCCTCATTGAGTTTAGCCTTCTCTTGGGCATCAAACAAGAAAGAGACCAGGAAATCTCTTAACAGCCTGCTATTGGGCTTCCGATACAAAGAATCACCCGCGCTAGGATAGAACCCAGAGAGTATAATTTCCCGGTGAAATTGCTCTTGAAATCCTAAGAGGATGGTTTCCCGGTGAAATCCCTCTTAAAGCCAAAGCCAGCCATACCCAATAGCTTCCTCTTGAGCTTCGTACAAGGACCCTCGATGACCCTCGATGACCCTCGGAATGCCTCCTCTTGGGCTTACAATACAAGGACCCATGGGCTTCTTAAAAGCATCCCTCTAATCCGATCAATTTCTCCTCGAGATTTAGACGTTTATCATCTCTATGGAAGAAGTATCTCATCTATCACATCACATACAATCAAACCTTTTCAAACTCTTTTCAAACAAAAAACATCTCTTAATCGTAAGTGGTAACGCTTGTACACTCAAGAAAAACACCCAATGCTTACAATTAAAAGATTCAATCATTTTTCTTTAAACATCTTTCTAAAACTCGTAAGTGGTAACGCTTGTAGACTCAAGCAAAACACCTATAACTTACAACGAAAGATTCAATTCATCAACCTTTCATAATGTATGTGATGAAATAGATCAGATACATTTTTCATTAAGATGACATTTGTCTTTGTCTCTTAATAATTTCCCGTTGCTTCCACTAGCATAAGTGGGAACTACGATTGCTTTGACTTTCTCAACATCCTTTTGAGAATACGTAGGCACAAGGTCTCATCCTTGGCGAGCAAATTTATTTCTCCCTCAAACCAAACAAACCATAGATCCCTTTAGATCCGAGCTACAAATGCTCCGATTCCCATTAAGGGATATGTATGCAGAAGATCCCAATGATCTTTGCGAGCACAATAATAACAAAACCTAGGATCCCACATAATCTATCCTTCTTAAAATCCAAAGGAGAAACTTTCCCATAGCAATTAAAACACACAAACATATCAAACGTATTCATATATAAAGCTATAGATAACTATATATATTTAGGGTGCTCCATCTACTCCCTTTATATAACAAACCCCCTTACCTGGAATCTCCCCAATGCGTTGCGTCTAGTTCGCGCTAGTCGTAATGCATATCATATCAATTTAGGGTATTAACAGCTTTCCCCTTTTTCATAATCATTTTTCTTGTGTTGAAAATAATAAAGCTTGATGCTCGCGGCATCTTTATAAACAAATCAAAAGAGTAAATCGTTTCGAGCCAAAGAATCCGAATTCAGATTCGATTCCCTCGCGCGTCACTTTTTAACGCGAACACCTACCATGGCTGAGATTAGGGAAAGCGCTGAAGCCATGCATGTTGAACCTGTGAAGGTCACCCCTCTGTGTGCAATGGCAACTGACCCTGAGAAGGTTAAGAAACTGCACAAGGAATGCACGAAGGTCACCCGCTTCACCTTCTGGTAAGACCTCTGAACCATCTTCATCTGTTCCTCCAGAAATAGCAAATAGAGAAGGTTCTAGGTATGTGCATGAAGCCATTGTTAGGATAGTAACTAGGATCCTAAACGAAAACCACTCGGTACCTGGGGTTTCTGTCCCTCTAAACCAAAAGTCTGCTAGCCCAAGTGTAGCAGCTGATCCAGATGTCACTGAGAATGTCACGACATCTGATGATCATGTCAAGAAAACCCTTGTGGATCCTGATACTGAAACTCATGTTGATTCCCCTATAAAGAATTTTGTTAATCCCTCTGTTCCAGTCCCTGAAGTATGTGTAGATGATACTCTTAATGAACCTCTGGCTGTTAATGAAGATGAGATTTCTGATGGTATTCTTGAGGAATCCCCAGAAAAGTGTACCTCTGTTAAATCACCCGTGAAACCTACTGACTATATCTCTGATAGTATCTTAGAGGAGACTCCAGAGAAACCAATTGGTGATGATCTTGAAAAGTCTCCAGTTCAAGATTCTGAGGATTTAGCTGAACCCCCTATCATTGATTTGGATGAAGAATTCTCAGATAATGACCTCATTGCCAATGTCAACCCAAGCATTGCAAAGAGGATGATGAGAAAGAAGGGAAAACAGGTTGCCTCACAGAGTCCTGTTAAAGAAAAGGGTGTTGAAGATGTGTATAAAGCTGAGAAGAACTCCAAAGCTGGACCCTCTACAAAGAAGAGTAGGGTAAAAACTGTTGGTGGTGGCTCTAGACCCAAGAGGACACCAATTGTGAAGAAGAGGAAGGTACTTGAACCTTCAGAGTCAGATCAAGACTCTGAGTTTGATGTTGAAATGAATGTCACAGACATTCATCCAAGGAAGAAGCCAACTCTTGGGAAACTGCCCAAGGTGCCTGAAGTGGCTATTGACAACATCTCATTCCATCATCCTGAGAATGTTGGGAGATGGAAGTATGTGTGCTTGAAGAGGATTAATTTGGAAAGGGAGCTGAATAAGAGTGCCCTTGAGTGCAAAGAGATTGTTAATCTGATTAAGGAGGCTGGATTAATGAAGACAGTTGTGAGTTTCTCAAACTGCTATGATGTTTTGGTAAAAGAGTTTATAGTAAATTTGTCAAGTGGTTGTGGTGATGGGAGGTCTGCAGACTACAAGACTGTGTATGTAAGGGGGAGAAAAGTAAAGTTCTCTCCAAGTGTGGTCAACAGATTCCTGGGGAGATCAGATGATGCTCAGCCAGAGCTTGAGGAAACTGACAACCAAATCTGTCAAACTATCACTGCTAAACAAGTGAAAGTTTGGCCTCTGAAGGGAAAACTCACAGCAAGCAAGCTGAGTGTAAAATTTGCCATCCTGCACAAAATAGGTGCTGCTAACTGGGTCCCAACAAATCACAAGTCAACCATTTCTATTGGACTGGGCAGATTTATATTTGCAGTAGGTACACAAGTAAAATTTGACTATGGAACCTACATCTTTGAGCAAACCCTCAAGCATGCTGAAAGTTGTGCAATCAAAGGACCAATAGCCTTTCCCTCCCTTCTGTGTGGCATAATAATGGATCAATATCCTGATATACTAGTTGACAGAGATGCAGCGCAAAGAGCCCTGCCTTGGATTTCACTACAAGCTGTTTCAAGGAAGACATGTCCCAGACATTGTCATGACATCTGGTGAGACATCCAATGTCAAGGCAACTTCTCAGAAGGCAACAGTCTTAGCTGTGCTAAAAGCCACCTGCAAAGAGCTTGAAGCAAGCAAGCAAAGCCTTGAAGAACTGATCTCTCAACTAGAGCAGGACACAGAGGTTGAGGATGAAGGGTTAGATGGTGATGCTGATCATGATGTTCAGATGGCTGGAGCTGAAGGAAGTTCAGAAGATGCTTCCTTTCATAGTGTTTCTTCAGGAGAAGAGAGCACTTGAGATGGAAGCTTGTCAATTGTTGTTTTATTGCCTTGATGATTAAACTTTGTTCTGTTATTTCCCTATTTGTTTTGGATGATTGTATTAAATTTGACAAAGTTGTAAACTTAATTGTGATGGTACTTTCTATAATATATGATGAATGTTGGGGTATTTGTATTGGTTCCTTTGGCCCTTTTGAGGCTAAAAAGGGGGAGAAGTATATGTGGGAAATTGGGGCAAATGTATGAAAAATTATGGGTAGAATTTATCTTCTCTAGGATCTGGTTTTTAAAATCTTAGGATAGCTTAGAACTAGTCTGTTTTTCTTCTGCTGCATGGGTACTCTGATTACTTAGTTGTTTTAGCCAAAAATGTGCCAAAGGGGGAGTTTGTTAGTGTTTTATGATTGGCATTATTTTTGGTAAAACTATACTATAGCAATGTCTTGATAAATGTCATGACATTCAGAGATTGAAGATAAATCCTACATGACAAGGATGCTTAAGTACAGCTCAGATCTGGAAGCAAGTACTGTGCTGGAAATTCTGCAGCAGAAGTTTGACTGATGTCATAACAGATGTTATGACATTCTGTGTGACATTCCCTGTTATGCAGAATCTGTTTTTCCTGAGATTTTTCAGGAAGTTTGTTGAGCTGTTTTATTATTGTTATATGTTATTAGAATCCTTGCTCACGTTGCTAAATTGGTTAATCTTAGTTAAACCTAAATTGGTTGTTGATAAGACCAAGTTTTTAGGATTAATTAAGTGAACCCTAGCTATCTTTATGGAAGCCCAAAACTGAAGTTTCAGGACTGCTTCTATAATAGGAATAGAACCCTTACACTATTGTGCGCCTCTTGAACTGTATTAAAGATTTAGTAGGTTGTATTTGTGTAATTCTAGTTACTCTTGTGAGCCAAGCAATTATCAATTGATAAGTGCCTTGGACTAGGATTTGGTTGTAAGGGTAGTTTATCACTCAAAGCTTTGAAGCACGAGTGTTGTGTCTCTTGATTAAAGCTTTGAAGCAAAATCAAGTTTGTTTATTGGAGAGTGTCTTCACAATTCAATTAATCAATAGGTTGATATCACTGCTGTGATTGAGGGGGAGTGAGTAGGAACTCAGGTCTAAGTAGGACTTAGATTGAAGTTGCATTGGGTAGGTTTTAAGTGAAGGAGATAAACTGGTTGGTTTATTCCTGAATTAATTCTACTAATATTGAATTTCCTCCCTGGCTTGGTAGCCCCCAGATGTAGGTGTAGTTACACACTGAACTGGGTAAACAATTTATTGTGTTCTTTACTGTTGTTTGAATTTACTGTGTGAATTGTTAACAGAGTGTCAGATACTGTGTCATAACATTCTCTATGACATCACGTATCTGCTGCCAGGAATTTCAAGGTTAATGCTCCCTATACTCCTCAACACACTGGTCTTGTTTAAAGAAGAAATCATACTTTGCTTGATATGACGATAAGTATGCTAAAAGAGAAGAAGCTTCCTCACAACTTATGGGGAGAAGTTGTTTCTACTGTAGTATATGTGCTTAATAGGTGTCCAACACAGAAGCTGAAGGAAATTGTTCCTTTAGAGGACTGGACTGGTGATAAGCATAGTGTTAGCCATCTGAAGGTGTTTGGTTCTGTATGTTAGAAACACAATCTAGAGGCTAGAAGACAGAAGCTGGATGATATAAGCAAAGTGATGTTACTGGTGTGATACGGTGAACTGACTTTTTTAGTGTTTGTATCGCAAATGTGCGGATAGCAAGAGTCGCCACCGACTTTTATTTTTATCCAATTAAGGGAAGGTAAAAGTACAGAAAAAGACCTTCGTTAGATTCTGAGTTCGGGAGAATGGTTATGAAAAGGGAAGGTATTAGCACCCCTTTCCATCCGTAGTTATCTACGGGCTCTTAGTTGCTCTAGATCACCTTTTAAAATTGCTTTCTGTGTGTTTGACAAAAATGTTTTGAAAAAGGCATTTCGCTTTGAATTTGTAATGACTCATGTAGGAGTGTTTACAAAGTGTTCGGAAATGTTTCGTTTTGAAAAGAGTTTGAACTTTGAAAAAGAGTGTGTGGTGTGAAAAGCATTTGGTTTAGAGCAAGCAACGAAAGACTTATTACCCACTCGTAATTGGTCGTTGCATTTACGTTCCTTTAGAATAGCGCTAGCCGTACCATTAGTTAGTAGGTAGCTCCATTCGTTGGATGTAAGGGACATTCGAAGGGACATTGGATGGTCATAGAAGGCAACTTGTAGGAAGTATCCTAGCACATTCAAGGACTATCATCATTTTCGAGGCGACAATCGAGGGTCAAGATCATGTATTCGGAAGCGACATCGTGGGTCTTATGATCTTTGTATCGAAGGGACTATGATGATTTGTTTGTAGGCAACGGTGCTAGGATACCTCTACGTTCGAGGGACATGACCATTTGAATTCGTAAGGCAACGAGAGAGAATTACCCTAAGGGGTGCGTGTGTGAAAGAAGTGTATTGATTTCAGATATTTTATCTTGAAAATTAGTGGGCTAAATTCATTATTATCTTGCCATACACGCCTAGTTACTAGCAATTGATAGGGTGCGGAAATTAAAATGCGGAATGTAGAGATGCGGAAAGGTAAATCCTACGCTATTACAAGGCTTTGGGGCAGATACATAATTTAAACTTGCGGAAAATAAAAACCTAATTTTAAACTATTACATCCCATAGACAGTTACATTATTGAAAAATAAAATGATAAAGCAAGAATCGTCTGAATCGGATCAACCTGTAAAAGAACGAGAAATCGGAAAATACGAGATGAATCGAATAAGATAAAAAATGTTAGAAAAATGAAAATTTTTATATGAGAAAATTATTACATGCTGGAAATAATATAAATATGCTAAAATAAATTTTTGGGATTTTTTGGATGCAATTTAATAATTAAAAACTAATTAAATGTGATTTAAATGCAAAAATATGAATAAAAATAAATATGCATGCAAAATTGTATTTTTTAATTTACTAAATTAAATAAAGATTTTCAGAAAACAATTGTGAAAGGAAAATAATTTTCGACAATTTTTTAATGCATAAATAAAAACATGAAATTAATTAAAATTAATGCAAAATATTAGAAAATATGAAAATAGGAAAAATATGAGTTTTGTAAAAGAAGGAAAACAAAATAGGTCTTGCCAGGATTCGAACTGGTGACCTTGCTTTCAAACTTTGAGTTCCCTTGCCTTGACCAACTGAGCTAACGTGTTCTACTGTTTGAAAACCGGATCAAGTAAAACAAAGACAAGTGTTGCCTCCTGGTCTCCTCGTCCGCGCGCGAAGCTTCATCGTCCCCAATTCAAATATTTAAAGCTAGCGTCGGCCATTGTTCGACGCTAAGGTCCCTGGCAAAATCAAAAATCCAGCACACATAATATAAATGAATTCTAAAGGCATGGTTCGATTCCTGGGATCATCACGAACGCGTTAGTATAGGTCTTATAGTCCAATTTTTCCTGTTTCATGAAACCCTAAATCGATCTCAGAAACCCTAGCAATGGCATAACTCGATCCAGGCAATCAAAACGCAATTAAACCGTCCAGATAGCTTGCATACTTGATTCTAAACATGAACAAACAATCAAAACAAGTTAATAATGCATGAATGATGAAAATCGATTTTTGAAAATTCAAGAACAAACCAAATTCGGTTTTCACGATTCTTGATGATTTTTGGCAAAGTGAAGGTCTGAATCGACTCTAGAGATGTCAAGCAATGTGTTGGACACCTTAAAATTGATTGAAAGCGGCTGGAAGTGTGATTGCCAATGGCTTGAAGGTCACGGTTTTTTGAGCTTTGGAATAGGGTTTCTAGGGCAATTTTTTCTGTCTTCTCTTGATAGGTATGTATCACACATTTATACTGGATGAATTTGGCATGGTTTTTGGAAAGAATCAATCAACATTCAATGTAAATGAAAATTGATTTTTGTACAAAATCAAATTTTCAAAATTTGATTAATTTCCAATCCAATCTTGCCATATTGATCAATTTTCGAAAATTGCTGGCCTTTGTGAGTTACTTGAGTCTCAAGGAAAGAATAAAAATCAATCTTTCAATTAATTTTGATTTTATACTTTATTTTTAAATTTAATTTGCATTTAAATGAATAAATTCCAAATTAAATAGAAAAATAAATCAAAAATTCGTGGCATTGGGCTTGGATATTCCTAATTGTATGAGGAATAAGTTTGGATGAAGAAAAAGCAAGCCCATTTGCAAAAAATTTGATTTTTAGAAGTATCTCTCTTTGTGCATTCCTTCAAAATGTCCCAACTTGTGAATGGTGCATCTTGCTCAATTTTTCACATTGTTGAGTGTTCTTGGACTTTTTGGAAAGCTCTAAGAGTCCTCTAACCAACCTTTTTGGTCTCATCTCAATTGGAGTTACCATGATCAATATATCTTCAAAACAAAAAGTTAACTTTTTGTTGACTTTGAAAATGACCTGTAATGTTTTGAGCTGTACCTCTCAAATGAAGCATTTTTTGGACATTCTTGTGAGACATGAAGTTGTAGAGAATTGAATTTCCTTCAAAACAAGAGGTGGTGGTAAAATTTCTGAGAAAGTATGAGAAAGTTATGATCAGTCAAAGTTCAGTTGACTTTTCACCTAGAAACCCTAATTTAGAAAGTTTGACTTTTGAGCAAATCTTGAGTTTTCTTGATGATTCATGATCAACCCTTGATCAAATGATGAATGTAACTTCAAAATGAGGATGTTGACCAAAAATTATGAAGTTTGACTGTATGTTGACCACAGTTGACTTTTTGTCCAATACAACTGATTTTCAACCATCTGAGCAATTGTCTGAGGAAACTTGACTTGTGAAGCTTGAAACTTGACATGGAGAATCTTTGAAACATATGTGGAGGCATGAAGACCATTGGAGATATTGGAAGTCCATCTTGACCTGAGAGATACCAAACCCTAGTTTGGGTTGATTGTCTAGGAGAGAGTTTGTCTGATCAACTCTTGAGGAATCCTTGAGTATAGATGTATGAAATCTCTTGAGTAGATGGAGGGAAAATTTTGGGGTATGACAGTGGGGTACTAGAGTACAGGTGCGTAAAAATATTTTTGTCCAAAAACTAATAAAGTTGAAGTCAGTAGAGACGTCATTGTGAAAGAGTTAGAATTGGAGCAAATCTCAATCAATTTTTGGTGTAGAGATACTTCTAAAGGTGAGTCAACAAAACATTCAAGGTGAATGTGCAAATAGATGAAACATAGTGCCTTAGTGAAGAAGGCGTTGAAGGTGATTGTAAGTTGTGGCACAAGAGGTTGGGGCATCTGAACTACAGAAGCTCAGGGCATCTGAGTTCTAAGAAACTCGTATGTGGCATTCCAAACATTGTGAAGCTTGGGAAGTCATGTGAGGTGTGCATGAAAGGCAAGCAACCCAGATTTCCATTTGTGCCAAAAGTAGTCCTAAGAGCAAAACATGCTTTAGGAGTAGTGCATTCTGACGTGTGTAGACCATTTCCAGAACCTTCCCTCAGAGGAAATATTTATTTTGTGTATTTTGTGGATGAGTTCACAAGAATGACATGAGTAACACTCATAAAGTTTAAGAATGAGGTGTTTACACAATTCCAGAAGTTCAAGGTAAAGGCTGAGAAACAAAGTGGTCAGAAGTTAAATATTCTCAGAACGAATGATGGAGGTGAATTTAACTCTACAAAATTCTAGAAGTTCCGTGATGAGAATGGAATTGAGCATGAGGTTACTTCTCCCTATACTCCTCAACACAATGGTCTTGTTGAAAGAAGAAATCATACTTTGCTTGATATGATGAGAAGTATGCTAGAAGAGAAGAAGCTTCCTCACAACTTATGGAGAGAAGCTAATGCTACTGCAATATATGTGCTTAATAGGTGTCCAGCACAGAAGCTGAAGCAAATTGTTCCTTTAGAGGACTGGACTGGTGATAAGCAAAGTGTTAGCCATCTGAAGGTGTTTGGTTCTGTATGTTAGAAACACATTCTAGAAGCTACAAGACGGAAGCTGGAAGATAGAAGCAAAGTGATGTTACTGGTGGGGTACCAGAGTACAGGTGCGTAAAATATTTATTGTCCAAAAACTAATAAAGTTGAAGTCCGTAGAGACGCCATTGTGAAAGAGTCAGAAACTTGGAATTGGAGCAAATCTCAATCAATTTTTGGTGTAGAGATAACTTCTAATGGTGAGTCAAAAGATGAAAGTTCTAAAGAAGAGTCAGAGTCACAAGATGATTCTTGAGACTTTTAAGATGAATCAAATGGTGAATTTGATTATGATCCAGATTATGATGATGATTCAAAATCTGGCGGTGGCCATGCTTTTGGAAGGGAAAACTCCGAAGACATTGGTTTTGGAGGACACGCTTCTGCTGATGATCATGTTTCTGAAGGTGGTAGTTATGAAGATGGGGATTCTAGAGAATATTCAGAACAAGTTCAGAGGCCACAAAGAATCAGAATCATACCTAGAAGGTTTGCAGAGTTTGAGATGTTGCAAGACACCGAAGTTGACTATGAGGGAGAAGATAATCCATGTGCCATGTTAGTAGATTCTGAATCCTTGGGTATTGAAGAAGCACTCAAGTAGAAAGTATGGATGAATTCCATGAAAGAAGAACTTGAGGCTATAGAAAGAAAAAAAACTTGGAAGTTCACTAAGCTTCCGAAGAAGAAGAAAGTCATCAACGTCAGATGGGTTTTTAAAGTGAAGTTTAAGCCAGATGGATTAATTGGCAAGCACAAAGAAACACTACTGGCTAGAGGTTTTCTTCAGAAACCTGGGCTAGTTTACTTTGAAGTGTTTTCTCCTGTAGTTAGACATGAAACAATCATATTGGTGATTGCTTTAGCTGCAAATAAGAATTGCCCTCTGATGAATTTTGATGTGAAGTATGCATTTCTGAATGGTCCATTACAAGAAGAGGTATATATGTCACAACCTCCTGGTTTCACGTAAAAGAATCAGGAATGGATGATGTACAAGTTACATAAAGCTCTGTATGGATTGAAGCAAGTTCCCAGAGCTTGAAATCTGATGATTGATTCATTTTTCAAGAAATCGGTTTTTCAGAAGTATGAGATAGAATATGGTGTGTATGTAAAACATTCTGGAAGCAATATGATTATGGTGTCTCTATATGTTGATGAAATATTGCTTACAGAGAGCAGTTAAGAAGATATAGCAAAGTTCAAGAAGGTGTTGATGAATGAGTTTGAGATGACTGATATGGAAAATATGGTATATTTTCTAGGGATGAAGATTCAGTACTCTGAGGAGGGTATCATTTTGCATCAGTTGAAGTATGAACTTGAGCTTCTGAAGAAATTTAAGCCAGAGAATTGTAAGGTTGTTGTTACACCGTTAAAAACAAATCATAAATTAATTCTGACTATGAGGGTGAAGATGTGGATGCTATAAACTTCAAACAGTTGGTTGGTTCTCTAAGGTATTTGTGTAAAACCAGACCTGACATTTTCTATGCATTTGGATTGGTTAGTAGGTTCATAAGTAAAGATAAGTGGTCCAATTACCATGTTGTTGTCAAGATTTTGAGGTATATCAAGGGAACTTTGGAGTTTGGAGTGTTATTTCCCTCTAGAAGAAAAACAGATTCAGAGTTGTTGAGTTACTCTGATTCTGATTGGTGTGGAGATAAAGTTGATAGAAGAAGTACTTCTGGATACTTGTTCTATTTTCTAGGAGGTCCTATTTCTTGGAGTTCTAAGAAGTAACCCATTGTTACCCTATCAACGTGTGAAGCTGAGTACACTACAGGCACTGTAACTGCATGTCAAGTTGTGTGGCTTATGAAATTGTTGCAAGATCTGAAGCTTAAAGTAAAGAAGCCTCTGAAGTTGATGATTGATAGCAAGTATGCAGTCAATCTTACCAAGAATCCAGTATTGCACGGAAGAAGCAAGCATATTGAGACTAAGTATCATTTCTTGAGAAGTCAAGTTCATAATGGAATATAAGAAGTTGTGCATTGTAGCATTCAGAAGCAGGTGATAGATATTGTGATGAAGGCAATCGAAGCAGATCAATTTCTTCGCTTAAGGGATGAAATTGGTGTTGTTAGTTTTGGTTAGAAAATGTAAATTAAGGGATGGTATTGAAGGATAATTTAGTATTTCATAGTTTGTACCTTTAAATAAGTCATTAAATTTTTTTTCTTCTTTTAGGGCCTATGTGGAAATTTACTTTGTGTATAAATAGACTAATTATAGATGTCATTTATAACAACAATCTTATTTTTTTCATTCTTTTGGTAGCCGTCATTTTCTCAATATTTTTTATCATATTTGATTCTTGTGCACTAACCGTGTGCCTCTATTGATATCTTCAGATCATATTCTCTTTTAATTTTTTAATGAATTGAGCTTCTTAGGTTTAGTTCAAAAACATAAAATTAAATTTCCCTAATATAACAAGAGACCAAATGTGACTCTTACAATGTACAAAAGGCAAAGGGTCGTACGTACGCATGAACAACCCCATGCGACCTGACATTTTTTATCACTTCATGACAAATAATGTTCCAAACTCGACACATAGACGTGTCATGCAGAAAACTCCATTACTTTTTTCCCTCCCACAACTGATTACAAACATATCAATAAATAAACTATATAAGATACAATTTGAATTAATTAATTAATAATCAATAACTAATTATGAAAACCGTTATGATTAGGAGAATATAAGAAGAGTAAAGGAATTAGGACAAGTGGCTAATTGTGAAAAGAAGACGTGAGTCACTACAAGAAATACTCTCTCCAACGACACAATGTAGCGACGTGATAACCACCAGTGGCGAAGCCAGGAATTCTAAGAAGCCTGGGCAAAAAGTTTAACTGCAATTTTGTTTAGTTTTTATACCCTATTTTACTAATTTTGTTCATGGTTTTACTAATATTATCTTTGATTTTGTCTAAAACTAGTCTGGGAAAAAAATTTAACCGCAAAATTTTTAATTTTTACACCCTATTTTTACTAATTTTGCCCTTGATTTTGTCTAAAACTTGATTATTAGATTGGACAGAATACAAAGAAAATAGGGGTTGAGCCCGGGCGCGTGCCCGGGCTCACTGGGCCTTAGAACCGTCACAGATAACCATTGTCATGTCTGATCTACAGTGCAGAGCCGTGTTCCCTATACAAATATGTTGCGACGTGAATACCATGCTAATGTACCCCAATTTTCCCCCCAAATATTCTCTAATACTTCATACCATTGCATTGCACAAAGATCACAAATGGTCTCTCCCTCTCTTTTCCCTATATTTGGGTTTGCTCTTGAGGAGATCACCAAGAATCTTTGAATATGTGTGTGGTAATTGATACTTGGATAACATTGATATGTGTACACTTTGCTCTCTAAATATTATAGGTGAATGGTGCACAAGTCTCTTATTCAAGGAGTCAATAGGTTCATGTGTTTATTTCCATGCCTTCTCTCCTAAATTTTCAAGATTTTGAAAGCATTGTCTCTCATTGAAGACTTCTACTGTCATCAACTATGTCGTCTTATCTTGAGTGTATGCTTCATACTTGAAGGAGATCATCAAATTTGAAGAATTCTCCATGCTATGGCCATCTATCTTGAAATTATGGTTTTGGACTTCTGAGGACCATATCTTGGTGTTTGTATGAAATTTGTGGATGATTTCAAAGTCATTTGTTTCTTAAAATGACTTCTAATTTTAATATGCTTTTATCCAAGGATTTTGATTGATGAGAAGATTGTTTTGGAAGTCTATGACTGCCAACTCTCTAGATTGATACTTCATCTATCTTGTATGACTTCAAAGGATCATAACTTGGTCATCCCTTGTCTCCTTGAACTTATTATTTTTTCACATTTAACCTAAGAATGTCTATTACAACTTAGTTCAATTGATAGAAAGATAAAATGCTTGGAGATTTGCTTAAGAAGTCAAAAGATTACAAGTCATTGATGGATTTCTCAATTTATGTGTCAATCAACTTCAAGAGATCATATCTTGATCATCATTTATCACCTTGAAGTAATTATTTTTGCATAACAATATTGAAGATATGAACTTTATCTCCATTTAAGTTTCAAGGATTGAAAGTGTTTGGAAGTTTCTTGAAGAAGTCAAAAGATTATAGGTCATTTCACAAATTTTCCTCAACTTCACAAGGCCATAACTTTCTCAATTTTTGAAGTTTTTGGATGATTATTTTTTAAAACTGCTCTTTGAAAGGTCTAATTCATGTCATCTTTGAAAATCAAAAGCACATTTTGAGTGGAAGGCCATGTTTGGTTTGAGAGTTTTCCTTTGGTAGTTAGGTTTTTATCTATCTCAGATTTCTTTAAGTGAGTCATTGTTGCAATGACTGGTGATTTAGGAATGGATTCCAAACCATTGAAAGGCACCTTATCTGATACTGAGATACCTAAGATGTGTGCGTATTCTTCCAAAGTAGGCATCAACTGATAGTCAGGGAAAGTGAAACAGCGATAGACTGGATCATAAAATTGAACAAAGGTTTTGAGAAGTCCTTCATCCATGTTAGTGATCAGGATAGTTAAAAGAGTTCCATAGCGTTTTCTGAAATCCGAGGGATCTTCTACCAAGGATGCTAACTCTTTCAATTTTCCTACATCAGGAATCCTAACCTAAAATATTTACAAAGAAAAATCTCTAAATTCTTTGGAAATGGGAAGAGAAATGAAGTTTTTGAATGAATGCATGAATGCTACAAACATGGTTAGTAGTTATACACACGGTCAAGCGTTCGAAGTCACGAGCATGAGGCCAACGATAAAAATCAAATGTGGGTAAGTTCTAAGGGCTTATTCATCTGTAAAACGGGTTCTACTGATAATACAGGCTCAACGCTTCTCTTTGAAATATTATCGGATTTGTTGAATACTCGAAGTCCAATAATATTTTTCAAGAAAAACTCGCCTGATCGTAGTCTTGCATGACAATTATTTTAAGCTTACGCCTGAATAATTTCTGCACTACATCCTAAATGGCCAGGATGGGTTATGTGTTCTACAGCCACTCAGCTTCGTAAGTTCTCTCGAAAGCAAAATGTCTTCGCAAATACTTGCTAAACACAAATACTCCCAAAACAACCTCCATTGAGAGAGGGATCTCAAATTAACTTAGTAAGTACTGAGACTTCCCACAAGTTAATAGGACTATACCCCCACCTAGATCTTAAAATGTTTCTTAAATCCGGGTTAGGATTTCTTTCCATCAGATGAAATCGCGAAAAACACACAATAAAGAAAAACAAACATATGCACATATGCAAGCTTAACCCCTTTTTTTCTTTTTGAAAACAAAAAAAAGCTTGGTGCTCTTGAGCAGAGTCACATTTTTTTTTTTTGAAAAATCAAAATTTAGCGTACTCCCCAGCAGAGTCGCCATTTTTCCTGTTCACGTTAAAAAGTGACGTGCTAGAGAATCGAATCTGAATTCGAATCCTCTGGCTCGAAACGATTTACTCTTTTGATTTGTTTATAAAGATGTCGCGAGCATCAAGCTTTATTATTTTCAACACAAGAAAAGGATGATTATGAAAAAGGGGAAAGCTGTTAATACCCTTAACTGATTTTGATATGCATTACGACTAGCGCAAACTAGACGTAACGCATTGGGGAGATTCCGAGCAAGGGGGTTTGTTATATAAAGGGAATAGATGGAGCACCCTAAATATATATGGTTATCCGTAGCTTTATATTTGAATATGTTTGATATGTTTGTGTGTTTTAATTGCTATTTCTATGATTGGGAAAGTTTCTCCTTTGGGATTTTAAGAAGGATAGATTATGTAGGATCCTAGTGTTTGTTATTATTGTGCTCGCAAAGATCTTTGGATCTTCTGCATACATATCCCTTAATGGGAATCAGAGCATTTGTAGCTCGGATCTAAAGGGATCTATGGTTTGTTTGGTTTGAGGGAGAAAGAAATTTGCTCGCCAAGGATGAGACCTTGTGCCTACGTATTCTCAAAAGGATGTTGAGAAAGTCAGAGCAATCGTAGTTCCCATTTATGCTAGTGGAAGCAACGAGAAATTATTAAGAGACAAATACAAATGTCATCTTAATGAAAAATGTATCTGATCTATTTCATCACATACATTTTGAAAGGTTGATGGATTGAATCTTTCGTCGTAAGTTATAGGTGTTTTGCTTGAGTGTACAAGCATTACCACTTACGAGTTTTAGAAAGATGTTTGAAGAAAAATGATTGAATCTTTTAATTGTAAGCATTGGGTGTTTTGCTTGAGTGTACAAGCGTTACCACTTACGATTAAGAGATGTTTTTTGTTTGAAAAGAGTTTGAAAAGGTTTGATTGTATGTGATGTGATAGATGAGATACTTCTTCCATAGAGATGATAAACGTCTAAATATCGAGGAGAAATTGATCGGATTAGAGGGATGCTTTTAAGAAGCCCAGGGGTCCTTGTATTGTAAGCCCAAGAGGAGGCATTCCGAGGGTCATCGAGGGTCATCGAGGGTCATCGAGGGTCCTTGTACGAAGCTCAAGAGGAAGCTATTGGGTATGGCTGGCTTTGGCTTTAAGAGGGATTTCACCGGGAAACCATCCTCTTAGGATTTCAAGAGCAATTTCACCGGGAAATTATACTCTCTGGGTTCTATCCTAGCGCGGGTGATTCTTTGTATTGAAAGCCCAATAGGAGGCTGTTAAGAGATTTCCTGGTCTCTTTCTTGTTTGATGCCCAAGAGAAGGCTAAACTCACTGAGGAGTTCTTTTGAACGAAGCCCAAGAGAAGGCTGACTCAACAGGGGAGTGTTGTCTTATATGAAGCCTAAGCGGAGGCTGAACTCAGTGAATGAGTTTTCTTATATGAAGCCTAAGAGGAGACTGAACTCAGATGAATGAGTTACCTTGTACGAAGCCCAAGAGGAGGCTAACTTTGTGGGGAACCTATTGGTTAGACTAATTATTATGTTATAACTGTACAGTTATATAAACAAGTGTATGTCATTTATTCACAGGAGTTTATGAAGGAAATATAAACAAATGCATGTAAGAGTTTATTTACAAGAGTTTATGAAGGAAATGTAAACAAGTGTGTGTAAAACGAACGTTTGAAACGAGCGTAACTTGATTATTTACAAGTTTGAATGTGTACAAGAGAATGAATATGTACACGAATGAGTATTTATGTACAAGGAGATGTGGATGTATATAGGAGGGTTGGGACTTACACCGTAAGGGAGGCCCATTGGTTTAAAAGCAGTTTCACCGGGAATAATGCTCCTTTTAATACCAATGGTATTCAGTGTATATACAAGCGAAACGAAAACAAACGGACGAAGTTTGTCTGTACTTGAGTATTTACAAAGGTATCTGTATTATGTACAAGTAAAAATTGATATGTACATAAAAGAATTGGATATGTACAAGGAAATAATTATGTACATAAAAATAATTTTGGGACTTACACCGTGAGGGAGGCCCATGATCGGTTAAGAAATTCGAGAGAAAACACGAGTTCGGTTTTATCTTCAAATCGGATCGATCATGGAAAAAGAGTGTAAGTTTGTTGAAAAGTTTTGAAAAGATCTTGAAAGTGTTTTTGAAAGATGAAATAGACTTACAAGAAGTTTGGAAAAGATTCGGGCTTCGAAAGTTTGAAAGAAACGTCTTTGAAAGTGCTTTAAAAAAGTACTCAAACGTATCGTTTTCGGCTCGATAAAAATATAATCAAAAGAAAGTATTTTTAAATTTTTTTGACACTATCATAAAATAGACATGTTAAATGACACGTGTGCAAAAAATCACCTCAAAATGAGGAGTTTTGATTGGGTTTTGAAGAAGTCAAAGTTTGAAAAAAATGTGAAGAGAAAAATGAAAAAGTTTGGCAAAAATGGTCCCAAGGCTACTCGAACCCGGGACCATTGGGCAAGGCGTGGCATGGCAAAGTCTTAAGAGTGAGCTGGCAACCGCTGAGGCGGCAATACATCCGTTTACTTATTTCAAACCATGTTATAATATTATAAACTAAATGTTTGAATTTGAAAAAACGCGCGAACTCATCTTCTTCTTCCTCGATCCTTCAATTAGCCATGGATTCTTTGTTTCTCAATGAAATTGCTCGATGTAAACATCAAACTTGATCAAAATTGAACCAGGAACATGATGATGTGGGTTAATTTCATTTATTTTCAGTTTAACATGATTAAATTTCCAGAATACACGAAGAACCCTAATTCTTTAAAATCAAATTGAAATCGTGTATGGACATGAATTCAAGCAATTAGTTTAGGGTTAATGATCAGTGATGGTGCAGAAACAAAACGGCCAAGAGTTTTTTGAACTGGAAGCAAGAAATCAAGGAGTTCGAAGTTGAGTCACTTACCTCTTGAAGCTGAGATCGAAATCTTTAAAGGAGCTGTTACAGTTGATGTTTAAGGATTGCTGGAGCACCAGTGAACCTTATGGAAGGTGTGAGGATAGTCTGCTTGCTCTGAAATTGCCTAGATCATTCCAACCAAGTCCACTTGCATATGCTTGAAATGAAACTCGAATCCGTGCTTGGAGGTGTTACAGATCAAAAGTGATGGTTTGTATCACTCATATGAGATGTATGGATGATGTTTGAATGATCAAAACACAACTATCTCAAGCCAAATATCAGTTTCGAAGTTTAAAGCAGTTTTGGTAAGTTTGGAAACATGAAAAGCAATTCTATTTTTTAGTGATTCTTGTGTTGATTTTAAGTTTCAAACCAGTTACATATTGATTTTAAGACATGTTAGACACCAAATCTCTCATGGTTTTTCACAAGTTTTGAAAATGCAAGAACTCTCACTTTGCACTATGTTACTTGAAATTTAAGCAAGAAAAGAGAAAGCTTGTTTTGGCATAGCTTTGGTGTAGTTTCAAATGGCCAACATGACCTCTATTTATAGGTCAAAAAACCAGATTAGCAAGCAAAGAGGATTGGCTTGGATTTGGACAACTTGCCTTAGAGGGCAAGAAAGTCATTTTTGCCATAAATGCAAAAGGAACCTTCCTTTAACCATGGTTAAATTTCAACTTGATCTTATCTCATCATAATTACTTTCCATCTGATTTTTATCAGCTCTATCCTTCTTGGCTAGGTGGCAAGGCTTCTAGAAGGAAAGAAAATCAAAAATGACTTGTAATTTTGAAGATTGTACTTGAAAATCATGGCTTTTGGAGCTCTATGTTTCAAAATCAAAAGTATAGCTAGACACCATGGATTTGCAAGTTCTTGGACATTTTGGAAAGCTTGTTTCAAGGGCTACAACTTTCATGTTTTGAGTTTTTTCTAATTCCAAATGGAACTATGTGAAAAAATGCCATGAAAGTAGGAAAAAATGTGAAATTTTAACACTTGAAATTTTTCTAAGTGTTGAAAATTTTGACTTTTTGTTGACTTTTCCAAATTTCTTGATTTTTTATGATCATGATGGATCATTTGAAGTATTTTGATGATTGAAAAAGTTTTATCTTGAAAAAATTGACCAAAAGTCAAAGTTTGACTTTTCAGTGCAGATGAAATTTCATTAGATGATCCAGAAATTGACTGATGAAAAATGTGAACTTCTGTGATGTTTTGAATCCAGAAATTAGGTCAACATGTTTTATTGAAGATATAAAGATCAATCTCCAGGCAAAAAAGTCATTCATTGATCAGAAAATCAGTGACTGCTTATCCTCGATAAAAACCCTAATTGGTCGATCCTTGATAGATCATGAGAAAAAATTGGATATCTGAAGATCAGAGGTTGATGATTTGATCAAGATAGATCAATTGAGGTGAGTGAAACTCAAACCCTAATTGATTGCCTCTTGAATCAGATGAAAAATTGATGAAACCCTAATTTTGACCTGTAGAAGCCACACCCGATTAATTCTGTTTTGAACTGTTAGTGATGCAATGATGCATATGTAAGGTGGTATATTAGGTCAAAAATTGGGGTATGACAGTAGGAGATGAAAAGCCATAATCTTGGGATGATGAGGAGGATGATGACAGGTTCTGTTGAGACATCTAGAGGAATTCAAGAAAATTTTCACAGAGGGCTTGAGAGTGTTTGTTGATGAAATGGCAGTAGAGACTTTCAAAACAAGAAACTGAAATATATATATGCCTCTTCCTATTCTAGGACTTTTGAAAAATAAGAAGAAACCAATTAATTACTCCACTTAGAATTAAATAAAAAAAGTCTCTTCCATTCCTTGTTGTGAGCAATCTTAATTGCTACAATTCCTCATATTGGCAAATATCCAGTTTGCCCCTTAAATTCTCAAACTGACTAGCATCAAGAGCTTTAGTAAAAATGTCAGCCAGTTAAAGTTCAGTGGCTACATGCTCCAATTTAATCACTTTCTCTGCTACAAGGTCTCTGATGAAGTGATGTTTAATGTCAATGTGCTTAGTCCTACTGTGTTGTATATGATTCTTTGAAATATTAATAGCACTCAGGTTGTCACAGTACAATGTCATGACATCCTGTGTGACATTGTACTCAGTCAGCATCTGCTTCATCCAGACCATCTGAGAACAACTGCTACCAGCTGCTATGTATTCAACCTCAGCAGTGGACAAGGACACACAATTTTGCTTCTTGTTGAACCAAGAAACACGATTATTTCCCAAGAAGAAACATCCTCCAGAAGTGCTTTTTCTATCATCAGCACTACAAGCCCAATCAGCATCACAATAGCCAGACAAAATTGGTTCACATCCATGAGAATACAGTATACCATAATTACAAGTTCCACTCACATACTTCAGAATTCTTTTCACCTGATTGATGTAACTTACTTTAGGTTCAGCTTGGTATCTTGCACATACCCCAACAGCAAATGCAATGTCAGATTGTCATACCCCAATTTTTGACCTAATATACCACCTTACATTTGCATCATTTCATCACTAACAGTTCAGAACAGAATTAATCGGGTGTGGCTTCTACAGGTCAAAATTAGGGTTTCACAAAATTTTCATCTGATTCAAGAGGTAATAAATTAGGGTTTGAGTTTTATCCACCTCATTTGATCTATCTTGATCAAATCATCAACCTCTGATCTTCAGATATCAAATTTTTCCTCATGATCTATCGAGGATCGACCAATTAGGGTTTTCATCGAGGATGAGCAATTACTGATTTTCTGATCAATAAATGACTTTTTTGGTTGGAGATTGATCTTCCTATCTTAAATACAACATGTTGACCTAATTTCTGGATTCAAAACATCACAGAAGTTCACAGAATTCATCAGTCAATTTCTGGATCATCTAATGAAATTTCATCGACCGAAAAGTCAAACTTTGACTTTTGGTCAACTTTTTCAAGATAAAACTTTTTCCATCATCAAAATACTTCAAATGATCCATCATGATCATAAAAAATGAAGAAATTTGGAAAAGTCAACAAAAAGTCAAAATTTTCAACACTTAGAAAATTTTTCAAGTGTTAAAATTTCACACTTTTTCCAAACTTCATGGCAATTTTTCACATAGTTCCATTTGGAATTAGGAAAAACTCAAAACATGAAAGTTGTAGCCCTAGAAACAAGATTTCCAAAATGTCCAAGAACTCTCAAATCCATAGAGTCTAGCTATACTTTTGATTTTGAAACATAGAGCTCCAAAATCCTTGATTTTCAAATACATGCTTCAAGATTATAGGTCATTTTTGAGTTTCTTCTTCTAGAAGCCATGCCACCTTGCAAAGAGAGATAGAGCTGATAAAAAATCATATGGAGAGTAATTATGATGGGATAAGATCAAGTTGAAAAATTAACCATGGTTAAAAGGAAGCTTCCTTTTGCATTTATTACAAAAAATGACTTTCTTGCCCTCTAAGGCAACTTGTAAATACCAAAGCCATTCTCCTTCACTTACCATTCAGAACTTGTGACCTATAAATAGAGGTCATGTTGGCCATTTGAAACTACACCAAAGCTATGCCAAAACAAGCTTTCTCACTTCTTTCTTAATTTTCAAGTAACATAGTGTATTTTGAGAAAACTTGTATTTTTGAAAACTTGTGAAGAAACATGAGATATTTGGTGTCTAACATGTCATAAACATCTAATAGAATTGGTTTGAAACTTAAAATCAATATAAGAAACACTAAAACTCAAATTTACATTTCAAAATTTCAAGCTTGCCCAAAACTGCCTTAACTGTCGAATTGGATGTTTGGCTCGAGCAAGTTGTGATTTTTTCACTCAAACATCATCAACATACTCCATATGGATGATGCAGATCATTAACTTCAACCTGTAACAGCTCTAACATCAAATTTGAGTTTCATTTTGAACCATATGCAGGTGGACTTGGTCAGAACAATTCAACCAATTTCAGAGTGAGCAGACCTTCCTCACACAATCCTTGAAGTCCGTTGGTGCTAGAGGAATCATCAAAACACAACTGGAAACGCTCTAATACAGTTTTCGATCTCAGCTTGAACAGGTAAGAACACGAACTTCAAACTCTATGATTCCTTGCCTCCAGTCCAAAAAGCTCTTGGCCATTTTGTTTCTGCACTATCACTGATCAATAACCCTCAATCAATTGATCAATTCATCAACCATACACGATTTCAATTAGGATTTTCATATTTAGGGTTCTTCGTGTTCTTGAGAAATTTAATCATGTTAGGCTTAAAATAAATGAAATTAAATAACATCATCATGTTCCTGGGCTTGAAACGATCAAGTTTGATGTTTACATCGAGCAATTTCATGGAGAAATAAAGAATCCATGGCTGATTGAAGATTGGAGGAAGAAGATGAACATTGCGCGCGTTTTTTCAAATTCAAATATCTGTTTTAAAATATAATTGCATTGTTTGATTTCAATACACGGATGTATTTCCGCCCCAGCGGTTGCCAGCTCACTCTTAAGTCTTTCATGCCATGCCTTGCCCAATGGTCCCGGGTTCGAGTAGCCTTGGGACCATTTTTGCCAAACTTTTTGTTTTTCTATCCATATTTTTTTCAAACTTTGACTTTTTCAAAACCCAATCAAAACTCCTCATTTTGAGGTGATTTTTTGTACACATGTCAATTAACATATATATTTTATGATAGTGTCAAAAATTTTCAGAAAAACTTTCATTCGATTATATTTTTATCGAGCCGAAAACGATACATTTGAGTACTTTTTAAAGCACTCAAATGTAATTTTTTCAAATTTTCGAAGCCCGATTCTTTTCCAAACTTCTTGTAAGTAAATTTAATCTTTCAAAAACACTTTCAAGATCATTTTTCAAAACTTCTCATCAAACTTACATCTTTTTTCCATGATCGATCCGATTTGACGATAAAACCGAATTTGTTTTTCCTCGAATTTTTTAACCGATCATGGGCCTCCCTTACGGTGTAAGTCCCAAAACATTTTTTATGTATATACATTTTTCCTTGTACATATCCAATTCTTTCATGTACATACCAATTCTTACTTGTACATAATATAGATACCTTTGTAAATACTCAAGTACAGACAAACTTCGTCCGTTTGTTTTTCGTTTCGTTTGTGTATACACTGAATACCATTGGTATTAAAAGGAGCATTATTCCCGGTGAAACTGCTTTTAAACAAATGGGCCACCCTTATGGTATAAGTCCCAACTCTCCTATGTACATCCACATCCTCCTGTACATAAATACTCGTTCGTGTACATATTTACTTCCTTGTACACAAATCAAACTTGTAAATAATCAAGTTAAGCTCGTTTTAAACGTTCGTTTCACATACACTTGTTTATATTTCCTTCATAAACTCTTGTAAATAAACATCATACACTTGTTTATATTTCCTTCATAAACTCTTGTAAATAAACATCATGCATCTGTTTATATTTCCTTCATAAACTCTTGTAAACACATATCACACACTTGTTTATATAGCTGTTTGGTTATAACATAACAATTAGCCTAACAAATAGGTTCCCCACAAAGTTAGCCTCCTCTTGGGCTTTGTACAAGGTAACTCATTTCATCTGAGTTCAGGCTTCATATAAGAAAATTCATTCATCTGAGTTTAGCCTCCGCTTAGGCTTCATATAAGACAACACTCACCTGTTAAGTCAGCCTCCTCTTGGGCTTCGTTCAAAAGAACTCCTCATTGAGTTTAGCCTTCTCTTGGGAATTATACAATGAAAGAGACCAGGAAATCTCTTAACAGCCTCCTATTGGGCTTCCAATACAAAGAATCACCCGCGTTAGGATAGAACCCTGAGAGTATAATTTCTCGGTGAAATTGCTCTTAATCCTAAGAGGATGGTTTCCCGGTGAAATCCCTCTTAAAGCCAAAACCAGCCATACCCTATAGCTTCCTCTTGAGCTTCATACAAGGACCCTCGATGACCCTCGATGACCCTCGGAATGCCTCCTCTTGGGCTAACAATACAAGGACCCATGGACTTCTTAAAAGCATCCCACTAATCCAATCAATTTCTCCTCAAGATTTAGACGTTTAACATCTCTATGGAAGAAGTATCTCATCTATCACATCACATACAATCAAATCTTTTTCAAACTCTTTTCAAACAAAAACATCTCTTAATCGTAAGTGGTAACGCTTGTACACTCAAGCAAAACACCCAATGCTTACAATTAAAAGATTCAATTTTTTTTCAAACATCTTTCTTAAACATGTAAGTGGTAACGCTTGTACACTCAAGCAAAACACCTATAACTTACGACGAAAGATTCATCAATCTTTTCAAAATGTATGTGATGAAATAGATTAGATACATTTTTCATTACGATGACATTTGTCTGTGTCTCTTACTAACATCCCGTTGCTTCCACTAGCATGAGTGGGAACTACGATTGCTCTGACTTTCTCAACATCCTTTTGAGAATACGTAGGCACAAGGTCTCATCCTTGGCGAGCAAATTTCTTTCTTTCAGACCAAACAAGACATAGATCCCTTTAGATCCGAGCTACAAATGATCTGATTCCCATTAAGGGATATGTATGCAGAAGATCCAAAGATCTTTGCGAGCACAATAATAACAAACACTAGGATCCTACATAATCTATCCTTCTTAAAATCCCAAAGGAGAAACTTTCCCAATCATAGAAATAGCAATTAAAACACACAAACATATCAAACATATTCAAATATAAAGCTACGGATAACCATATATATTTAGGGTGCTCCATCTATTCCCTTTATATAACAAACCCCCTTGCTCGGAATCTCCCCAATGCGTTACGTCTAGTTTGCGCTAGTCGTAATGCATATCAAAATCAGTTAAGGGTATTAACAGCTTTCCCCTTTTTCATAATCATCCTTTTCTTGTGTTGAAAATAATAAAGCTTGATGCTCGCGACATCTTTATAAACAAATCAAAAGAGTAAATCGTTTCGAGCCAGAGGATTCGAATTCAGATTCGATTCTCTAGCACGTCACTTTTTAACGTGAACAGGAAAAATGGCGACTCTGCTGGGGAGTACGCTAAATTTTGATTTTTCAAAAAAAAAAAATGTGACTCTGCTCAAGAGCACCAAGCTTTTTTTTGTTTTCAAAAAGAAAAAAAGGGGTTAAGCTTGCATATGTGCATATGTTTGTTTTTCTTTATTGTGTGTTTTCGCGATTTCATCTGATGGAAAGAAATCCTAACCCGGATTTAAGAAACATTTTAAGATCTAGGTGGGGGTATAGTCCTATTAACTTGTGGGAAGTCTCAGTACTTACTAAGTTAATTTGAGATCCCTCTCTCAATGGAGGTTGTTTTGGGAGTATTTGTGTTTAGCAAGTATTTGCGAAGACATTTTGCTTTCGAGAGAACTTACGAAGCTGAGTGGCTGTAGAACACATAACCCATCCTGGCCATTTAGGATGTAGTGCAGAAATTATTCAGGCGTAAGCTTAAAATAATTGTCATGCAAGACTACGATCAGGCGAGTTTTTCTTGAAAAATATTATTGGACTTCGAGTATTCAACAAATCCGATAATATTTCAAAGAGAAGCGTTGAGCCTGTATTATCAGTAGAACCCGTTTTACAGATGAATAAGCCCTTAGAACTTACCCACATTTGATTTTTATCGTTGGCCTCATGCTCGTGACTTCGAACGCTTGACCGTGTGTATAACTACTAACCATGTTTGTAGCATTCATGCATTCATTCAAAAACTTCATTTCTCTTCCCATTTCCAAAGAATTTAGAGAATTTTCTTTGTAAATATTTTAGGTTAGAGTAATGGACGTCAGAGGAAGATTCACCAAGAGATACAGTTTTAGAATTCCTGAGGTAGGAAAGTTGAAAGAGTTGGCATCCTTGGTAGAAGATCCCTTGGATTTCAGAAAACGCTATGGAACTCTTTTAACTATCCTGAACATTAACGTTGATGAGGGACTTCTCAAAACTTTCGTTCAGTTTTACGATCCAGTCTATCGCTGTTTCACTTTCCCTGATTATTAGTTGATGCCTACTTTGGAAGAGTACGCACACATACTAGGTATCTCAGTATCAGACAAGGTGCCTTTCAATGGTTTGGAAGCCATTCCTAAGTCACCAGTCATTGCAACAATGACTCACTTAAATAAATCTGAGATAGACAAAAACCTAACTACCAAAGGAAAACTCTTAGGACTAACTTCGAAGTTCCTAATGGAGAAGGCTCTTAAATTCTCTGAAGCCGGTAGTATGGTGGCCTTTGAAGCTATTTTAGCTTTACTCATCTATGGATTGGTGTTGTTTCCCAACGTCCCAAGTTTCGTTGATGTCAATGCCATAAGGATCTTTCTGATTGGAAATCCCGTTCCCACTTTGCTTGGTGACACGTATTTCTCCATTCATCATAGGAATCGTCAAGGAGATGGAACTATCGTGTGTTGTGTACCTCTGTTCTTCAAATGGGTTGTCTCACATTTGCCCAAATCTCCTATCTTCCGCGAAAACAAAGACGATTGGCATTGGTCTCGAAGACTCATGTCTCTTACAAATGACGATATCCATTGGTATACCTTGGCAGACAATGAGATGGAAATCATTGAGAGTTGTGGAGAATTTGCCAACGTACCTCTCATTGGTTGGAAAGGAGGGATCAATTACAACCCATTCTTGGCGAGACGTCAACTCGGGTATGCAAACTCTAGTAAACCTCTTGGTTTTACAGTAGAAAGCTACTTCTATCATGAAGGGGAGGATTCTCAAGGTTTAAAAGCCAGAATGATCAGAGCTTGGCATCACATCCGAAGGAAGGAAAAAGGTAAAGCAAGGAATTGTGTAGCCATGGAAATCTACACTTCTTGGGTGAAGAAAAGAGCAAAGGAATTTCGAATGCCTTATGCTTATGAAGAACCCATGTTCTCAACAGCTTCCAAATCAACAATTTTTCCCGTCGAGACTATGGGAGAATACCAAGAAGCTTTGGCTAAGATGAGGCTCGAGAAAGAAGCTTTGGAAAACAAGTTCCTTAAAAATGATCTCGAAAATGAGAAGCTTAAGAAGCAGGTCAAAGATCACGAAAAGATGCTTTACTTCCAGGATGAATGGCTCATGGAGAAAGATGAGAAGATTCGTCAGAAAGATAACGCGATCAAAAGATACATCAAAGAACGGAAAAGAAAGCTTGAGGAAATGACAACCAGCCATCCTGCTCCCGACGAGTGGAAGAAAGTCATCAGCAAACTAAAAGCCGAGAAAGCTGAACTGAAAGCTCACTATGGAAAGGAAATCCTGAAGTTGAAGCTACATCAAGCCTTTGGATCTTCATCCGACGAGGACGATTAATTAATTTAGATTGTAATTTTTATCATTTATTTTATCATTTGTGTGAGCAATGCTCAAAAACAGAATTGTTGTAATCTTGTTTCAATAATTAATAAAATGTGTGTTTTCCATCCAAATATTTGCCAGAAATTTCTCTTTTAGCGTAAATTCTTTGGAAATTCCCTTCTCTTTGCATTTATAATCATGCATCATACTTTGCATATCGAGTCTATTGTCTAGAGTTTGATCTTTTGGAATTTTTTCCACAGAAAGGAAAAGATCACCAAGTTGTCGCGTCTTAGAGTTTCTCGACCACGTCCACAGCCTACTCGTACATACAATACACGTTCAAAAATAAGGAAAATAATGGAAGGATTTGAGCAAGAAAATGTTGAGCTTCGTAGTACAGTGACAACACTACAAGAAGAGGTGGAGAGACTCACTTCTTTAGTCAATTCATTGGCAGCGGTGCAAAGTCAGCAAGCAACATTGAGCAGTCAAAATCAAGCAGCGATTTCAGAGGTCACTACTACTCCAGTTTCAACTGTTGCAGCCAGTAGTTCACCCTTCAGTACGCCAGAAGGTTATCCATGGGGCATGCCTTTCAATTTCGGCATCGGATTTCGTCAACCGACTTCTCAAGTACAAACAACCACGCTTGAAGTACCTACTTTGCAGAACTCAACCCTTACTCCACAACATGGAGTAACTTTTCCGCAAGTCACTATGACGGTTTCTCAACCAATCATGACGAACTCAGCATCTGTAGTTCACAATACTGCAGACGAAGAAGTTCACCATAGTCCAGGCGATAACACAAGTCCTCGTGGCCAGATGGATAATCTCCAAGAACAGCTCCTCAAAATGCAGCTTGAGATTAAAACGATCCGTCGAAAGGAACTGTTTGGGAAGAACGTCGATGATCTGTGTTTAGTTCCTCGCGTAAGGATACCCGCAAAATTCAAAGTCCCTGACTTTGAAAAGTATAAAGGAAATTCCTGTCCACAGAGTCATCTTACGATGTACGCCAGGAAAATTTCTACGTACAACGACAATCACCAATTGTTAATCCACTATTTCCAAGACAGTCTCACCGGTGCCGCACTGAAGTGGTACATGGGGCTAGACAGCGCGAATATCCAAACATTCAATGACTTAGGTGAAGCCTTCGTCCAACAATATAAATTCAACTTGGATATCGCTCCATATCGGGATCAACTCCGCTCTATGTCTCAAAAGGAAAGAGAAACATTCAAAGAGTACGCCCAACGTTGGAGGGAAATTGCTGCCCAAGTCAACCCACCGTTAGAAGAGAAGGAGATGACCAAGGTTTTCTTAAACACTCTTGGCCCATTTTACTACGAACGAATGATCGTCGGCGCTCCCGGAGATTTCACCGAGATGGTAAGCATGGGAATACGGCTAGAGGAAGGAGTTCGAACAGGACGCCTGACCAAAGAAGCAGGATCTTCCAGTGGAATTAAGAGGGTTGGAACCAGTTTTCCAAAGAAAAAGGAACATGACATAGGAATGGTATCCCGAGGGAAACCACGAAAGAATGTCAGTCAACAACGACAGGTAGCTGCCATAGCACCCGCTGTTAATACAAGTCCAAATACAGGAATTGCTCCGCAGTTCCAACAAACTCAACAGCCTTGACAACAGGCTCAGCAGTTTAACAATCAAAATCGTGCGCCCAGGGTTTCGCAATTTGATCCAATTCCAATGACATACACAGAACTATATCCTGCATTAATAGAAAGGAATCTTGTGCAGACAAGGTCACCACCTCCGATGCCAGACAAATTGCCATGGTGGTACAAAGCGGACGTATCTTGCCCTTTTCACCAAGGGGCACCGGGTCATGATCTTGAGCATTGCATAACACTAAAAGCTGAAGTGCAGAGGTTAGTAAGGTCTAATCTTCTTTCCTTCAAGAATACAAATCCAAATGTGCAAGCAAATCTACTTCCCAGTCACAGTGGACATACAGTAAATTTGATACTAAGAAATACAGATCGGTATCTTGTCACAGACGTGAATCTGATCAGAGGAAACTTGGTACAACTCCATGATACATACAGTACAATGGGCGCTTTCACTAAACACGATTACGCCGCTTGCAGCATCTGCTTCAAGGATCTTCGAGGATGTCCAACCATAAGAGAAGACATTCAACGATTGCTAGACATTGGTGACATACAGATCTACAGAAACAGAAATGACTATGACGTGAATACAGTAGGGCATTTTCTGCATGAGCTTTTAGTCTCAGATATCAACTCGGAAAATCCCGAAGTAAACGTTATTATCCCCTGTTTCAATGTGCCCAAGCATGTGGAGATTGAATATAACGGTTCAAACGTTCCAGGGTCTCCTTTGGTGATTTGCCTACCCAGTCCTGTTCCATACAGTTCTAACAAAGCAATTCCCTATCAATACAATGCGACTATGATAGAAGATGAGAAGGAGAAACCCATGCCAATTCTTTCAGCCAATGTCAACATAACAGAGATCGGACGAGTAACACGAAGTGGACGAATACATACTCCATTGCCACCAAAACCGCCTGTTGTTCCTGTTATTAGGCAAAATCCAGTAAATGTATCTTACGATAATCCCACGAGGATTCCCGTTGTTAATCCAAGCACAGATGTTGGTCCGTCTGATAGAACCGACGTTAACTCAGATTTCGATGAGATTTTGAAACTAAACAAGAAAAGCGAGTACATAGTTGTGGATCAGCTGATGCAGACTCCCTCCAAGATTTCGACACTATCTCTACTTTTGAACTCTGAAACTCACCGAGAAGCTTTGATGAAAGTGCTAGACCAAGCCTATGTAGATCACGACGTGACTACAGATCAATTTGGAGGAACCGTGGGCAACATAACAGCTTGCAATAACTTAAGCTTCAGCGATGAAGAACTCCCAGAAGAAGGGAAAGATCACAATCTGGCTCTGCATATCTCGATGATTTGTCAATCAAATTCTTTGTCCAATGTACTAGTAGATACCGGTTCATCCTTAAACGTAATGCCAAAAACGACTCTTGCTCGTTTGGCTTACAAAGGAACACCAATGAAGTTCAATGACATAGTGGTAAGAGCCTTTGACGGGTCAAGGAAGTCTGTTATTGGGGAAGTCGATCTCCCAATGACAATTGGTCCGCATACCTTCCAAATCACTTTCCAAGTCATGGATGTGCCAGCTACGCTTGTTTGCTAGGAAGACCATGGATACACCGAAGGTGAGCAAGATCACTAAATTAAAACCAAAGAAATGGGTTATGAAACATCCTCAGACGCCCGTTAGAGATGAATCTACAAGCAAAAGCAGGTCACTTATCTCCTCTTACAAAGAAGTAGCACAAATAGTAAAAGACGGTAATGCTGCAGGTTGGGGACAAGTAATCAAACCTGTCAACAACGAGACAAAAGCCGGACTAGGATTTGCTCCAGTATTTCCTAAAGACAAGCAAAGGGATGAAGCACTTCGTCCAATCAGAGAAGTATTCCACTGTGGGGGTTTCTTAAACCCTGTTCTTCAAGAGGTTAACGTTCTTACCAATGAAGGTGATGAAGACGATCTCTCCGGATCTGAAGAGTGGAGCACTTATCTAAACAGCCCTGAATATGTGTCTCAGGAAGAATCGTACGCACCGTACTATCCTCCGGCTGATCAATGCAAAAGACATGTCCCTACAAGAGAATGAAAACCCACCTGTCCCTTCTGAAATTTGGGATACCTTGGGAGAACCAAGTGGCAAGTTTGACTACATGGTGAAATACATCACCGTAAAGCTCAAAATCGATTGAAGACATCCACTCATCGGATGGGGTGATTCTTTTGAGTATCCTAGTCAACCAGAGGAGGTGTACACATCTTCCCGATCTCATCAACCGATTGAGGTTCCGAATGAAGATCTCTGCTTTAATACGCCCGTGGAGTTTGTTAAACCAGATTTTGACTATCACTACATCAACGTAATTACCGAAGATCAAGGGTATGACTCGGGATACGAATTGGAAAGTATCGTCGACAACGAGTCTCTTCACTCAGAAGATTGGAGAGTACATCCCCAGAATTCAACGCAAATGCCAACAGAAAGTACATATGCTGTATCCCGTGCTTCTCGATCTGTTCATCAAGTAGAAGGAGATCGTTTTAGTAGCACAAAAGGCAAGGTCAACCGTCCAGAGTCCTCAAAGCCTGCTCGACCAACGACCAAAGTCTACTCAAGGATTAAGCCAAGTGGAAAATTACCTGAGTACCTCGACTTCCAAGGAGTTCGCCACTACTGGAAACCCGTTGAAGTCCGGACCAATGTTCATGGTTCTAAGTAGTTTATCTTTGCTTTTGTTTTGAACTCTCGCCTCGCCCAAAACGAAGAGATGTTTTATAGGGTTTAGCTTTTAAATAATTTCTCTTTATCTTGCCCAAGACAAATGAGTTTGTATTTTAGGGCCCTGTTTCATATTGTGAATCATAAATGTTAGTGTTTTAGGTTGGCATTACTTTTTGGTAAAACTAGGTTATGGCAATGTCTTGATAAATGTCATGACATTCAGAGATTGAAGATAAATCCTACTTGACAAGGATGTTTTAAAGTACAGCTCGAATCGGAAGATAAAAGGCATGGAATTTCGAATAGTCCGATGTCATAATGATGTTATGACATTCAAGGTGACATTCTGCTCGTAACTGCTTTTCCGAGTCTTTTCAGGAAGTTTGTTGAGCTGCTATATTATGTTTTTCTGTTACTAGAATGCATGCTCACGTGGCTTCTAGGTTAATCTTAGTTAAACCTAAATTGGTTGTTGAAAAGACCATGTTTTTAGGATTAATTAAGTGAACCCTAGCTATCTTTATGGAAGCCCAAACCAAGTTTCGGATCGCTTTATAAAAGGAATTCAACCCTTACACTGCGGCGCCTTTGTATTAGGAGATTTAGCGTTGTATTTGTGTAATTCTAGTTTCTCTTGTGAGCCAAGCAATTATCAATTGATAAGTGCCTTGGACTAGGATTTGTTTGTAAGGGTAGTTTATCACTCAAAGCTTTGAAGCACGAGTGTTTGTCTCTTGATTAAAGCTTTGAAGCAAGATCAAGATAGTTTATTGAAGTGTGTCTTCACAATTCAATTGTTCAATAGGTTGATATCACTGCTGTGATTGAGGGGGAGTGAGTAGAAACTCAGGTCTAAGTAGGACTTAGATTGAAGTTGCATTGGGTAGGTTTTAAGTGAAGGAGATAAACTGGTTGGTTTATTCCTGAATTAATTCTACTAATAGTGAATTTCCTCCCTGATGTAGGTGTAGTTAGACACTGAACTGGGTAAACAACTTATTGTGTTCTCTACTGCTGTTTAAATTTATTGTGTGAATTGTTAACAGAGTGTCAGATAGTGTGTCATAACATTCTCTGTGACATCACGTATCTGCTGCCAGGAATTTCAATTGGCATCAGAGCAGGCACCCTGCCTGTTATTTCTGGGTGAGATCTAGGGATAATAGTTTTTGGCATAATGGATAAGGAAGGAGGATTTGGAGGTAGACCACCTATTCTGGATGAGTCTAATTATGAGTACTGGAAACCTCGTATGATTGCCTTTTTAAGATCAGTGGATATTAAAGCTTGGAGAGCTGCTGACAAAGGATGGAAACATCCCACCAAGCTTGAGAAAGATAGGACTACTGTCTTGAAACCTGAGGAGGAATGGAGCAAACAGGAAGAGGAGCTAGCACTGGGGAACTCTAAAGCATTGAATGCCTTATTCAATGGTATTGACAGAAATATCTTCGACTAGTTCATCAATGTGAGTGGCCAAGGATGTTTGGGACACTCTCAAAACTACTCATGAGGGACATCCAAGGTGAAGATGTCAAGACTTCGATGCTCACTACCAAATTTGAGAATTTGAAGATGAGACTATTCATGAGTTTCACATGAATATCTTGAAATTGCCAACACCTCGTGAGCACTTGGTGAAAAGATGTCAAGAAAAGCTGGTGAGAAAGATTCTCGATCCTTGCCTAAAAGATTTGCAATAAAGTAACGCAGAGGAGGCTCGGACATCAGCACCTTGAAGGTTGAAGAACTTATTGGATCTCTTATGACTTTTGAGATGAGAATCAAGAAATGTGATGGAAAAACAAGAGCATAGCACTTGTATCCAATAATCAAGAGGGATGCAAGGTGGATGATGAAGAAGATATCAAGCTATAGCTATGCTTGGAAGGCGCTCAACAGACTCATCAAGAGGGTTGATCCAAAGTCAAGGTCCAATGTCAAGGACATTTCATCGACATTGGCGGATCTTATGACTCAAAGAAAAGATCCAAGTCAAGAAAAGGAAGTCAAAGCAGAAATCCAATGTCATGGTTGTGAAGGATATGGGCATATTAGAGTGAATGTCCCACCTTTCTAAAGAAACAAAAGAAAGGAATGGTGTCACTTGGTCGATGGTGATTCGGAAGTGAATCCGAAAGAAGAGCCAAACTTGTCAACGCTTCTCTCGGAGTGTACAATTCGATATGGATTCTAGTGATGAGGAAGTGACATTTGAAGAGCTTGTTGAAACCTACAAGGTGTCGTATAAAAGTGGTGAAGTATGTCAGAAAATGAGAAGCAGAAAGTGATTAAGAAGTGGAAGCGAGAATGTGAAGTTGGAGGTGAGAAAAGGAAAAACAACCACTATAAATCACCTCAACAATGATATTACAATGTTGAACTCCAAACTTGATCAGATGTCTAAATCTGTCAAAATGTTGACATCTGGTACTGATAAGTTGGAAGAAATCCTTCAGCTTGGATAAAATGCAGGAAATAAGCATGGTCTAGGATATGTGGCTGAAAAGAAACCTGTTGGTGACATGAAGAAGAAGAGGCATGGGAAACCAATGTCAAAATAGTTGTCACAACATAAAATAGGAAATGTGTCTGGCTCAGGGTATGTGGCTGCAAAGAGATTTGCTAATAACAAGGAGAAGAACAAACCTGACAAGTCAATGGCCAAGAAGATGTCACACCACAAAACAGGAAATAGGTCTGCCTCAGGATATGTGGAGGCTAAGAAATTTGTTAATAACAAAAGGAAGAACAGACCTAATAAACCAATGTCAAAACAGATGTCACAACATTGGGTTCAACATCAAAATCATAGAAACATGAACAAAAAGTTTCAAAGATGGAGATGTCATTATTGTGGAAGGTTTGGTCACATAAAATCTTTTTGCTTTAGGCTACATAGGTATCCTAACCAAGGTTCCTATGTGAAGCCTAAGACCAACAGGGTATCATACACTCAACAGTGGAAGAAGAAGACTGTAGCTCGGGTAGCTCACACTTCTCTTAGAGTGTCTGCCAAGGAAGATTGGTACTTTGACAGTGGGTGTTCTAAGCATATGACTGGAGACAGAAATCTCCTCAATAATGTTAAACCTCATTCTACCAGTTTTGTTACTTTTGGAGATGGAGGTAAAGGAGAAATCAAAGGTATTGGAAACTCAAACTGGTCTGGAGTTCCAAATCTAAATGGGGTGTTGCTGGTAAAAGGTTTGACTGCCAATCTCATCAACATAAGTCAGCTATGTGACATGGGATTCACAGTCAACTACACTAAGTCTGAATGTCTTGTAATCAATAATAACCAAGAAATGATTATGAAAGGAGTCAGATCAAAGGACAACTGCTACATGTGGAAATCTGAGAACACCACTCTGTCTCATGTGTGCTCTACAGACAAAGATAAAGAGGAAGTAAAATTGGGGCAACAAGAACCTGGTCATCCACATCTCAGAGGAATGAAAAGGATCAGTTCCATAGAGGGAGTCAGAAGGATACCAAGATTTCACATTGATAAAGGGAGAATCTGTGGTAAGTATAAGGCTGGACAGGAAATCAGAATGTCACACTCAATGTCTAGACATCTGACCACTCCTAAAGTACTGAAGCAAAGTACTAGGATCTGGCATGAAAGGCTAACCAAGCACCTTACTGTCAAAGGATATAGGAGAGGAGTCTTGGATGAAACCCTCTTTGTCAAAGGAGGAGAGATCATGGTGCTTCAAATTTATGTTAATAACATAGTTTTTGGAGGAATGCCTGACAAAATGGTGAGACATTTTGACAACCAAAGGCAAGCTGAATCTGGGATGAGCCTCATTGCAGAGTTGATTCATTTTCTTGGACTGCAAGTCTCACAGATGGAAGACTCAACACTCCTCCCACAGAGCAAGTATGCAAGGAATTTTGTCAAGAAATTTGGAATGAAGAATGGCTGCCATAAAAGGACTCATGCTCCCACACATTTGAAGTTGTCCAAGAAAACAAGTGGAGAAAGTGTTGATCAAAGCTTGTGTAAAATCTCTTTTGATGGGTGTGTCTTCTTGAGAAACAATCTTATTCCTTGGTTCAGCAAGAAGCAAAACTGTGTGTTCCTATACAATGTTGAAGCTGAATACATAGCAGCTGATAGAAATTGCTCTCAGATGATCTGGATGAAGCAAATGTTGACTGACCACAATGTCATACAGAATGTCATAACATTGTACTGTGACATTGTTACTAAAGCTCTTGAGGCTGGTCAATTTAAGTCTTTAAGGGGCAAATTGGGTATTTGTCAATATGAAGAGTTGTAGCAATTAACTGTGCTTACAACAAGGGATGGAAGGGACCTTTTACTTCAATTATTTATAAGTGGTTTATTTAATTATTTTCATATCATTTTTAAAAGGTCCAAGAATAGGAAGAGACTTCCACATATAATAGTTTCTTCATTTGAAAGTAGTATCACTTTTTCTTCATCCAAAAGAAACCTTGAAACCCTCTGCTACTCTCGCTCTCATTCTCTCAAAAGCAGTTAGCAAAATATGTCTTCATCATCTTCTTCATCTCAAGAATCTGGATCTTCATCTCCCTCCATGGCTGAAGTTAGGGCAAATGCTGAAGCCATGCAAGCTGAAGCACTGAGGGTCACTCCGCTGCGTGCAATGGCCACTGACCCAAAAAAAGTCAAGAAATTACACACAAGGAATGCAAGAAGGTCACAAGCATCTCCTTCTGGTAAGACTTCTATACCATCATCTTCAGTTCCTCCAGAACTAGTGAACAGAGAGGGGTCTAGGTCAGTGCATGAGGCCATAGCTAGGATAGTGACTAGTATCCTAAATGAGAATCAATATGTACCTGGGATTTCAGTCCCTCTGAACCATAAGTCTGCTAGCCCTAGTTTAGCAGTTGTTCTAGATGTCAATAAGAATGTCAAGACATCTAGTGATCATGTTGATTCTCCTGTCAAGAATGATGTAAATCCCTCTGCTCCAGTTTCTGAAGGGTGTAAAGATGACAATATTGAATCCCATGCTGCTAATGAGAATGAGATTTCTGATGAGATTCTTGAGGAATCCCCAGAACATTGTTCCTCTGTTAAATCTCCTGCTATTTCTGCTGATAATATCTCTGATAGCATTCTTGAAGAAATTCCAGAAAAGCAAGCTGATGACAACCTGGAAGATTCTTCTGAGAAAAACACTAATCAGAATGTGGATTCTCATATCATCAATCTAGATGAGGAGTTCTCTGATAATGACCTCATAGCAAAAGTTCATCCCAGCATTGTTAAGAGGCTGATGAATAGGAAAGGGAAGCACAATGCTATTCCAAGCTCTGCTCAGAAAAAGGTTGCTAAAATTGCTCATAAGACTCCTAGATTTGAGAACAAAACTGAAGAAAAATCTGGGAAAGACCAGGCTGGAACTTCCAAAGGGAAGAGTAAGGTGAAGACTGTTAGAGGTATCTCTAAGCCAAAGAGAACCCAAATTATAAAGAAGAGGAAGTCACATGAACCCTCAAAACATGATGATGATTCTGATTTTAATGTCGAAGAGAATGTCTCAGACATTCACCCAAGAAAGAAGCCTTCTCTCTGGAAACTGTCCAAAGTCCCTGAAGTAGCAATTGACAACATTTCTTTCCACCACCCTGAGAATGCTAACAGGTGGAAATATGTGTGTTTGAAGAGAATTGCACTTGAAAGGGAACTGAATAAAAGTGCTCTTGGATGCAAGGATGTGATTGATCTGATCAATGAAGCTGGGTTGATGAAAACTGTGGTGAAGTTTTCAAATTGTTATGAAGTGTTGGTGAAGGAGTTCATTGTGAACTTGTCAAATGGCTGTGCTGATAGAAGGTCAGCTGATTTCAAAACTGTCTATGTCAGAGGGAGAAGAGTGAAATTTTCCTCAAGTATAATCAATAAATATTTGGAAAGATCAGATGAAGCTCAACCTGAGCTAGAAGAAACTGATGACTAAATCTACCACACTATCACTGCTAAACAAGTGAAACATTGGCCAATGAAAGGAAAACTAACTGCCAGCAAACTAAGTGTTAAGTTTGCTATTTTGCACAAGATAGGGGCTGCAAACTGGGTTCCAACAAACCACAAGTCCACCATCTCCATTGGTCTGGGCAGATTCATCTTTGCTGTTGGTACTAAAGCAAATTTTGATTATGGCACTTATATCTTTGAGCAAACCCTTAAACATGCTGAAAGTTATGCAATTAAGGGACCAATAGCCTTTCCCTCCCTCCTGTGTGGAATCATAGTTGATCAGTACCCTGACATACTTGGTGATAGAGATTCAATATGCAAAAGAGCTCCTGCTCTTGGATTTCATTACAAGCTCTTCCAAGGCAAACATGTTCCAGATATTGTCATGACATCTGCTGAGACATCAACTGTCAAAGAAACTTCTCAGAAGGCAAATGTCATTGTTGTGCTGAAAACAACTTGCAAGGAGCTTGAAGCAAGAAAACAAAGTCTGGAAGCACTGATCTCTACTCTTGAAAAGGAGAAAGACATAGAGGTTGAGGATGAAGGGCTTGTTGGTGATGATTCTGCTGCAAATGTGGATGCTGATGCTGATGCAGATCAAGCAACTGCAGATGAAGAAGGTTCTGAAGATGTTTCCTTCCACAATGCTTCTTCTGGAGAGGAAAGCACTTGAGTTGTAATCTTGTGCCTTGTTGCTTTTGTTTCCTGTTCTGTATTTTCCCATTTTTTTTAAATTTGGATGATTGTAATGTTGGTTGACAGAATTGTAAACATTGTGCTGGTACTTTTCTTCATATATGAATGAATGATTGGGGCACTTGTATTGATTCCTTTGGCCCCTTTGTGGCTAAAAAGGGGGAGAAGAAATATTGTGGGAAACTGTATTGGGAAATTGGGAAACTGTATGGAAATTTAAATTTGTATGTGGGCAATTGTGGGAATTGTGGGATTTCTGTATGGGTAGAATTTATCTTATCTCTAGGTTCTAGTTTCTTTAAGCTTAGGATAGCTTAGAACTAGTTTATTCTTCTGCTGCATAGGTACTCTGATGTTTTAAGTAGTTTTAGCCAAAAATGTGCCAAAGGGGGAGTTTGTTAGTGTTTTAGGTTGGCATTACTTTTTGGTAAAACTAGGTTATGGCAATGTCTTGATAAATGTCATAACATTCAGAGATTGAAGGTAAATCCTACTTGAAAAGGATGTTTTAAAGTATAGCTCAGAACTGGAAGAAAAGGTGTCCGGAATTTCGCAAAATTCCGATGTGTAACGGATGTTATGACTGTGACATTCTCGTCAGAATGCTTTTCTGAGTCTTTTCGGAAGTTTGTTGTTTGCTATATTATGTTTTACATTACTAGAATGCATGCTCACGTGGCTGCTAGGTTAATCTTAGTTAAACCTAAATTGGTTGTTGAAAAGACCATGTTTTAGGATTAATTAAGTGAACCCTAGCTATCTTTATGGAAGCCAAAACTAAAGTTTCAGGATCGCTTCTATAAAAGGAATTCAACCCCGCCACCGGCGCCTTTGTACGTTAGGAGATTTAGCAGTTGTATTTTGTGTAATTCTAGTTTCTCTTGTGAGCCAAGCAATTATCAATTGATAAGTGCCTCGGACTAGATTTGTTTGTAAGGGTAGTTTATCACTCAAAGCTTTGAAGCATGAGTGTTTGTCTTGATTAAACTTTGAAGCAAGATCAAGATAGTTTATTGAGTCTTCACAATTCAATTGTTCACTAGGTTTATATCGCTTTGTGATTGAGGGGAGGTAGGAACTCAGGTCTAAGTAGGACTTAGATTGAAGTTGCATTGCAGGTTTAAGTGAGGAGATAAACTGGTTGGTTTATTCCTGAATTAATTCTACTAATAGTGAATTTCCTCCCTGGCTTGGTAGCCCCCAGATGTAGGTGTAGTTAGACATTGAACTGGGTAGACAACTTATTGTGTTCTTTACTGCTATTTAAATTTATTGTGTCAATTGTTAACAGAGTGTCAGATAGTGTGTCATAACATTCTCTGTGACATCACGTATCTGCTGCCAGGAATTTCAATAAATAAAATGCGTTGTTTTGATTCCACATTTGGTGTTTATTTTTTCATTTTTACCCTTTTCTGGAAATGATAATCCTAAAAAACACAATAAAAATCTTCAAAGAATATAATCTGCATACACTTTCACATTAACTTTTTCAAAAAAATAAATAAATAAATAAAAAGTGAAATTCCTGGCAGCAGATACGTGATGTCACAGAGAATGTTATGACACACTATCTGACACTCTGTTAACAATTCACACAATAAATTTAAACAAGAAAAAACACAATAAGTTGTTTACCCGCCCAGGTGTCTAACTACACCTACATCGGGGCTACCAGCCGGGAGGAAATTCACTATTAGTAGAATTAATTCAGAATAAACCAACCGCTTATCTCCTTCACTTAAAACCTACCCAATGCAACTTCAATCTAAGTCCTACTTAGACCTGAGTTCTACTACTCCCCTCAATCACCAGTGATATCAACCTATTGAATAATTGAATTGTGAAGACACATCAATAAACTATCTTGATCTTGCTTCAAAGCTTCAATCAAGAGACAAACGCCGTGCTTCAAAGCTTTGAGTGATAAACTACCCTACAAACAAATCCTAGTCCAAGGCACTTATCAATTGATAGTTGCTTGGCTCACAAGAGAAACTAGAATTACACAAATAACAACCTGCTATATCTTCAATAAATCAGAGGTGCAAAGAAGGTAAGGGTGGAATTCCTTTATAGAAGCATCGAAACTTCGCTTTGGGCTTCCATAAAGATAGCTAGGTTCACTTAATTTAATCCTAAAAACATGGTCTTTTCAACAACCAATTTAGGTTTAACTAAGATTAACCTAGAAGCCACGTGAGCATGCATTCTAGTAATGAAAAACATAATATAGCAACAAACTTCGAAAAGTCTCAGAAAAACAGATTCAGTAAGAATGTCACATGAATTTCATAACATCCGTTATGACATCGATATTTCTCAATTCAAAGACAGCCTTTTAGCTTCCAGCCTCGAGTTGCACTTTAAACATCCTTGTCAAGTAGGATTTATCTTCAATCTCTGAATGTCATGACATTTATCAAGACATTGCCATAGCCTAGTTTTACCAAAATTAATGCCAACTTAAAACACTAACAAACTCCCCCTTTGGCACATTTTTGGCTAAAACTATTTTTAGTTATCAGAGTACCTATGCAGCAGAAGACAAACTAGTTCTAAGCTATCCTAAGCTTAAAGAAACTAGAACCTAGAGATAAGATAAATTCTACCCATACAGAAATTCCACAATTCCCACAATTGCCCACATACAAATTAAAAAAAACCAAAAACCATACAGTTTCCTAAATTTCCCAATACAGTTACCCACAATAGTTCTTCTCCTCCTTTTTAGCCAAAAAGGGGCCAAAGGAGTCAATACAAGTACCCCAAGCATTCAATCATATATTAAGAGAAGCAGTAACAAATGTTAAGTTTACAATGCAGTCAACAGAAAATTACAATCATCCAAAACAAAAATGGGAAATGCAGAACAAGAAACAGGAACCAGATGCAACAATGCACAGGAGTACAACTCAAGTGCTTTCCTCTTCAGAAGAAGCACTGTGGAAGGAAGCATCTTCAGAACCTTCTTCACCAGCAGCTGCTTGATCAGCATTAGCATCTTCATCCATATGTGCAGCAAAATCATCACCATCAAGCCCTTCTTCCTCAACCTCTGTGTCTCTCTCATTTTCAAGTGTAGACATCAGTTCTTCCAGACTTTGCTTTCTTGCTTCAAGCTCCTTGCAAGTTGCTTTTAGCACAGCAATGACATTTTCCTTTTAGAATTTTCTTTGAATTGATGTCTTAGCGATGTCATGACAATATCTGGGACATGTTTGCCTTGGAAGAGCTTGTAATTAAATCTAAGAGCAGAGCTTTTGCATATTGAATCTCTATCACCAAGTATGTCGTTGATCAACTATGATTCCACAGTGAGGGAGGAAAGGCTATTGGTCCTTTAACTGCAAAACTTTCAGCATGTTTAAGGGTTTGCTCAAAAATATAGGTTCCATAATCAAATTTTGCTTTAGTACCAACAGCAAAAAGATGAATCTGCCCATACCAATGGAGATGGTGGACTTGTGGTTTGTTGGAACCCAGTTTGCAGCCCCTATCTTGTGCAAAATAGCAAACTTAACACTTAGTTTGTCGTGCTAGTTTTCTTTCATTGGCCAATGTTTCACTTGTTTAGCAGTGATAGTGTGGTAGATTTAGTCATCAGTTTCTTCTAGCTCAGGTTGAGCTTCATCTGATCTTTCCAAATATTTATTGATTATACTTGAGGAAAATTTCACTCTTCTCCCTCTGACATAGACAGTTTTGAAATCAGCTGACCTTCTATCAGCACAGCCATTTGACAAGTTCACAATGAACTCCTTCACCAACACTTCATAACAATTTGAAAACTTCACCACAGTTTTCATCAACCCAGCTTCATTGATCAGATCAATCACATCCTTGCATCCAAGAGCACTTTTATTCAGTTCCCTTTCAAGTGCAATTCTCTTCAAACACACATATTTCCACCTGTTAGCATTCTCAGGGTGGTGGAAAGAAATGTTGTCAATTGCTACTTCAGGGACTTTGGACAGTTTCCAGAGAGAAGGCTTCTTTCTTGGGTGAATGTCTGAGACATTCTCTTCGACATTAAAATCAGAATCATCATCATGTTTTGAGGGTTCATGTGACTTCCTCTTCTTTATAATTTGGGTTCTCTTTGGCTTAGAGATACCTCTAACAGTCTTCACCTTACTCTTCCCTTTGGAAGTTCCAGCCTGGTCTTTCCCAGATTTTTCTTCAGTTTTGTTCTCAAATCTAGGAGTCTTATGAGCAATTTTAGCAACCTTTTTCTGAGCAGAGCTTGGAATAGCATTGTGCTTCCCTTTCCTATTCATCAGCCTCTTAACAATGCTGGGATGAACTTTTGCTATGAGGTCATTATCAGAGAACTCCTCATCTAGATTGATGATATGAGAATCCACATTCTGATTAGTGTTTTTCTCAGAAGAATCTTCCAGGTTGTCATCAGCTTGCTTTTCTGGAATTTCTTCAAGAATGCTATCAGAGATATTATCAGCAGAAATAGCAGGAGATTTAACAGAGGAACAATGTTCTGGGGATTCCTCAAGAATCTCATCAGAAATCTCATTCTCATTAGCAGCATGGGATTCAATATTGTCATCTTTACACCCTTCAGAAACTGGAGCAGAGGGATTTACATCATTCTTGACAGGAGAATCAACATGATCACTAGATGTCTTGACATTCTTATTGACATCTAGAACAACTGCTAAACTAGGGCTAGCAGACTTATGGTTCAGAGGGACTGAAATCCCAGGTACATATTGATTCTCATTTAGGATACTAGTCACTATCCTAGCTATGGCCTCATGCACTGACCTAGACCCCTCTCTGTTCACTAGTTCTGGAGGAACTGAAGATGATGGTATAGAAGTCTTACCAGAAGGAGATGCTTGTGACCTTCTTGCATTCCTTGTGTGTAATTTCTTGACTTTTTTTGGGTCAGTGGCCATTGCACGCAGCGGAGTGACCCTCAGTGCTTCAGCTTGCATGGCTTCAGCATTTGCCCTAACTTCAGCCATGGAGGGAGATGAAGATCCAGATTCTTGAGATGAAGAAGATGATGAAGACATATTTTGCTAACTGCTTTTGAGAGAATGAGAGCGAGAGTAGCAGAGGGTTTCAAGGTTTCTTTTGGATGAAGAAAAAGTGATACTACTTTCAAATGAAGAAACTATTATATGTGGAAGTCTCTTCCTATTCTTGGACCTTTTAAAAATGATATGAAAATAATTAAATAAACCACTTATAAATAATTGAAGTAAAAGGTCCCTTCCATCCCTTGTTGTAAGCACAGTTAATTGCTACAACTCTTCATATTGACAAATACCCAATTTGCCCCTTAAAGACTTAAATTGACCAGCCTCAAGAGCTTTAGTAACAATGTCACAGTACAATGTTATGACATTCTGTATGACATTGTGGTCAGTCAACATTTGCTTCATCCAGATCATCTGAGAGCAATTTCTATCAGCTGCTATGTATTCAGCTTCAACATTGTATAGGAACACACAGTTTTGCTTCTTGCTGAACCAAGGAATAAGATTGTTTCTCAAGAAGACACACCCATCAAAAGAGATTTTACACAAGCTTTGATCAACACTTTCTCCACTTGTTTTCTTGGACAACTTCAAATGTGTGGGAGCATGAGTCCTTTTATGGCAGCCATTCTTCATTCCAAATTTCTTGACAAAATTCCTTGCATACTTGCTCTGTGGGAGGAGTGTTGAGTCTTCCATCTGTGAGACTTGCAGTCCAAGAAAATGAATCAACTCTGCAATGAGGCTCATCCCAGATTCAGCTTGCCTTTGGTTGTCAAAATGTCTCACCATTTTGTCAGGCATTCCTCCAAAAACTATGTTATTAACATAAATTTGAAGCACCATGATCTCTCCTCCTTTGACAAAGAGGGTTTCATCCAAGACTCCTCTCCTATATCCTTTGACAGTAAGGTGCTTGGTTAGCCTTTCATGCCAAATCCTAGTACTTTGCTTCAGTACTTTAGAAGTGGTCAGATGTCTAGACATTGAGTGTGACATTCTGATTTCCTGTCCAGCCTTATACTTACCACAGATTCTCCCTTTATCAATGTGAAATCTTGGTATCCTTCTGACTCCCTCTATGGAACTGATCCTTTTCATTCCTCTGAGATGTGGATGACCAGGTTCTTGTTGCCCCAATTTTACTTCCTCTTTATCTTTGTCTGTAGAGCACACATGAGACAGAGTGGTGTTCTCAGATTTCCACATGTAGCAGTTGTCCTTTGATCTGACTCCTTTTCATAATCATTTCTTGGTTATTATTGATTACAAGACATTCAGACTTAGTGTAGTTGACTGTGAATCCCATGTCACATAGCTGACTTATGTTGATGAGATTGGCAGTCAAACCTTTTACCAGCAACACCCCATTTAGATTTGGAACTCCAGACCAGTTTGAGTTTCCAATACCTTTGATTTCTCCTTTACCTCCATCTCCAAAAGTAACAAAACTGGTAGAATGAGGTTTAACATTATTGAGGAGATTTCTGTCTCCAGTCATATGCTTAGAACACCCACTGTCAAAGTACCAATCTTCATTGGCAGACACTCTAAGTGAAGTGTGAGCTACCAGAGCTACAATCTTCTTCTTCCATTGTTGAGTGTATGATATCCTGTTGGTCTTAGGCTTCTCATAAGAACCTTGGTTAGGATATCCATGTAGCCTAAAGCAAAAAGGCTTTATGTGACCAAACCTTCCACAATAATGACATCTCCATCTTTGAAACTTTTTGTTCAAGTTTCTATGATTTTGATGTTGAACCCAATGTTGTGACATCTGTTTTGACATTGGTTTATTAGGTCTGTTCTTCCTTTTGTTATTAACAAATTTCTTAGCCTCCACATATCCTGAGGCAGACCTATTTCTTGTTTTGTGGTGTGACATCTTCTTTGCCATTGACTTGCCAGGTTTGTTCCTCTCCTGGTTATTAGCAAATCTCTTGCACCACATACCCGAGCGGATTTTTGTTTTATGTTGTGACAACTGTTTTGACATTGGTTTCCCATCTCTTCTTCTTAATGTCACCAAGGTTTCTTTTCACCACATATCCTAGACCATGCTTATTTCCCGATTTTGTCCAAGTCAAGAATTTCTTCCAACTTATCGACGGATGTCAACATTTTGACAGATTTAGACATCTGATCAAGTCTGGAGTTCAACATTATAATATCACTATTGAGGTGATTTATAGTGGCTTTGTTTTCCTTTTTCTCAGCCTCCAACTTCACATTCTCAGCTTCCAACTTCTCAATCAGCTTTTTCTGTTTCTCATTTTGCTGACATACTTCACCATTTTTTATACACAACTTCATGTAGGTTTCAGCAAGCTCTTCAAATGTCACTTCCTCATCACTAGAATCCATATCGAATTGTACACCGGAGAGCGACAAGTTTGGCTCCTTCTTCCTCAGATTCACTTTCTGAATCACCATCAGACCAAGTGACAACCATTCCTTTCTTTTGTTTCTTTAGAAAGGTGGGACATTCAGCTCTAATATGCCCATATCCTTCACAACCATGACATTGGATTCCACCGCTTGACTTTTCCTCCTCGACTTGATCTTTCTTGAGTCATAAGATATGTGATGTCGATGAAATGTCCTTGACATTTGACCTTGACTTTGGATCAATCCTCTTGATGAGCTTGTTGAACTGTCTTCCAAGCATAGCTATAGCTTCGATATCTTCTTTCATCTTCCACCTTGCATCCTTCTTCAAGATTTGATACAAGTGCTATGCTCTTATTCTTTTGTCATCAGTTCACCGATTCCCATCTCAAAAGTCATAAGAGATCCTATAAGTTCTTCAACCTTCAAGGTACTGATATCCTGAGCCTCCTCTATTGCTCACTTTCATTGCAAACCTTTTAGGTAAGGATCTGAGAATCTTTCTCACCGACTTTTTCCGACATCTTTTCACCAAGTGCTCCTGAGGTGTTGGCAATCTCCAAGATATTCATGTGAAACTCATGAATAGTCTCATCTTCTTTCATCTTCAGATTCTCAAATTTGGAAGTGAGCATCTGAAGTCTTGACAACTTCACCTTGGATGTCCCCTCATGAGTAGTTTTGAGAGTGTCCCAAACATCCTTGGCCAGCTCACATTGATGAACTAATCTGAAGATATTTCTCTCAATACCATTGAATAGGGCATTCAATGCTTTAGAGTTCCCCAGAGCTAGCTCCTCTTCCTCTTTGCTCCATTCTTCCTCGGTTTAAGACAAGAGTCCCATCTTTCTCAAGCTTGGTGGGATGTTTCCATCCTTTGTCAGCTCCAAGCTTTAATATCTATGATCTTAAGAAGGCAACCATACGAGGTTTCCAAGAATCATAATTAGACCCATCCGGTGGTCTACCTCCGAATCCTCCTTCCTTATCCATTACGGAAACTATTATCCTAGATCTCACCTGAAATAATGTGGTGCCGCCTCGATGCCAATTGAAATTCTGGCAGCAGACGTGATGTCACGAGAATGTTATGACACACTATCTCGACACTGCTAACAATTCACACAATAAATTTAAGCAGTAAAGAACACAATAAGTTGTTTACCCGTTCAAAGGTCTAACTACCTACATCCGGGGCTACCAAGCCGGGAGGAAATTCACTATTAGTAGAATTAATTCGTGAATAAACCAACCGTTTATCTCCTTCACTTAAAACTACCCAATGCAACTTCAATCTAAGTCCTACTTAGACCGAGTTCCTACCACTCCCTCAATCACGCAGTGATATCAACCTATTGAATAATTGAATTGTGAAGACACACTTCAATAAACTATCTTGATCTTGCTTCAAAGCTTCAATCAAGAGACAAACACCGTGCTTCCGCTTTGAGTGATAAACTACCCTTACAAACAAATCCTAGTCCAAGGCACTTATCAATTGATAGTTTCTTGGCTCACAAGAGAAACTAGAATTACACAAATAACAACCTGCTATATCTTCAATAAATCCCAGAGGCGCAGCAGCAATGTAAGGGTTGAATTCCTTTTATAGAAGCAATCCACGAAACTTGATTTTCCATAAAGATAGCTAGGGTTCACTTAATTTAATCCTAAAAACATGGTCTTTTCAACAACCAATTTAGGTTTAACTAAGATTAACCTAGCAGCCACGTGAGCATGCATTCTAGTAACAGAAAAACATAATATAGCAGCTCAACAAACTTCCTGAAAAGTCTCAGGAAAAACAGATTCTGCAGAACAGAATGTCACACTGAATGTCATAACATCTATTATGACATCAGGATATTTTCTGCAGAATTCCAGCACAGCTTTTAGCTTCCAGTTCTGAGCTGCACTTTAAACATCCTTGTCAAGTAGGATTTATCTTCAATCTCTGAATGTCATGACATTTATCAAGACAGTGCCATAGCCTAGTTTTACCAAAATTAATGCCAACTTAAAACACTAACAAAAAGAGTTAATTAATCAAACATAAATCAAATATGCAGATTAACAGATGGACAAATCCATTGAAAGCAATAACTCTATGCTCTCTCCCAACTTTGAAATCCCTAGTGAAGTCGCCGAGGAAGAAGTTGAAAAAGAGTTTCCGGATGAAATTTCTCGATTACTTAAGCACGAGGAAAGAATCATTCAGCCTCACAAAGAGCCTCTGGAAGCAATCAACTTAGGTTCTGAGGAAGACAAAAAAAAGAGTAAATATCGGAGCTTCACTCGACAGCAACGTCAAGGGCAAACTGATAGATCTTCTCAAAGAATATGTTGATGTGTTCGCTTGGTCCTACCAGGACATGCCGGGTTTAGATACCAGCATTGTGGAACATCACCTGCCATTAAGACTGGAATGTCCGCCAGTTAAACAAAAACTGAGAAGAGTTCACCCTGAAATGGCCGACAAAATCAAAAAAGAAGTTCAAAAGCAGCTTGATGCAGGTTTCCTCGTCACTTCTGAGTATCCTCAATGGCTAGCCAACATAGTGCTTGTCTCCAAGAAAGACAGAAAAGTCAGAATGTGTGTTGACTACCGGGACTTGAACAAAGCAAGTCCAAAAGATGATTTCCCGCTACCGCATATCGACATGCTAGTGGATAGCACTGCAAAATTCAATGTCTTTTCCTTCATGGACGGTTTCTCTGGTTACAATCAGATCAGAATGGCTCCCGAAGACATGGAGAAGACATCCTTCATCACGCCATGGGGCACCTTTTGCTACAAAGTAATGCCGTTTGATTAAAGAATGCCAAGAACTTACAGAGGGAAATGACTACTCTCTTTCATGACATGATGCACAAAGAGATCGAAGTCTACGTAGATGACATGATAGTAAAGTCTGACACTGAAGAAGAGCATATAGAATATCTCTTGAAGCTGTTTCAACGACTAAGGAAATTTTAGCTTCGCCTGAATCCTAACAAATGCACCTTTGGGGTAAGATCTGGAAAACTTCTAGGTTTCATCGTCAGTCAAAGAGGTATTGAAGTTGACCCTGACAAAGTCAAGGCTATTCAAGAAATGCCTACGCCACATACAGAAAAGCAAGTAAGAGGATTTCTTGACGGTTGAATTACATCTCCATTTATTTCTCAAATGACCACTGTGGGCGATATTCAAGCTTCTCCGCAAAATCAAGAGGTTGTGTGATGAAGATTGCAAAAAGCGTTTGACAGTATCAAAGAATACCTGTCAGAACCACCTATATTGATTCCTCCAATCAAAGGAAGACCATTAATCATGTACCTTACCGTGCTAGAAGATTCCATGGGCTGCGTGCTTAGACAGCAAGATGAAACCGGTAAGAAAGAGCATGCCATCTACTACTTGAGTAAAAAGTTCACAGACTGTGAAACTCGATACTCCATGCTCGAGAAAACATGTTGTGCTTTGGTGTGGGCTTCAAAACGTCTCCGCCAGTACATGATCAATCACACGACTTGGTTAATCTCCAAAATGGATCCAATCAAGTACGTCTTTGAAAAGCCTGCCTTAATAGGAAGGATTGCTCGATGGCAGATGCTGTTATCTGAATATGACATCCAGTACCGTGCTCAAAAAGCGGTCAAAGGAAGCATTCTCGCCGATCACTTGGCTTATCAACCGATCAACGAATACCAATCTCTCAAGTTCGACTTCCCTGACGAGGACGTTATGTACTTAAAGATGAAAGATTGTGACGAACCGCTACCTGGAGAAGGTCCTGACCCAGAATCTAGATGGGGCTTAATCTTTGATGGAGCAGTTAATGTCTTTGGCAATGGAATTGGGGCAGTTATCATCACTCCCGAGGGTTCTCATATCCCGTTTTCCGCCAGATTGCTATTTGATTGCACCAACAACATAGCAGAATATGAAGCTTGTATCATGGGTATCGAAGAAGCCATCGACTTGAGGATCAAGACCCTTGACATATATGGAGATTCATCCCTGGTGATCAATCAAATCAAAGACAAGTATGAAACTCATCATCTTGGTTTGATTCCCTACAGAGATTATGCAAGACGTTTGTTGACTTTCTTCAACAAAGTTGAACTGCATCATATCCCTCGAGATCAAAATCGAATGGCAGACGCCTTGACTACTCTATCTTCCATGTTCAAAGTTAACCATTGGAACGATATGCCTAAAATCCGTATCAGACGCCTTGAAAGACCTGCGTATGTGTTCGCAATTGAAGCAGTCTTCGATGATAAACCATGGTTTCACGACATCAAGTGTTTCCTTCAAACTCAGGAGTACCCACTTGGGGCATCGTACAAAGACAGGAAAACTCTAAGGAGGCTTTCTAGAAATTTCTTCCTGAATGAAGATGTGCTATACAAAAGAAACTTTGACATGGTCCTGCTCAGATGCGTTGACAGACATGAAGCAGACACAATCATCCATGAAGTGCATGAAGGGTCCTTTGGAACCCATTCAAATGGGCATGCAATGTCCAGAAAGATCCTAAGAGCAGGGTACTATTGGATAACAATGGAATCCGATTGCTGTAAACACGTCAAAAGATGTCACAAGTGCCAGATCTACGCCGATAAGATCCATGTGCCACCAACTCTACTCAACGTTCTCTCTTCTCCGTGGCCTTTCTCCATGTGGGGCATTGACATGATTGGGATGATCGAACCAAAGGCGTCCAACGGACATCGCTTCATTTTAGTGGCTATTGATTACTTCACCAAATGGGTCGAAGCAGCATCTTACGCCAACGTCACAAGACAAGTGGTTGTGAGGTTCATCAAGAACAACCTCATTTGCCGATATGGAGTTCCAAGCAAAACCATTACAGACAATGGATCAAACTTAAACAACAAAATGATGAAAGAACTGTGTGAGGAATTCAAGATTGAACATCATAACTCATCTCCTTACCGGCCAAAGATGAACGGCGCCGTTGAAGCTGCCAACAAGAACATCAAAAAGATCGTCCAAAAGATGGTCATCACTTACAAAGACTGGCACGAAATGCTGCCATTTTCTCTGCATGGGTATCGTACTTCAGTACGCACTTCAACAGGGGCAACTCCTTTTTCTCTAGTATACGGCATGGAAGCAATGCTCCCCGTAGAAGTTGAGATTCCGTCGATGAGAGTTCTCATGGAAACTAAGCTATCTGAGGCCGAATGGTGTCAAAGCAGATACGATCAGCTAAACTTAATTGAAGAAAAGCGCCTGACCGCTCTGTGTCATGGACAACTATATCAAAGAAGAATGAAGAACGCTTTCGACAAAAAGGTCCGACCTCGTGAATTCCGAGAAGGCGACCTCGTGCTTAAAAAGATTTTGTCTTTTCAACCAGATTCTAGGGGCAAATGGACTCCTAATTACGAAGGCCCATACATTGTCAAAAGAAGCTTTTCTGGCGGTGCTATGATTCTCACAACCATGGACGGCGATGAACTCCCGTATCCTGTGAATGCTGATGCAGTTAAGAAATACTTTGTCTAAAAAAAACAAAAGAACAGCTCGGTAAGTTGAAAACCCGAAAAGGGCGGCTTAGGAAAAAAAGAGCGTCTCGGTGGATTGAAAACCTGAAAAGACGGTCCAGGCAAAAATTAGAGACAATAAACAGAAATTATCCTGATAGATTGAAAACCTGAAAAGGCAATGTAGGCAAAAAATAAGGATACAAAAAATGACAAAGTAACTGCAATCAGGTCCGTACTTCGCCAATCTGAAAAATCTTCCATCAACGGATCTTCAATCAAATCTTCTGAAGCAACAAGCACAGTTGGAATTCAAAGTTGTTAGGGATAATAGCGGTTATTTGCTTTCAATGTAGCCTTTTCCCAATAAATTATCATTTCCAACTCTTGTAAATAGCTCATGGAATCACACCTTTGGCTGATTAGCATTCTATCAATAAAATTTGAGCCTTGTGCTTTTTTGCTTGCAATCCTGCTTTATTCTATTTTGCAAAATAACGCCTTTTATTGTGAAAATCACTTTTTGAAACTAAAAAGGTTTTAAATGAATTTTTACTTCAAAATTTTGAAATAAAAGTGAAATTTTCCTTTGAACTATGAACACAGAAAAAGCTTCAACAGTTTTCTCCATAGGTGTTTCGATCTCCGAAAGATAGAACAGCTGCTACAGAAGTTTTCTTCTTCTCAACAGAGATCATCAAAGGACGATATTCTTATTCAAAAAGAATTCCCAACATAGTTTCCAATAAATTGCTTTTCCGAAAGTTTAAAGCATGCAACTCATGTTCATCATCAGTGAACATCTACGCCATTGTTGCAGAGTTTGCTGAGTATTTGTTTGAACTGTGACGTAGTCCTTTTCCCAAATATCCCTCTTTGTTGTCTTGTCAAGTATCGTCAGCATGCATATGACATTCATGACATTCATACATAATAACATTAATGCATTCTTGCATTTCTCAGTGCTTGTGTCCATATCATTGGTTTAGATTGCGTTTACTCATGTGAGTATGTCATATCCCCGGTAGATTATCCCCAAGCAGAAAAAATACATTTTTCTCTATCATGTTCCCCAGCTGAGAGCATTCTTCATTGGGAACAAAGTCTTGATTGACTGTTTCTTTCCAGTTTATTCCTGGATAGAACCCCGTCTGACCAATTCAGGTTTAGATTTCACAAGAAAAATCTACCTGCAAACAATAAGCAATAGCCTCGTCATCTGAGCTGCTTATTTCCTTTTCATCTTGAAACTTATAATAAAATGATTGTTCTTCTCAGCAAGTTCAAATCATGACAGTTCAAGAAATCTCCGCAGTTGTCTTTCTGTCTAAAAGAAAACCTATGTCTTTCAATCAAAATGCCCGCATCTTCTCAAAAGAGAGATCCCCGGCAAGATTGTATCTGTGAAAATAGAAACTCATTGGAGTTCTGTTTCTCTCGTTGTCTGTTATTCACAAGGCTGAATACTCAACAAAAATATCTCAAGAATTACCTTGTTATAGTTATCACTTCACTGATAATTGGTAATATCTTCGAGGCTCATTACCATAAACTATCACAAGACTGATAATTGGTAATATCATCTTCACTTACCTTAAACATTGTCACAAGGCTGACAGAAGGTAATCCCTTTGTTTCCCAGAGTGAAACAGATATTCACATACATTGTGAATCTATTTTCCCAGTGAAACATATTACTTGTTTCCCAACAAACAGGATTCTCTTTTCTTAGACCGATCGAGTCTTCCTCACAATTTTTCCCCACCATGTCATTTCTTTGATATCTTCTGGGTGAATCCTTTTGCAACCATTGTGCATTGCTCGCATTTTTTTTGGTATCTTAGGTCCAAAATTTGCGTATTCTGATATTTAAGTCTCTTCACACCTATCGAGACGAAGATATTCATCTTCATATCTCAGGGTAAAGAAACTTAAATAGGGGCATCTGTCATACCCCAATTTTTGACCTAATATACCACCTTACATTTGCATCATTTCATCACTAACAGTTCAGAACAGAATTAATCGGGTGTGGCTTCTACAGGTCAAAATTAGGGTTTCACAAAATTTTCATCTGATTCAAGAGGTAATCAATTAGGGTTTGAGTTTTATCCACCTCATTTGATCTATCTTGATCAAATAATCAACCTCTGATCTTCAGATATCAAATTTTTCCTCATGATCTATCGAGGATCGACCAATTAGGGTTTTCATCGAGGATGAGCAATTACTGATTTTCTGATCAATAAATGACTTTTTTGGTTGGAGATTGATCTTCATATCTTAAATACAACATGTTGACCTAATTTCTGGATTCAAAACATCACATAAGTTCACAGAATTCATCAGTCAATTTCTGGATCATCTGATGAAATTTCATCTGCACTGAAAAGTCAAACTTTGACTTTTGGTCAACTTTTTCAAGATAAAACTTTTTCCATCATCAAAATACTTCAAATGATCCATCATTATCATAAAAAATCAAGAAATTTGGAAAAGTCAACAAAAAGTCAAAATTTTCAACACTTAGAAAATTTTTCAAGTGTTAAAATTTCACACTTTTTCCAAACTTCATGGCAATTTTTCACATAGTTCCATTTGGAATTAGGAAAAACTCAAAACATGAAAGTTGTAGCCCTTGAAACAAGCTTTCCAAAATGTCCAAGAACTCTCAAAATCCATGGAGTCTAGCTATACTTTTGATTTTGAAACATAGAGCTCCAAAATCCTTGATTTTCAAATACATGCTTCAAGATTATAGGTCATTTTTGAGTTTCTTCTTCTAGAAGCCATGCCACCTTGCAAAGAGAGATAGAGCTGATAAAAAATCAGATGGAGAGTAATTATGATGGGATAAGATCAAGTTGAAAAATTACCCATGGTTAAAAGGAAGCTTCCTTTTGCATTTATTACAAAAAATGACTTTCTTGCCCTCTAAGGCAACTTGTAAATACCAAAGCCATTCTCCTTCACTTACCATTCAGAACTTGTGACCTATAAATAGAGGTCATGTTGGCCATTTGAAACTACACCAAAGCTATGCCAAAACAAGCTTTCTCACTTCTTTCTTAATTTTCAAGTAACATAGTGTATTTTGAGAAAACTTGTATTTTTGAAAACTTGTGAAGAAACATGAGATATTTGGTGTCTAACATGTCATAAACATCTAATAGAATTGGTTTGAAACTTAAAATCAATCTAAGAAATGCTAAAACTCAAAGTTACATTTCAAAATTTCAAGCTTGCCCAAAACTGCCTTAACGGTCGAATTGGATGTTTGGCTCGAGCAAGTTGTGATTTTTTCACTCAAACATCATCAACATACTCCATATGGATGATGCAGATCATTAACTTCAACCTGTAACAGCTCTAACATCAAATTCGAGTTTTATTTTGAACCATATGCAGGTGGACTTGGTCAGAACAATTCAAGCAATTTGAGTGGCGGACCTTCTCACATCCTTGAAGTCCGTTGGTGCTAGAGGAATCATCAAAACACAACTGGAAACGCTCTAATACAGTTTTCGATCTCAGCTTGAACAGGTAAGAACACGAACTTCAAACTCTATGATTCCTTGCCTCCAGTCCAAAAAGCTCGTGGCCATTTTGTTTCTGCACTATCACTGAGCAATAACCCTCAATCAATTGATCAATTCATCAACCATACACGATTTCAATTAGGATTTTCAGATTTAGGGTTCTTCGTGTTCTTGAGAAATTTAATCATGTTAGGCTTAAAATAAATGAAATTAAATAACATCATCATGTTCCTGGGCTTGAAACAATCAAGTTTGATGTTTACATCGAGCAATTTCATGGAGAAATGAAGAATCCATGGCTGATTGAAGATTGGAGGAAGAAGATGAACACTGCGCGCGTTTTTTCAAATTCAAATATCTGTTTTAAAATATAATTGCATTGTTTGATTTCAATACACGGATGTATTGCCGCCCCAGCGGTTGCCAGCTCACTCTTAAGTCTTTCATGCCATGCCTTGCCCAATGGTCCCGGGTTCGAGTAGCCTTGGGACCATTTTATAAACTTTTGTTTTCTATCCATATTTTTTTCAAACTTTGACTTTTTCAAAACCCAATCAAAACTCCTCATTTTGAGGTGATTTTTTGTACACATGTCAATTAACATATATATTTTATGATAGTGTCAAAAATTTTCAGAAAAACTTTCATCCGATTATATTTTTATCGAGCCGAAAACGATACATTTAAGTACTTTTTAAAGCACTTTCAAAGGTAATTTTTTCAAATTTTCGAAGCCCGATTCTTTTCCAAACTTCTTGTAAGTAAATTTAATCTTTCAAAAACACTTTCAAGATCATTTTTCAAAAATTCTCATCAAACTTACATCTTTTTTCCATGATCGATCCGATTTGACGATAAAACCGAATTTGTTTTTCCTCGAATTTTTTAACCGATCATGGGCCTCCCTTACGGTGTAAGTCCCAAAACATTTTTTATGTACATACATTTTTCCTTGTACATATCCAATTCTTTCATTTACATACCAATTCTTACTTGTACATAATATAGATACCTTTGTAAATACTCAAGTACAGACAAACTTCGTCCGTTTGTTTTTCGTTTCGTTTGTGTATACACTGAATACCATTGGTATTAAAAGGAGCATTATTCCCGGTGAAACTGCTTTTAAACCAATAGGTCACCCTTATGGTATAAGTCCCAACTCTCCTATGTACATCCACATCCTCCTGTACATAAATACTCGTTCGTGTATATATTTACTTCCTTGTACACAAATCAAACTTGTAAATAATCAAGTTAAGCTCGTTTTAAACGTTCGTTTCACATACACTTGTTTATATTTCCTTCATAAACTCTTGTAAATAAACATCATACACTTGTTTATATTTCCTTCATAAACTCTTGTAAATAAACATCATGCATCTGTTTATATTTCCTTCATAAACTCTTGTAAACACATATCACACACTTGTTTATATAGCTGTTTGGTTATAACATAACAATTAGCCTAACAAATAGGTTCCCCACAAAGTTAGCCTCCTCTTGGGCTTTGTACAAGGTAACTTATTTCATCTGAGTTCAGCCTCCTCTTAGGCTTCATATAAGAAAATTCATTCATCTGAGTTTAGCCTCCGCTTAGGCTTCATATAAGACAACACTCACCTGTTGAGTCAGCCTCCTCTTGGGCTTCGTTCAAAAGAACTTCTCATTGAGTTTAGCCTTCTCTTGGGCATTATACAATGAAAGAGACCAGGAAATCTCTTAACAGCCTTCTATTGGGCTTCCAATACAAAGAATCACCCGCGTTAGGATAGAACCTCGAGAGTATAATTTCTCGGTGAAATTGCTCTTAATCCTAAGAGGATGGTTTCCCGGTGAAATCCCTCTTAAAGCCAAAACCAGCCATACCCTATAGCTTCCTCTTGAGCTTCATACAAGGACCCTCGATGACCCTCAGAATGCCTCCTTTTGGGCTAACAATACAAGGACCCGTGGGTTTCTTAAAAGCATCCCACAAATCCAATCAATTTCTCCTCGAGATTTAGACGTTTATCATCTCTATGGAAGAAGTATCTCATCTATCACATCACATACAATCAAATCTTTTTCAAACTCTTTTCAAACAAAAACATCTCTTAATCGTAAGTGGTAACGCTTGTACACTCAAGCAAAACACCCAATGCTTACAATTAAAAGATTCAATTTTTTTTCAAACATCTTTCTTAAACATGTAAGTGGTAACGCTTGTACACTCAAGCAAAACACCTATAACTTACGACGAAAGATTCATCAATCTTTTCAAAATGTATGTGATGAAATAGATTAGATACATTTTTCATTAAGATGACATTTGTCTGTGTCTCTTACTAACATCCCGTTGCTTCCACTAGCATGAGTGGGAACTACGATTGCTCTGACTTTCTCAACATCCTTTTGAGAATACGTAGGCACAAGGTCTCATCCTTGGCGAGCAAATTTCTTTCTTCCTCAGACCAAACAAGCCATAGATCCCTTTAGATCCGAGCTACAAATGCTCTGATTCCCATTAAGGGATATGTATGCAGAAGATCCAAAGATCTTTGTGAGCACAATAATAACAAACACTAGGATCCTACATAATCTATCCTTCTTAAAATCCCAAAGGAGAAACTTTCCCAATCATAGAAATAGCAATTAAAACACACAAACATATCAAACATATTCATATATAAAGCTATGGATAACCATATATATTTAGGGTGCTCCATCTATTCCCTTTATATAACAAACCCCCTTGCTCAGAATCTCCCCAATGCGTTACGTCTAGTTTGTGCTAGTCGTAATGCATATCAAAATCAGTTAAGGGTATTAACAGCTTTCCCCTTTTTCATAATCAGCCTTTTCTTGTGTTGAAAATAATAAAGCTTGATGCTCGCAGCATCTTTATAAACAAATCAAAAGAGTAAATCGTTTCGAGCCAGAGGATTCGAATTCAGATTCGATTCTCTAGCACGTCACTTTTTAACGCGAACACATATCTGTTAGCTGTTAAGTACAACAAGCTTCCTATCATGCTTCTATACAAACTTTGATCAACATTTTCTCCACTTGTGTCCTTGGACAACTTCAAATGTGTAGGAGCAGGAGTCCTTTTATGGCTGGCATTCTCCATTCCAGACTTCTTGACAATATTCCTTGTATACTTGCTCTATGAAAGGAATGTTGAGTCTTCCATCTGTGTGACTTGCAGTCCAAGAAAATAAGTCAATTCTCCCATGAGGCTCATTTCAAACTCAGCTTGCATTTGGTTGGCAAAATGTCTCACCATTGTGTCTGACATTCCTCCAAATACTATATCATCAACATAAATTTGAGCCACCATTATCTTTCCTCCTTCATCCTTGACAAAGAGTGTTTTATCCAAGGCTCCTTTCCTATATCCTTTGTCAGTAAGGAACCTGGTCAACCTTTCATATCAGGCTCTAGGAGCTTGCTTCAGACCATATAGGGCTTTCCTCAACTTGTAGACATGATCAGGAAAATTTGGATCCACAAATCCTTTAGGCTATTCTACATATACCTCCTCATTCAAATAGCCATTTATGAAAGCACTCTTCACATCCATCTGAAACAATTTGAATTTCAGAATGCAAGCAACCCCTAGTAGTAGCCTGATTGATTCCAGTCTAGCCACAGGAGCAAAATTCTCATCAAAATCAATCCCTTCAACTTGAGTGTATCCCTGAGCAACAAGTCTTGCTTTATTTCTGGTGACAACCCCTTCTGCATCAGACTTGTTCTTGTAGATCCATTTTGTGCCAATGATGTTTGTTCCTTCTGGTCTAGGAACTAACTCCCACACTTCATGTTGCTTGAACTGGTTCAATTCATCTTGCATTGCTCCAATCCAGTATTCATCAATTAGAGCCTCTTTGACATTCTTTGGCTCAATTTTTTACACAAAGCAAGAGTTTGAGACAATTTCTCTGGATCTTGTAATGACACCACTGTTTGGATCTCCAATGATGAGTTCCTTTGGATGATCTTTCTGAATTCTGATGGAAGGATCTTTGTTAGCTTCCTCTGGTTCAGACTTTGGTGAAGTAGGGACAGGCACATCATCCTTATCAAACACTTGTGGTGATGTCTCAAACAATGTCTCAACGTCATCTGTGACATTGTTTTCCTGATGATGATCATCAACTATGACATTAATTGACTCCATCATAACTTTAGTCCTGGAGTTGAATACTCTATATGCTCTGCTGTTTGTAGAGTATCCCAGAAAACTGCCTTCATCACTTTTAGAGTCCATTTTTCTCCTTTGATCACGATCTGTCAGAATATAACATTTGCTGCCAAAAACATGGAAATATTTCACAGTAGGTTTTCTTCCTTTCCATATTTCATACAGGGTGGAAGATGTTCCCTTTCTTAAGGTGACCCTGTTGTGAACATAGCAAGTTGTATTCATAGCTTCAGCCCAAAAATGGATAGGAAGTTTCTTAGCATGAATCATTGCTCTGGCAGATTCATGTATAGTCCTATTCTTCCTTTCCACAACTCCATTTTGTTGAGGGGTTATAGGAGAAGAAAACTCATGGTTGATTCCTTCTGAGGAGCAGAATTCATCAAACTTGCTGTTCTCAAATTCCTTTCCATGATCACTTCTTATTCGACAATGCGACCTTCCTTCTCTCTTTGAAGTCTTTTGCATAATTCTTTAAAAACATCAAACACATCAGATTTTTCTTTGATGAAGTTTATCCAGGTAAATCTGGAGAAATCATCCACAACAACATAAGCATATCTTTTTCCACCAAGACTCTCAACCTGCATAGGCCCCATCAAATCCATGTGTAATAGCTCCAGCACCTTAGAAGTGGTCAGATGTCTTGACATTGGGTGTGACATTCTGGTTTGCTTACCAACCTGACACTCACCACAGACTCTTCCTTCATCAATATGAAGTCTTGGTATTCCTCTGACAGCCTCCATGGAAATGATCTTTTTCATTCCTTTGAGATGCAAATGACCAAGTTTTTGGTGCCACAATTTCACCTCCTTTTCATCTTTGTCTGTAGAGCACACAGAAGACAGATTGGTGTTCTCAAACTCCCACATGTAGCAGTTGTCCTTTGATCTGACTCCTCTTATAACCACTTCTTGTTTATCATTGATTACAAGACATTCAGACCTAGTGAAATTGACTTTGAATCCCATATCACATAGTTGACTTATGCTTATGAGATTAGCAGTCAAACCTTTTACCAGCAACACTCCATTTAGGTTTGGAACTCCAGAACAGTCTAAGTTTCCAACACCTTTGATTTCTCCTTTAGCTCCATCTCCAAAAGTAACAAAACTGGTAGAATGAGGTTTAACATCATTCAGAAGATTTTTGATTCCAGTCATATGCTTAGAACACCCACTGTCAAAGTACCAATCTTCCTTGGCAGACACTCTAAGAGAAGTGTGAGCTATCAGAGCTGCAGTCTTCTTCTTCCACTGTTGAGTGTATGATACCTTGTTGGTCTTAGTCTTCACATAAGGAACTTGATTAGGATATCCATGTAGTCTAAAGCAAAAAGGCTTTATGTGTCCAAACTTCCCACAATAATGACATCTCCATCTTTGAAACTTTTTATTCATGTTTCTTTGATCTTGATGTTGAATCCAATGTTGTGACATCTGCTTTGACATTGGTTTATTAGGTCAGTTCTTCTTTTGTTATCGCAAATTTCTTTGCCTCCACATATCTGAGCGGACCTATTTCCGCCTTGTGTTGTGACATCTTCTTTGACATTGATTTGCGAGATCAGTTCTTCTTCTTGTCACCAGCAAATTTCTTTGCAGCTTCATATCCCAGGCCATGCTTATTTCCTGCATTTTGTCCAAGCTGAAGAATATCATCCAATTTATCAGTACCAGATGTCAACATTTTGACAGACTTAGACATCTGATCAAGTTTGGAGTTCAACACTATAATTTCACTGTTGAGGTGACTTATGGTAATAGTGTTTTCCTTCATCTCATCCTCCAACTTCACAATCAGCTTTTTCTGTTTCTCATTTTGCTGACATACTTCACCACTTCTTATACACAGCTTCTTGTAGGTTTCAGCAAGCTCTTCAAATGTCACTTCCTCATCACTAGAATCCATGTCAGAATTGCACACTCCGAGAGAAAGTGACAAGTTTGGTGCTTCTTCCTCGATTCACTTCGAGTCACCATCGGACCAAGTGACACCATTCCTTTCTTTTGTTTCTTCAGAAAGGTAGGGCATTCAGCTCTAATATGTCCATATCCTTCACAACCATGACACTGGATTCCTCTGCTTTGACTTCCCTTTTCTTCTGACTTGGATCTTTTTCTGGAGATATAAGATCTGCTGATGTCAGATGGAATGTTCTTGACATTGAACCTTGACTTTGGGTCAATTCTCTTGATAAGTTTGTTGAACTGTCTTCCAAGCATAGCTATAGCTTCAGATATCTTCTCTTCATCATCCTGCCTGCATTTCTCTTCAGTGTTGGATACAAGGGTTATGCTCTGGTTCTTCCTATCAACATTCTCACTGGTCCCCATCTCAAATGTCTGAAGAGATCCAACAAGTTCTTCCACTTTCAAGGTACTGATATCCTGAGCTTCCTCTATAGCAGTCACTTTCATTGCAAACCTTTTAGGCAATGACCTGAGAATCTTTCTCACCAGCTTTTCTTCTGACATCTTTTCTCCCAATGCTCCTGAGGTGTTAGCAATCTCCAAGATATTCATGTGAAACTCATGAATGGTCTCATCTTCCTTCATCTTCAAATTCTCAAATTTGGTAGTGAGCATCTGAAGTCTTGACATCTTCACTTTGGATGTCCCTTCATGAGTAGTTTTGAGAGTGTCCCAAACATCCTTGGCAAGCTCACATTGATGTACTAGTCTGAAGATATTTCTGTCAATTCCATTAAATAAGGCATTCAATGCTTTAGAGTTCCCCAGTGATAGCTCCTCTTCTTCTTTGCTCCAGTCTTCCTCAAGTTTCAAGACAGAAGTCCCATATTTCTCAAGCTTGGTGGGATGTTTCCATCCTTCGTCAGCAGCTCTCCAAGCTTTAATATCCAGTGACCTCAAAAAGGCAACCATACGAGGTTTCCAGTAATCATAATTAGATCCATCCAGTATGGGTGGTCTACCTCCAAATCCTCCTTCCTTATCCATAACGCCAGAAACTATTATCCCTAAATCTCACCCAAAAATAACAGGCGTGGTGCGCCTCGATGCCAATTGAAATTTCGGCGATCGTGATGTCACGAGAATGTTATGACACGATGTCGACACTCTGTTAACAATTCACACGTAAATTCAAACAGCATAAAGAACACAATAAATTGTTTACCGTTCGGTGTGTAACTACACCTACATCCGGGGCTTTCAAGGGGAGGAAATTCACTATTAGTAGAATTAATTCGGGAATAAACCAACCGGTTTATCTCCTTTACTTAAAACCTACCAATGCAACTTCAATCTAAGTCCTACTTAGACACGAGTTCCTACTCACTCCCCTCAATCAGCAGTGATATCAACCTATTGATTAATTGAATTGTGAGGACACTCTTCAATAAACAAACTTGATTTTGCTTCAAAGCTTTAATCAAGAGACACAACACTCGTGCTTCAAAGCTTTGAGTGATAAACTACCCTTACAACCAAATCCTAGTCCAAGGCACTTATCAATTGATAATTGCTTGGCTCACAAGAGTAACTAGAATTACACAAATACAACCTACTAAATCTTCAATACAGTTCAAGAGGCGCACAGCAGTGTAAGGGTTCTATTCCTATTATAGAAGCAGTCCTGAAACTTCAGTTTTGGGCTTCCATAAAGATAGCTAGGGTTCACTTAATTAATCCTAAAAACCTGGTCTTATCAACAACCAATTTAGGTTTAACTAAGATTAACCAATTTAGCAACGTGAGCAAGTAATCTAATAACATATAACAATAATAAAACAACTCAACAAACTTCCTGAAAAATCTCAGGAAAAACATATTCTGCAGAACAGGGAATGTCACACAGAATGTCATAACATCTGTTATGACATCAGTCAAACTTCTGCAGAATTTCCAGCACAGTACTTGCTTCCAGATCTGAGCTGTACTTAAGCATCCTTGTCATGTAGGATTTATCTTCAATCTCTGAATGTCATGACATTTATCAAGACATTGCTATAGTCTAGTTTTACCAAAAATAATGCCAATCATAAAACACTAACAAACCTCATGCTCAATTCCATTCTCATCATAGAACTTCTAGAATTTTGTAGTTATATTCACCTTCATCATCCGTTTTGAGAATCTTTAACTTGACCACTTTGTTTCTCAGCCTTCACCATGAACTTCTGGAATTGTGTAATCACCTCATTATTAAACGTTATGTGTGTTACCCATGTCATTCTTGTGAACTCATCCACAAAATACACAAAATACATATTTCCTCCAAGTGAAGGTTCTGGAAATGGTCCACACACGTCAGAATGCACTACTCCAAAATCATGTTTTTCTCTTGGGACTACTTCTGACACAAATGGAAATCTGGGTTGCCTGCCTTTCATGCACACCTCACATGACTTCCCGGGCTTTACAATATTTGGAATTCCACGTACGAGTTTCTTAGAACTTAGATGCCTTGAGCTTCTGTAGTTAAGATTCCCCAACCTCTGATGCCACAACTTACTATCACCTTCAACGCCTTCTGCACTAAGGCACTCTGTTTCATCTATTTCTACATTCACCTTGGATGTTTTGTTGCTTCCCTTCTCAGATTTCATAATTAGCTTCTAATTGGAATTATACAACTTCAAGAGATTTTTCTTCATAACAACTGAGAATCCTTTCTCAATGAGATGACCCACACTCATCAGATTATTTTTTATTCAGGAACATGAGAAACATCCTTAATACAAACAGTCTTCCTATTCTTCACTTTAACTTTTATATTTCTCATACCTTATGCATTAAGGTACTTATCATCAGCACAACTGATATTTGACCTCCTTTTGGAGTCAAAATCTATCAGCCATTGTTTGTTTCTAGTCAAGTGATTTGAACAGCCAATGTCCATATACCACTAATCTACCAAACATCCTCCATCAGACTCATAAGCCATCAATAACGCAGTTTCGTCATCTAAATCTCCTCTAGATATATTTGCTTCTTTTGATTTCCTTCCCTTGTTTGACCATCAATCTTTATCAAAATGGCCAAATTTCTTACAATAGTAACATTGAATTTCTTCTTGTTAAACATCTCCTTTCCCTTTTGATGTTTCTTCTCATCAAGAGTTGAGGATTATTACTTATAGAATCTATCACCATGTCTGTTCTTGGCCTCTAGCCAAGAATGCTTCTGGTCCTTCTTGACAAAAGAAGCTTTCAGAGCCGACTTCACTTCCTTTTCAGAAGTTCTTTCAGTCAAACGCAACTCTTGCGCCTCTAGACTACTTTGTAGCTCTTCTATTCTCATGGTGTCCAGATATTTAGAATGTTCAATTACTAAAACCATGTAATTAAATTGAGGAGTAAGTGACCTCAATACCTTCTCTATGATTACTTGTTCAGAAAGGGTTTCCCCACAAGCCTTCATCTCATTAGTTATTAGAATCACTCTAGAGATGTACTCTGAAACCTTCTCATTGTTCTTAATTATGAGATTCTCATATTGCTTTCTCTAGGAATGAAGCTTCACCTTCTTCACTGATGTGTCACCATCATAACATTTGTCCAGTGTGTCCTACGCCTCCTTTGACAACGTCAAATCAACAATTTTCTCAAACATGTTTACATCCACACACTAGTGGATGTAAAACAATGCCTTCTGATCTTTCTTCCTTTTGTCCCTCTATGTGTCTCTCTCTTTTTTCGTCGCATCTACTGCAATTGAAACATAGCCATCGATAACAAGCTCAAGAGAATCTTGAGCACCGAATAACATGCACATCTGAATCATCCATCAAAAATAAGAAGTTTGGTACTCAGATTAGCGTTTTTGTTCATCTTCAACCATATACAGTACACTCAGATCTCACCAAACATAGTGTTTCCCAATCCCACAGAATCAGAAAATGGGATTTTTTTTACAATTTTGTTCAAAGATTAAACACAAACCCTGAAGCAAAATCAATCACACAACGCTCACGTTTCACTCGTTTTTCCTTGTGTTTCCTCGTAGATACAAATTTGTTAGTGCACAAGAATCAAAGATGACAGAAAATAATGAGATAATGACGGCTACCAAAAGTATGAAAGAAATAGGATTGTTGTTATAAATTTCATCTATGATAAGTATATTTATACACAAAGTAAATTGTCACATAGACCCTAATAGAGGAAAAATACTTAATGACTAAGTTAAAGGTACAAGATAGGAAATACTAAATCACCCTTCAATACACACAAGCAATTTGAGAGATGTTGTCAAGCAAGATGAGATTTCAATATTCACATGTCAATTATCTTTAGTCGAATTCCCAAGTTAATTCGCAAGCTATTGTGAATTTAAGAGGTTAAATTATAAAATATTAAGAGACGCTACTACAAAACATCATGGTGACATCTCTAAACTTAGACAGGGGTTTTTTAATTAATCATTATTAGAATATATTTAATGGTTACTTAATTTCCTGTGGTGATATATTCAAACTTCCATGGGTTCAAACTACAATCAACTAAAATATTTTATTTTTTTAACGTTAAGGTTTATCTTTTATTTATTTTTTTAAAATAAAAAACAAATGGGTTGGCACAACGGTTAGTTTGTTCAACTGTTGTGATATATTTTATTATTTATTTAAATTTTTAAATGGCTAAACACTGGCATTTCTATCACCATGATTTAGATTTTTGACCGTTGTGGTCTTCTTTTTTATTTAATATTTTACACTTCTAGCTAACTTGTCTCTCCAGTTTCTATTTTTCCACTGAAAAAATAAACAAGACAAAACAACCCTAACCTTCAATATTATGAAACGATGCACGATTTCAACCCTAACACCTTCGTTCACTATTTATCATTCATTTGACGTTCAATACTTTGACATTGTCACTCTTTACTGGTCATTTTTCGTCAAGGAGGTTATCTACACAAATACGATCGTCGACATCGAGGAGGAAGACAACATGAGCATTGTCGACATCATCAAGAAGGAATACAACACCAACATCATCGATATCGTCAGAAAGGAAGACAACACCAACACCAACATAATATTCTCCTTTACTTAGCCATCACGTTTATGGTACGTAAAACTTTTTCCCCATGCATTGTTGCACTCCAAAATTTTCCATCTTCATATTACCTTATTTGGCTTGTGTTTCATTATATGCATTCATACATTATGGTAGGATCAAGGTATTTTGGTGCTCAAAGTTCTTCTTCAAGATGTAGAAGATGATTGTATTGTCAATCATTACAAGAAAGGTCTCATGCCCTCAATCTTTGAGTCACTCGGGTTACAAGGGTTTTTATACCTCAAGACATCTCAATTTTCTCTTTGGTTCCTTAGAAGTTTAAAATTGCAAAGGTTTTGAAGTGAATCATTATTCTCCTATTCATCTCTTGAAATTAGGGTCTTTTCCAGATGAAGTGTTTGATGCTTGTATAATCCATTTCTTGGAAGTATTATCTTCTCACTGTCATATGAGACCTTTTTGTTCAAGAAATTTCTCAACATCTCCAGAAGAATTAGGGTTTGGAGCTTGGATCATCATCTCCTAACACAAGGGGCCAAAACTAGGGTTTTTGATTTAATTAGGATTTCCTTGACTTTTTGGGCAAGATTTGATTCCATGTTTCTCAACATGTTTCTACGCATCTAAGGTGGAAGGATTGACTATCAATTTTGTTTGGTAGTGGTTCAATTGATCTATTGGGGGTAAAATAGTCATTTGAGCAAACATCAACCAAAGTCAAAGTTGACCAAGTGGAATTTTGTTTAACTCTCAATTCAACACTCCTATTTTCACATTCCATGATCAATGGTGGCATAAAATCAAGAGGAAATGGTTAATTGAAGATAAATTGTCAAAGAAGTTTTTTGAATTTTTGAATTTTTCTAAGTGTTCATAGCACTGAATTTTGAATGATCATAACTTCGTCATTTTTTATTGAAAATGGTCAAACAGTACATGGTTGGAAAGAGGAATAAATTTTCTCCAACTTTGTCCTTGTCACCTCAAGATCAAAAAGTGATTATTTTTAGAGTTATGTGGCTTATAAGTTTCTTGACACTTAGGAAATTTTCAAGTTATGTACCAAAATGTGAAAACTTCATGGCCATTTTTAGTATTTCATTTGGGCTAAAATAAAAAATTTCCAAACATCAAATATGAAGTTTAGAACTTATTCTTCAAATTTGATTCAAGGAACATCTCATTTGGTGCATTGTAGAGAGAGATCTAATGATTAGGTTTTGAAGCTTAAGGATGTTAAATTGTTAGCATTTTGCTCGCCCGGCCTGGACATTTCATCAAACAGTTCATGGGCATGCATTCATGACCAGTTTTCTCTGTGATTTAATCCATGATTGCATCAAAGATCAAAATGAAAGTTCCAATTGGGACTCTCCTCTACAAGTTTGTTCTTTACATCATATCATTTGGTTCAGTAGGGAGAGATATATCATGCTTGGGGTTTAGGGTTTTAAAGTTGACAAGGTGCAAGCATGACCGACCAAGTTGCATGTGTGACAACCCCTTTCTAACCCCAAATAATTATGGTATAAATCAGAGTATTTCATTTTCTCTGATACTATCAATGCTTTTCACATCAGAGTATTTCATTTTCTCAGATACTATCAATGCTTTTCACATCAGAGTATTTCATTTTTTCAGATACTATCAATGATTGCATCCCATAAAACAACCAGTGGATGAAATAACAATGACTCCATAATATAATCAAGTCATATAGATTCATACATCTGCACCAAGGTCACATCAATATAGTATCTCAACATACAAATCCAAAACATAGGAGAGTACCTAACAAATATCTCATAAAAGTATAAATCCAAATAATCCTCGTGTTACATTACCAGAGCAAGGACTCACTGCCCAGTGTAGTGGATAACTAGATAAACTCCTCAACTAGTCTCGTGCGAAGCACCGCTATCTTCGGAACCTGCACGTTACCCACATAGAGGCAACATCACAACAGAAGGGTGAAAATTCACTTCATTATCCAAATGTATATAAACTGGAAGCAATATAGATACAACATCTATCAAAGAAATCTACACACTTCATGTGACATTCCAATTAATATAATTATACAAACATTCTAAGTATAACATATTCACATCTACCACAAATAACATAAATATCATCAATACAATCAATATCAATGATCAACATAATCAATCACTACAAATTCCAACATACAACACACATTCTTTAATGACTCATGAGACAACAATGAAATGTGACTCATGCATGTGGTACCATCATGAACATTTCGCTCACCTCGCTTCCGATTCAATAACTTATAATCAAAGCCATGCTTCCGATCCGGACAACACCAAAGCCACCATATGAACATAAAGTCCACCGCTTCTGTTTCCATGTAGGATCAAGCACATTGTGAAACCAAAGTTTCACCGCTATTGTTTCCATTCAAGGATTAAGCCAATACCGGAGTTCAAACTTCCCATGAATGCATGTGCAGTTTAACCAACAACATATGCAATTAAGATTATCCACCAACCTTAATTATCAAGCATACCACAATAATCTAACACATTTGAATTATCCATCAATTTGCACAAACATCATGTTTCATCATCAACAAACAATACACATAGTATATACATTCATCACACATAATAATTAACACATAGCATACATGTCGTCACATGTTAATCTCAACAATCCATCCAAAACATAACATACACACACTAATTCAAGTAGCACGTATTCAAGAATATCACATCCAAAAGCAATAAAAAATTCATCAAACTCATTATTAGAAATCATGTAAATTAATGATAAATCATAATCAAGCAATCCCCTAAGCCAATCATGCATAATCAAGAAACTTATTTTTCTGCACACAGCAAGGCGCGCTAAGCGACGCCCCAACCAGCCGAACCAAGAAAACTTCTAATCTCAAACAGATTTCGGAGCTTCCCATTGAGAAACAACCTCAACCTTAGAAGGATCCACAGAGCTACCACCACTCGAAATAACATGCCCAAGGAAACTCACTTCCTTCAACCAAAACTCACACTTAGAAAGCTTAGCATACAACTTATTCTCTTTTAGCACAGATAACACAATTCTCAAATGCTTTGCATGATCTTCTTCACTCTTGGAATAAATCAAAATATCATCAATGAACACAACAACAAATTGATCCAGATACTCATGAAAAATATGATTCATATATTCCATAAATACACCAGGAGAATTAGTCACACCAAACGGCATTACGGAATACTCATAGTGACCATGCCTTGTCCTAAAAGCAGTCTTTTGAATATCTCCAGCCTTCACACGAATCTGATGATAACCAGACCTCAAATCAATCTTACTGAAAACACAAGCATCATCCAACTGATCCATCAAATCATCAATCCTCGGAAGTGGATACTTTTTTTTAATAGTCACCTTGTTCAGTTTCCTATAATAAACACACAACCTTATAGATCTTTCCTTCTTCTTAACCAACAAGACAGGTGCACCCCACAGAGATACACTTGGACGAATAAACCTCTTCTCAAGCAAATCTTCAAGCTAACTCTTCAACTCTTTCAACTCAAAAGCTGACATCTGATACAGAGCCATCGAAACAACACTAGTTCCAGGAACTAAATCAATCGAAAACTCAACCTCACGCTCTAGCGGAAAATCACTTACTTCATCAGGAAATACCTCAGGAAATTCACAAACAACAGGAAATTCACCCATAGTTCATTTCTCACTGAGATCCAACGATGCCAACAAAGCAAACAACACAACACCATATTTCAAAGATTCATCCACTTGCTTAGCAGATAAAAACAAATTATTCTCGACACCAGAATCAAGAAAAATAACCGACTTGTCAAAACAGTTGATAAAAACATGATTTTATTCCAACCTGTTCATACCAAGAATCACATCCAATTGATCTAACGGAAGACAAACTAAATCCATCAAAAAATCTCTACCAAAAATACTTAACGGAAAATTTAGACATGCAACAGAAGTACAAACAGAACCCATAGCAGGGGTATCAATAATCATATTTCCATGCATATCAGACAATTCAAGATTCAACCTCTTAACACAATCCAAAGAAATAAAAGAATGCGTTTCACCAGTATCAATGATAGCAATCAAAGGGGTGCCATTAATAAAGCACGTACCCCAGATAAGTCTATCCTCAACCGGAGTCTCGACACCAGACAATGCAAACACTTTCCTTCTAGCTTGCTCCTTCTTCGGCTTATCACACTTAGTACTAATGTGCCCTTGTTCACCACAATCGTAACAAGTCACATCCGCACTAAACTTGCAATCAACAACTTTGTGACCCGACTTGCCACACCTAAAGCACTTTCCAACATCCTTTCCACAATCAGAAGCATGATGCCCTTCCACACCATACTTGAAACACTTGATAGGAGAAGAAGATCCTCCCCCACTTGGATTTTTTCCACCACTATCTTGATGTTTCCTCTTGTCATCATACAGCTTCCCACATAATTAACCTTTTCCTTTCCTATCATTCACATTTTTATAGTAAGAAGCACTCTCCCTACTATCTTCATCATAAATCATACTCTTGTTCACCAACTAAAAAAACGAGTAATCTGCTGATATTCAATAGCCTTCTTGATATCAGGTCTCAAACCATTCATAAACTTCAGACACTTAGATCTCTCATCATTCATAGTATTGTAATGAAGACAATACTTAATTATCTCTTGAAACCTTGCAGCATACTCAACCACAGTTCCATTACCCTGCTTCAACTCAAGGAATTCCACCTCTTTCTTACCACACACATCTTCTGGAAAATAGTTCTCCAAAAAAGCATCACAAAAAAGAGCCCAAGAAACTTCAACACCTTCCTCATCAAATCTCTAAACAATGTTGCTCCACCAGTCTTCAGCTTCCTTCTCCAGCATATGCGTACCAAACTACACCTTCTGCACATCAGTATAATTCATAACTCTGAAGATCTTCTCAATTTCCTTAAGCCATGCTTTTGCCTTTTCAGGTTCATGCTCACCCTCAAAGATAGGAGGATTATTCCTCTGAAACTTCCGCAAAGCACAAAACTCATCACCCTCATCTCTAGGTCCAGCATTTGCCTGCGGAACCTGCCTAAGAGATCCAGCCAACATCCTCAAGGCTTCAGAAATAGCATCATCATTCCTACTTGCAACCATCATCCTAAATACATCCAACAATAACAGACAACATCATTGATCGTGTCAGATACATAAATCAAATACAACAGGAATTAAATTAATTAATAACCTGGCCAAATCTGACCGACCATTGCTCTGATACCACTAATGTAACACCCCATTTCTAACCCTAAATAATCATGGTATAAATCATAGTAAAAGAGAATACACGCATACAAAGGGTGTCACATGTCATTTTCCACACATAGGAAAACCAACAAAACAAATATTAACATGCACCTGGTCATAATCATAACACATATTTGAATCTCATGCTTTAAAACAAAACCATGCATTTCACAACAGAGTATTTCCTTTTCTCAAATACTATCAATGATTACATCCCATACTATAACCATTGGATGAAATAACAATGAATCCATAACATAATTAAGTCAAATAGATTCATACATTGGCACCAAGGCCACATCAACATAGTATCTCAACATACAAATCCAAAACATAGGATAATAAATAACAAATATCTCATAGAAGCATAAATTCAAATAATCCCTGTGTTACATGACCAAAGCAAAGACTCACTACCTAGTGCAAGGAATAACTAGATAAACTCCTCACTAGTATCGTGCGAAGCACGCTATCTTCAGAACCTGCACGTTACCCACATAGAGGCAACATCACAACAGAATGGTGAGAATTCACATCATTATCCAAATGTATATAAACTGGACGCAATATAGAAATAGCATCTATCAAAGAATTCTACACACTTCATGTGACATTCCAATTAATATAATTATACAAACATTCTAAGTATAACATATTCACATTTACCACAAATAGCATAAATGTCATCAATACAATCAATATCAATGATCAACATAATCAATCACCACAAATTCCAACATACAACACACATTCTTTAATGACTCATGAGACAACAATGCAATTTGACTCATGCATGTGGTACCATCATGAACATTTTTCTCACCTCGCTTCCGATTCAATAACTTAGAATCAAAGTCGCGCTTCCGATCCGGACAAGACCAAAGTCACCATATGAACATTACGTCCACCGCTTCTATTTCCATATAGGATCAAGCACATTGTTAACCCAAAGTTTCACCCCTACTATTTTCATTCAAGGATCAATCCAATACCGGAGTTCCAACTCCCCATGAATGCATATGAAATTTAACCAACAATATATGCAATTAAGATTATCCACCAACCTTAATTATCAAGCATACCACAATAATCCAACACATTTGAATTATCTATCAATTTACACAAACATCATGTTTCATCATCAACAAATAATACACATAGTATTTACATTCATCACACATCACAATTAACACATAACATACAAGCCATCACATGTTATACTCAACAATCCATCCAAAACATAACATACATACACTAATTCAAGTAGCATGTATTCAACAATATTGCATCCAAAAGAAATCCAAAAACTCATCAAAACAATTATTAGAAATCATATAAATTAATGATAAATCATAAGCAAGCAATCCCCTAAGCCAATCATGCATAATCAAGAAACTTATTTTTCTGCAGCGTGAACAACACTGCACCAGTCACAAAAATCCTTCCCAAAACAGGTTTAAATGCTTATTTAGCATCATTTAAACATCATCTAACATGTATACACTATAGGGAACCTATTAATATCATCAAATCTAGTTTTAATCATTAAAAACTCCAAATTACAACTTCAATTTGAGTAACCAAAACCTAAAAATTGAAATACCCAATCCTATAGCATGTTACTAATCACTACCCAACAACATACAAATGCATAATAATGAAGATTCTCCCCCTTACCTCTTGAAGACTTAGCTTCTTAGGGTTTCCTCTTCTCCTCTCTTCTTCTTCTCTTCTCGTCTCTTCTTTGTTTCTTTTTCACCAAATGACAACACTAACTATGTTTTTCCTCTAACCCTTTACTAACTAGTAAGCTCAAATTGGGCTTAACACTTAACACATCCTTATTACTTTTATTCATAAAATTAGGCTCAATACTAAATAATCTCATTTCTACTCATAAAACCCAATTATTCAAATAACACACATATTCAAATAATTCTAGTATTCATTTAAATCACCCAATTATTCAAATAACACACATATTCAAATAATTCTAGTATTCATTTAAATCACCCAATTAAATTAATTATCACATAATATAATAAATAAAAAATAATTAATAATTAACTATTAAAAATCGAGATGTTACAGCGTGTGTGCCATGCTTGCCAAATCAAAAATCCATCTTTTCGTGCCAAGATTACATAATGATACGAGATCAATTCACTTTGTTTCCTTCACCAATATTGAAGAGCATGATCAGGACCTTCTTTTGATCACAAGAACTTTCCAAATGATAGAGATTTGAGAGAGTTAGGGGCTTAAGGCTGAAGCAATCTCCATGAGCGTGAGGCTTGCAGCATGACAAGCCAAAATTTTGATTCCATACAAACTTCATAAAATTTGCTATACAAGTATTTGCATTCACCTTTTCCACACGTATTCAAGCTTATTCCCTTACCTCATTTGGTTAAACAAACCTCACATATGCCATGCATGAGTAATGCATTTTTTTGCCAAATATGGCAACTTGCAAATCACAAAATTTCTGACCCATATGCTTTTGTTTACTACCTCATCCCTTCACACCCTTTTCATTACATCACTATCTAATCAAAACGACACATGAGCTAAGCTAAAGAGGCACAAAATGCATGGCACCATTGCAAGCTTCACTTATTTGTTAGTTTGGACAAAATCACCCTCCAACGGCTCCAAGGCTCAAATGTCACTTCTATCCTCTTGTAAACCTTCTATATAACAAGATCAATAGCTCCATTCATTCCCACACCATCTCTATCACACAAATTTCAGATTTGAACTTTCATTGCATTTCCAAAGTTTTCACAAGTTCTCTCAATTTCCTGGCGTATTCTTCAAATTTATGCTTGCATCTTTATCTCTGGAACTTGGAAAGAAGTTTCTATGGGTTTCTTGTGAGCTGGAGCAAGAGAAATCGAAAATTTATTTATCACACAAGGTGAGTTTTTTGGTTTTTTAATCTCTTATGCTAGGATGATTTGATGCTTAGGAACTTGTTCATGATCATATAGCTGGTGAAACAATAATGTTGGTGTCTTTGGTTTATGCATTTTGAGCTTGAATCGTGTTGCATAGCTTTATGAGTTTTGTGCATTTTCTTATGATCTCTGGCTTTCAGTTCCCTTTTCTCGTTGATCTTGCTTCATTTGTGTAAACTGATGATTCTATGATGTTCCTTGTTGTTTGAACTTCAACTTTGTTGTTTGGATCGTGCAAATTCGTTGAGTAATAAGAAAGTTATGTGGATTTGAATATTTCTTGCAAGGTGTTTTTCAAACACGCGTTGGGGTTTATCTCAAGGTCGAGGATGAATACGTGTCTTTTTCTGGTTGGATCTGTTTTAAGGCTTTTTGTAGCACTTTTATCATAATAGGTGTAGTAGATCTAATTCCTTTTTGAATTTCATTTCATTTTTAATTGATTTTTTCAAAAAACATTAATAGTTCTACACATCTAAAAATTATAAAAAAAAATACTCCAAGTATCTTTTTGATTATATTTTATGAATATAATTTGTATGAATATAATTTTTATTTTATTAATTAGGTACTTTAATCACCTTTTGTCATTTTTTTATTTTATTTTTCAATTTTCATCAATCTAAAAAATCCTAAAAAATACTTTTTGACTTCCTTAGAATATTAGGTTAATTGTGTGATTTTTCTCTCATTTTTATTGTTGACTTCTAATTGACTTTTAAACTTTAGAAGCTTAATGATCATTTTTGGTATTTTCACTTGTTTAAGTCATGAAGACCATTTTTATTGAATTTTAAACTTTGATCTCATATTTTTTACAAATTATCTTCTAAAACATGTCTAATTGAAGTACTTTGTTAGCTAGTTTTAATGTTTGCATTTCAAAACCTAGTTTCCTTCTCAAACAAGAACTATAAACCTTATTTATGACTTTTATAAGCCTTTATTAAGTTAGTTTTAAATTGGTGCAATTTTACAAGTCATTTTCCTATTTTTAACCTAATTTTGACATAGAAGTATACATAGGAGTTTTGCCTTGACTAAAATGCTTGCATTTGGTGACTTGTGTGACATCCTTTTGTGTACGATATTCTACTGACAAAATCTTGTCATGACTAATATTTCCAATATTTCTCATGCCTTTAAAACAGTTTTCTAAATGATCAATGTTTGCTCACTACTCTTGGCCATTTCTCTTATATGCTTTGTGCGCAACTTTCTTCCATTGCTTGTGATGTTTGAATGTTTGGTATTATATAATTTTTTTCACTGACTTGTAAGTCTTACCTCATCTAATCATTCCTCCTCTTCATCTAAATCTTTTTTCAAGCCTCGCTAACTTCTAGGAGCATGATAGGATTTGTTTTTGACATAATGCTGCACTAACTTTTGTGTGCGTCTTAGTGAGGATGCCTTAGGGATAATTAAAGGTCTCGGGGTATGTTAACATTGTTTGCTTGCTTCTAAATTCACTCTTACTTAACACATTATCCCATGATCAATTGATCACACACTTGTTTCCACCTCACATCTACTTTTTGTTTTGACCTAGTTTGTGCATGACGTGTGATGTTTGTTCATGAGGACTTTGAGTATAGTATTTCCATTTTTAAATTTTGATCTACTACTAATGTTCTAACTCAAAGAACTCATAGTGGTTCTCTTTAGCAGTTACATATGTAAGAGGTTGGGTGAGTTATTAGTCCTCCACCAGTTCATGTGGATTCAAGGGTACACAAAGGGGGACACCATTTGCTGCTCTAATCTCAGTGGGAAATGTGATTCAAACAGTAGTCGATCAAGGCATGCAACGAGCAGACTATAACTTCCACGGGTTTTGCACATAAATGGGTTCTTGATTCTTGTAACATCCCGATTTTTAATAGTTAATTATTAATTATTATTATTTATTTTATTATATGATAATTAATTTAATTGGGTGATTTAAATGAATATTTGAATTATTTGAATATGTGTGTTATTTGAATAATTGGATTTTATGAGTAGAAATGGAATTATTTAGTATTGGGCCTAATTATAAGAATGGAAGTAATAAGGAGGTGTTAAGTGTTAATCCCAAATTGGAGTTTACTAGTTAGTAAAGGGTTAGAGGAAAACATAATTAGAATTTGTCATTTGGAGAAAAAGAAAGAAAGAAGAGAAGAAAAGAAAAGAAAAGAGGAGAGGAAGAGAAGAGAGGTGAAACCCTAAGGAAGAATCATTAAGAGGTAAGGGGGAGAATCTTCAATATTATCCATTTTATGTTGTTGGGTAGTGATTAGTAACATGCTATAGGATTGGGTATCTCTATTTCTAGGTTTTAGATTCTCAAATTGAAGTTGTAATTTGGGGATTATGATGATTAAAACTAGATTTGATGATATGTATAGGTTCCCTATAGTGAATACATGTTAGATGATGTTTAAATGATGATTAATAAGCATTAAAACTTTTTTGGAGAAGTAGATTCGTGGATGGACAGATGTTGTCACGTAGTAGATTTTCTGCATAATTATAAGGGCGCTCAGCGCGTGGGGCTCTGCTCAGCGCAATCCCCTGTATGCAGAAAAATAAATGTTTTGATTAATGCATGGTTGACTTGGGGAATTACTTGCTTATGCTTTACCATTAATTTACATAATATCTAATAATTGTATTGATGTGTATTGGATTGTTTTTGGATGAGACTCGTTGATTACATGCTACTTGAATTGGTGTATGTATGTTATGTTTTGGATGGATTATTGAGAAGAACATATGATAGTTTGTATGTTATATGTTATTGGGAATGTGTGATAATTGGAAATACTTGTGTATTTCTTGGAAACATGATGTTTATGCAAGATGATGGATAATTTAAATGTGTTGGATTATTGTGGTATGTTTGATAATTAAGGTTTATCGATAATCTTAATTGCATATGTGTTGAGTAACTTGTACATGCACTCACGGGGAGTTGGAACTCTGAATGTTGGCTTGATCCTTGAATGGAAATAGTAGCGGTGAAACTTTGGATTCACAATATGCTTGATCCTATATGGAAATAGAAGCGATGGACTATTATGTTCATATGGTGGCTTTGGTCTTGTCCGGATTGGAAGCGTGACTTAGATTCTAAGTTATTGAATCGAAAGCAAGGTGAGCGAAATGTTCACGATGGTACCACATGCATGAGTCACATTGCATTGTTATCTCATGAGTAATCAAAGAATGTATGTGTATGTTGGAAATTGTGGTAATTGAATATATTGACCAATAAATTATTTGTATTGATGACATTTATACTATTTGTGATAAATGTGAGTATGTTATACTTAGAATATTTGTATATCTTTATTATTTGGAATATCACATGAAATGTGTAGAATTCTTCAATAGATGGTGTTTCTATATTGCTTCTAACTTTCATACATTTGTATAATAATGTGAATTCTCACTCTTATGTTATGATGTTGCCTGTATGTGGGTAACGTGAAGGTTCCGAGGATAGCGGTGCTTCGCACGAGACTAGTTGAGGAGTTTATCTAGTTATTATTTTCACTAGGTAGTGATTCATTGCTCTAGTCATGTAACACGGGGATTATTTAGATTTATTCGTCTATGATGTGTATATTAGGTATGCTCATATGTTATGGATTTGTATGTTGAGATACTATGTTGATGTGATCTAGGTGCCGATGTATGAATTCTTATGACTTGATTTATGTTATGGGTTCATATTTATTTCATCCAATGGTTATAGTACGGGATATAATCATTGATAGTATCTGAGATATGAAATACTCCACTATGAAATGCATAGTTTTGTTTTAAAGCATGAGATTTAAATATGTGTTATGATTATGACCAGGTTGCAATTTTGGTAAACATATAGAGTATACATATACATAATTTTTATTTATATATATTTATATTCTAAATGTGACATCCCTTGTGTGTGTGCATTTTATTATACTCCGATGTGTGCTATATTTATTATAGGGTTGAAGAGGGGTGTTACAATTCTGATCACCCATTCTTAAAGAAGCTTTCTCTACCTATCTTCTCATCTCAATTATTATGCTCTTATGATCCTTTTGGCTAGTACTTAAGTGATAACCAATATGGTGACACAATATGAGCTACATTTGCTTCCTTATTCATGTTTTGAGCTTTGCTTGAAAATTCTTGCTTCATGAGCTTTTGTGCCATGTCCCATGAATGTGTCTTGATGTTGGCTACTGCCTGTAACATCTAAGAACATTTACTTTAACTTATTTAAATTATATTACTTCTATGCATCAAAGGGACTATATTTGTCCATATATCATGACACTTAAGCATGTTACCTTGTTGACATGTCTTGAGTATTTAAGTTCATGAGTGATACCTTGTGAGGGTTTCATCATTACCCTAGGACATATAAGGTGTTATTTAATTCTTACTTGATATTTATCAACTTTATTTGATCTAAGACAAGTATCATCCTTCTTAGAGGATGTTATTCATCAATTAGGTCTTTGCTTGTATATAAAGTTTCATCTTCTTACTTGGTTACTCTTGAGTCTCATCTTGAGATAACTTATCATAAAAGTCACACATTTCATGACTCTCAAATCATGAACTATTTGTTTGATTTATACTTGTTGCTTTTACGTAGACTTCTTTCATGACTTATGGCATTTAAATGTGGCTTATTAAAATTCATTTGCTACTAACTTTTATGTCTCAACCCCCCCCCCCATTTAACCATGATCCCTCTTCATTTATCCCTTCTTTAAGCTCCTCTTTACTTTAGGGACTCGTTAGCGTTTGGTTTTGATTTTTCTTGCATTAACTTGTCTTTGTTTTTTAGTAGTGTTATTTTATGATTGTTTGAAGGTCATTGGTGTGTTTTAACTCTATGTATTACTTATGAAATCACTCTTATTTGAAACCCTAGGCCATGTTTAATTGATCACACATTTGTGTTCACTTCTCTACACTTCATGTGATATTTCATATAACATAATCCAATGAATTCAAATAACAAAGAATATCATTACACAAATATTTCAAGTATATCATATTCACCTTTATCGCATATAGCATTAATATCACCAATATAACCGATCCAATAATCACTTAATCAATTATCATATTTTCCTATTCAAGAACATATTATTTAATTGAAACATGAGACATCAATGCAATTTAATGTGACTCATGCATGTGGTACCGTCGTGAACATCAATCTCATCTCACTTCAAGTTCATTATCTAGAATTAGGGCCACGCTTCCGATCTAGACAAGACAAAAATCCACCAATATGAACATATAGTTCACCACTTATATTTCTATACCAAGATCAAAGAAATCACCAATGAGTGCATATGCAATTAACCAACAACATATGCAATTAAGATTTATCACCAACCTTAATTATTTAAGCATATCACAATAATTCAACACCTTGAATTATCCACCTTTGCACAAACAAACATACATCATGGTATTTTCACCAAAAAAATGATATACATAGTATTCTCCATTGTCACACATCACAAATAACATATAGCACACAACAGTAAATGTTAATTTCATCAACCATCCAAAACACAACATACATATACTAGAATACAACATTCCACTATCGCATATTACCTGAAACATACATAGATAGGTATAAATTTCAATTAATTAATTATGTATTAGTTTCCAATTCATTTTTATGATATAGAAAATAATTTTAGCTTTCCATCGATCCAAACGGCGAGTCAAACGGACACCCGAGTCAAATGTTATGATTTTTCAAAGTTTCTAAAAATTCACTCATCTGTAGTGGTAACCGGTTACCCACTTATGGTAACCGGTTACTGCGTAAGACAGTAACTCAATTTTTCACAACGGTAACCGGTTACTTCATATTACAATAACTCAATTTTTCATTTCTTCATATGGTAACCGGTTACCATAATTGGGTAATCGGATTCCCAACTCTGACAATTCAAAAATAACAATTTTCTGCTATGAATTTCACTTCCTTTTTCACTCAAAATCACTTTTTTTTCATACCCAACCACATCTATTACTTGTAATCATCGATACACAATATATAACATTATCCTAACTCATTTATCACATCAATTCCATCTAATTTCATAGATTTGTACACAAACCCTAACATTCAAAGTTCATGAAAATTGAAATCAAAATTACCTATCATGCTACTACCCATTATCCAATCACGTACAAATCAATAATAATAATAAGAACTCTCCCCCATTACCTTTTGTAGATTCACTTCTAGGTGTTTTCGTATTTCTTCTCTTCTCTTCTCTTCTTTCTCTTCTTTTCTATTATGACAACAAATAACTCTAATTCTTCTTCTTACAACTCTATTTCATTAATTTGGCTTACTTACACTCACTTCTTTATTACTTCTATTCATCATAGTTAGGCTCAATACCAATTAATCATATTTCTACTCATAAAATTAATTATTCAACTAACCCATATACTAAATTAACTCCATTGACACATATATTACTAATTAAATAATTAAATAATTATCATACCATTAAGTAAGTAAATAATTAAAATTGCTAATAAAAATAGTGATGTTGCGTCTATGTTTGCCCTCTCTTATTCACATTACCCCTTTAATCTCACATGATTGCTTGTTAGTAATTGCATGGGGAATTATGTCCACTTAGGGTTCTTCAATCAACTTTCCTTGCCTCATTTGATTGTGAATCTTTCTCAAGTTTGTTTATGTGATGATTATGAGTATTAGATGTGTTCACTTATGACTTGTACACTATTGCATATCCTTCACCTCACTTCACTCACTTATACCATGACAGGTTAGGCACTTGAATCTTAGGTCTTCATTAGCTAGTGTATGTGCCTAATTGCTCATTCTTTTGGATTCTATAACCAAAACTTTTGTGCATGACCCCTAAGGATGTTTTGATATTTATTTAGACTTGGGTATTTACCTCATGTATTTTCTTTGCTTGATGCTTTACTATGTGTTGAAGTTTTGTCTTCTAAATGCACACTTCTACTTCCACTTGTCTACTTAGGTAATTTTTCATCTTTCTTGACCTTCATTGTTATGCTTAGGGTAGTGTAAGGTGTCTACCATGTTAGGATCATAACTAACACCTTATTTTTATGTGATTTCAGGTCATTCCTTTTGATTTTTTATTTTTACCCTCTTACTCTTATTTTTCACTTCTTCAAGTTTAATTGTGAGAGTTCCATCTCTTAGGTGTTTTATCATATTAACTTTGTGTGTGAGTTTGATGTTTTATCATATTCTATATTGATGTATTGTCATATTTTTGATTGTTTTTCATCCCTTCATATGATGTTTTATCATCTTTACTTGATGTTTTGTCATCCTAATGCATGTATGCATGATGTTTTATCATCTTTCACATGATGTTTTATCATCTTTACTTGATGTTTTGTCATCAATATTTGATGTTTTATCATCCATGCTTGATGTTTTATCATCCCTTATTCATCTTAATGCTTCAGCATTCTTTCTATATTTGATGTCTCATCATCTTTTCTTATATCTTTAGGTGTCTACCCTATTGCATTTATACTTGTGATGTTTGTTTGCTTTATTTCTTGTCTAAGTGTGAATGCTTGTTTCTTCTTCTTATTCTTCTCTTTTAGGAGATTTCCATGTTCCCCATAGGATCTTTAGTTCACTCTTCTCAAAGTTTGAACTAAATAGACCTTAGGTTTGCTATCCATGCACGACCATATTAGGTAGATATCTCCCACTTATCCTTAACTATAGGACCAATATTGCATGACAACTTTAGGGATAGTTTGCTTGTTTCCCCATAGACTTTTTATCTTTTCTTTTATCTCATTAACACTAAAACCTCTTTTTATTTCAAAATTCAAAAAACACTTAATAAATATTTGAGGAGATTCACACCTCCAAAAGTATTTAGTAATGGGAAGGATGAAAGGGTATTGACTCACACTTATCCTTCTTCAATTCATAAGACTTTGGTGTGATTCAAATCTCAAACTATATTTTTACTAAGTAGAGGATTATGAGCGTCCCTATATGGGGGGGCCTTTTATCACTTAATCTATAAAGTACCAACTAATTCAAAACTTCTTTGGCCATTTGGATTTTCTTTTAAAACCATTTTCAAAAACGACATGCTTCGCTAGAAATATTCATAAGAAACACACGACCCACCAAATATTTTGAGGTGAAATACGAAGTGCTTTGATCCCCATTGCACGGTCGGTGGTACGTACACACAAAGGTTCATAACCGCGACAAACACTACTAAAAACCTTTTCTTTTTAAATACACTTTGCATTAATGCATTTCCCTTTTAGCTTTAAGCTTTAGACATAGATCTTACACACCCTTAGATTAGCGCAAACAAAAATGGATCCCGTAGAGTACTATGGATGTATGGGATGCTAGTACCTTCCCCTCGTGTAATCGACTGCTTTACCCAATTTCTTGGGCGTAAGACCGTGATTTATCCCTTTTAGGTTTACTCGATGTTCACCTTTCCCTCCGCGGGATAAAAACGTTTGATGGCGACTTCATTGTTCCGATGAGTTCATCCAGTTGCTTCATGCATCTACAATAAAATTCATTTGCCATTGTTGTGAATGTTGTTGTTGTTGTTGATAAAAGATGTTGTTGTGTTTTTTGTTTATGTTCTTTATGTTGTTGTTGTTGATGTTGTTGTTGTTACTTTTGAACATAGATGCCGACATTGTCGAATTCTTCATCTACTAGCGAAGAAACTCATACAAATGATTCTTGTACAAATAATACTTGTATAAATGATTCTAAACCAAAAAGATCATAGAAAGGTGTCACAATGATTCCCTCATTCACAAAAGTCTGCAACTCAAGTGACGAATTCTGATCGCGTTTGATTCGTTATACAAAGTAGTTAATTGTGAATATTACTATATTTTTAAGACTTATATTGCATTTCTTAGAAGTAGCAAATTTAATATACAGGTAGATGATTGGAAATAAATGCCAAGTGCTATCACAAATAGCATATGGACAGACGTTAAGGTAATAATTTTAATTTTCATCTATTCGATTTCACTTTCTAGCTAGCTTCTTATACATACTTATTAATTTAAATGTAGCTAAGTTTTAAGTTTACTTATAACTCAAAGTTGAAAAAAAATGGATCACTTATGTCAGTACTTTTTGAAGGGGATTTAAGTCACGGCTCATAAAAGAACACACATAATTGTTCACCCAGTTTGGTTATAACCAACCTACATCTTGGGGCATACTAAGCCAGGAATGAAGTCCATTATCAATAATATTAATTCAGAGTTAAACCTCTCTATTTACACTCCTCACTTAATCCCTACCCAATTTCCCTTCTACATAAGTTACCTCCCTTAGATATGAGAATCTCTGCTTACTTCCAATCACCACAGTGATGTCTAGCAATCACTATCCCAGCCACTGCATCAACAACTTGGCCCCTTTAAACACAAATAGTTTGGAGATACCTCACTCCAAACACAAAACTGTCAATCTGGTGACATAAACAAACTTGGAATTACTTCACAACTTCTTCCAAGGACACAACTGCACTCATTGCTTCACAACTTCTAATTGCGTAAAATAATCCTCTTGCCTACAGGCTTTGAGGTACAAATCAGTGACCATCCCACAATCCGGGTGGTTCACCTACATGGCTAACCCTAAAGATTACATATTTCTAAAATCGGATAGCTTACTAAAACTAGGCTACAACTGCGTATTTATAACCTATTACCCAACTAGATTTGGGCCTTCAAATAACAGCTTGAAGTTGTAACAAACTTCTGCAGTAACAAACTTTGCAGAATCAAATACGTAGATAACTTCTGCTACAATCAAGGTCCTTGTTGATTTTTCTCTTTAGCTCTTGGACCTCCACAAATGCCTTCAATATCACGCCACATATGATGCATAATATTTCTAGAATATTCTGCACTAATTAAAATAGAATTGTAAACAAACATAACAGTTTTTGTAGTGTGATGTCCTAATGTCTAATGTCTCGACATCTCATTTGACATGTTGTTCCAGATGTTGAAAACACTTCAACACAACATGTTTAGACATTCTAGATAGGATTATAATTTAGAAATCCTACGGTACAAAACATTGTTGCTGCTATTATTTGTTTTATTAAAATTAAGCCAATTCATACAACTCAGGAACTTACAATCTCCCCTTTGGTAAATTTGAGCTTAAAAAATAATTACAATTACAAGCACTTTAAAGTAGCAGCAACAATTTACAATTTACAATTAACAATTAAAAGAGTCGTCAGCAGCTTCTTGTCTTGAGACCAGGGGAGCAGACTTCAATTGGATTCCACAACAGTGTTATATACTTTATGCACTGCTGGTCTGTCAGTTGAAGACAATGTATCAACATCCAGTTTAATATCTTCTCGTGCTTTTGATTTCCTACATTAAACCAACAGGCTAAAGGGAAGGAAGGTCCAGTTGTACACGAAGAAGAATATAGCTCTCATTCCCCCCTTAAGGCAAGAGACAGGTCTTGTCACTGACGGTGGAAGAAGAGGACCATGGGAAGTCTTTAAGTTTTCCCAGGTAACTCAAAACACAAGTCCCAATTATGTTCAAAACTCAGATCACAAGTCACAAATAGTTTGATATGCATTGTTGTGTGACATAACTTATGAGTTAGACATTGCTTCGCTCTCTCTTGTATTATATTCTTATGTTGCACTTTCTGTGAGATACTATTTCTCTCCCCCTTTTTAGATAAAATTTGACAATTTGAGCCCTCACCAAACCAGATCCAGGCGCAGTTTGCCCAAAAGTTAACAAAACGCGTGATGAAGACGAGTTAAATGCTTACTTGTTATTTGAGGATGGTTGAGATCTCTTATAAATAGGCCACGAGTTTCTTAGGAATTAACGACAGATTTATTCCTAGTCAAGGTGTGTTAATTTAGGCCGAGAATCTGTTACATGGCAAGCTGTCCACCGTCCAGGCTATCCTTGAATGCCTTTATTAGCCCTTGACTGTTTCTTTCAAGATAAAACAGTCTCAATGCATGCATCGTTCACTTCATTTAACATATCCATGCAGAGACATGTTTTGTATAATTTCCTAACATTCAGCCAGACATTGTCCACTCACTTCATGTGACTCACTTTTTCAAAACAGTGGATTCTCTACTATGAGGCATTATTCACTTTTGCTCACATAAGGCCATTACTCCCTTTTGGATGACCATGAGATTTAATTTGAACCCATTAACATGCTTGATTTATACGTCTTTTCAGATTCACAATAAAATTGATGTTCCAACATCAGATATGACATTCACACAGAGTTCAACTACCTTGGCTCTAAGATAAAATGACACTGCTTCTTCAAGATTTAATTTCACTTCAGTACATAGTAGTATACACTCCCTTTTACATCATCTAATGAGAAATCTACCACTCAATAATAGTTGGACATTAATAATCAACACATATAGAACTTGCTCCTATTTTAATAAACATCTCCAATGGCCCTAGACATGTCAGCTTTCACAATTTACAATTTCTCTTCATATATACAGTTGCTCCTCAAATAGACTGTTGCTCTCACTTTATATCAGCATTCCTCCTTTAGAGGCTTTAATATTGTTACTCCCCCTGAGTTATACAAAATAAGGATATCTTTGATGTTGGTCCTTATAATACTTGAAGCATTCTTTATTTGGAATTTTCCACAGTTTCCAAATTTGGAATACTAAGTTTTCTTGCTACGCAAGATTCAGATTGCCACACTTTGTAACTTGTTATAGAAGAAACTATATTTTCAACCATGTGTATAACCAATTATATGTCTTCAAAAGATAAGTCTGAACCTTCTCTGCCTTCTTAAATCTCTGGTGTCTTCAACAGTTGTCATGTTCCATTTTTATGTAGCACATTCTACTCTATACATCACATACTTCATGTCTTCTTGATTCAAATTTCCACACAGTTATCACACAAATATCCAGCTCCCATCAAGATATTTGGCATCATCTGTATAAATTCCCAAATTGAATAAGCTCTTCAAGTAATCACCAGACACTTTTGCCACACATCCTAAACTTGTGAAGATCACAGTGAACTTTAATACTAATATCCAGTTCATAATATACCTTGAAGCCATCAGACAAATACTCAGCTCCCGACAGAGTTTAAGTGGTTTGTTATTCAGGTTACATACTAGTAAGTACTAAGTCTCCCGTCAAGGTACCTACCAGTCCAGTTAGTTAGAATTGTCTACTCACACTATTTCATCCCGACTGATTACATCTTCACACATATACTTCTTGGCAACAATACATACTTCTCATGATTGAAGACATTAGGATGATGTTTCAACATCTGATATGATATCATATATTATGGTTTTGGGGGTAACATCCATAACACTTGGGGGAACTAGGAAGCACTACCAATAATAACAAAGGAATAATATGAGTCATATCTCAATAATATTTTCTTTAGACTTTCATTCTTATTTTGAGATGATGGATGCCGCAGTCTGTACCTACAGAGGAGATTCCCTCAATTAGGTTTCTGGATCAAACTTAATCATGGCATAACACAAAACTATTCAGATTCTTCAAAGAAATCTGACTCCCTTGATTCTTCTAGACAATACCCTTCCAATATACTATATAGGGTAGTCAAATACTCAGGACCATAATTCAATGTGGTTGGATCACAGTGTTCAGCTCCAAACAAAATTTGTTCTATGGTCATGAATAAAATTCCACATACCTAGTTCATTTGATCAGAAGAATATTCCAGATATAAGATCATATTGATATCACATAAAGAATTTTTAGAGAATTCCATTATGTGTCTTATTTCTTGCGTTGAGCTCAACTTCCATACTCCCATAAGCTTAGGTCAGAAGAAAACTGACATATGGAGTAGAAATCTTTCTTGATCGTGTCCTGATCAACTAAAACAAAGCAGATGTCTCCTCTTCCAAATTAGGAGTAGGCTCTAAAAATATGTACTCACACTACATTTGTTTAGCACCCAGAACATCTGTTCTTCAGCTGGTAGTTGCATATCAGTAATAATGTTCTAACATCCTATAGAATATCAGTTCCATCTCCTTGGAACTCATTTTCCTTGATAATCTTCAAGGTCTTCAAAAAACTTGCAGATGTATATGAGAATCATTGATCAATTGATACTCATTAACTCTATTAATAAATGCCTTTATGAGTGGACTTGAGAAAGACTCAAGTATCTTTGACACTTTTAATAAAGTTGTAAAATCTGCTAAATATTCTGTTGAAAAAAAATAACACTAGGATTATACTTTCACTTTGAGGGTTGCATCAGAGGCTATGCAGCGAAATATGGCCATACTTTAACAGAATTTACACAATGCTTACTTCATGAATTACTTGTAAGCATGACACATAAGGATTGAAAATAAATCAACCCTACAATACACTTGCTTCTTCACCAAGAAATAGACTAGACCTAACCAATATCCTGAACAGATGGAAACACATAAGCACAAAGGTTACCTTATCAATATCTTCACTCCCGCAAGAATATTCTGAAAATCTCTTCTCTGTGCTAATTATAGGCGAAACAATTCAATTCAAAATCTTCACTCCCACATGAAGTCTTTGAATTTAACTCTCTTGTACCAGCTTCATTATCTTCTCTCTTCAAGAAGGTAAAACAATTTTGGTTAGGTTGGTCTAGTTCTCCACAAATAGGTTCATCCTCCACTTCAAGGGACCATAAAATATGAACACTCCTTGTTCAATCAATCTTCTACCTTGTACACAAACAGAAAGTATCCCCCATGGATCTCATCCAGAAACAGACATGATGCCTGCTCTTATACCAATTTAAATTCTAGTGCCAGCAGACTCAGGATGTCGTGACATCTAATCTGACATTATAAAAACAGACAAGGTAGAAATACAATTAACAGTGCAGGAAACAAAAGAACACAAAAAAAAATTCACCCAGTTTGGTTCTAACTAACCTACATCTGGGGGCATACCAAGCCAAGAATGAAGTCCATTATCAATAATATTAATTCAGAGTTAAACCTCCCTATTTACACTCCTCACTTAATCCCTACCCAATTTCCCTTCTACCTAAGTTACCTTCCTTAGATATGAGAACCTTTGCTTACTTCCAATCACCGCAGTGATGTCTAACAATCACTATCCCAGCCACTGCATCAACAACTTGGCTCCTTAAACACAAATAGTTTGGAGATACCTCACTCCAAACACAAAACTGTCAATCTTGTGACATCAACAAACTTGGAATTACTTTACAACTTCTTCCAAGGACACAACTACACTCATTGCTTCACAACTTCTAATTGCATAAAATAATCCTCTTGCCTACAGGCTTCGAGGTACAAATCAGTGACCATCCCACAATCCGGGTGGTTCACCTACACGGCTAACCCTAAAGATTACCTCTTTCTGAAACCGCCTAGCTTAATAAAACTAGGTTACAACTGCTTATTTATAACCTATTACCAAACTGGATTTGGGCCTTCAAATAACAGCTTGAAGTTGTAACAAACTTCTGCATTAACAAACTTCGCAGAATCTAATATGCAGATAACTTCTGCTACAATCAAGGTCTTTGGTGATTTTTCTCCTTAGCTCTTGGACCTCCACAAATGCCTTCAATATCACGCCAGATATGATGCATAATAGTTTTTGTAGCGTGATGTCCTGATGTCTAATGTCTCGACATCTCATTTGACATGTTGTTCCAGATGTTGAAAACACTTCAATAAAGCATGTTTAGGCATCCTAGATAGGATTATAATTTAGAAATCCTACTGTACAAAATATTGTTGCTTCTATTATTTGTTTTATTAAAGTTAAGTCAATTCATACAAATCAGGAACTTACAACATCATTGTATTAGCATGTCAACACATGTCATCAAAACACCACAAATATCCACACATCATCATTATCATACAACCAATCATCATGTAATGTCACATATAATGCAATGCATTTCTTTAGACTCATGCATGTGGTACCAAAACTTCACTGATGACACAATCATCGTTTCCTCCAAAGATCTCCACCAATAGGATCAATTCCCGCTTGGAACCGGAGCACATCATAATATTGCACTCAATCCAAACTATGGGATTAAAGCCATCATTGGATCATTTTTCCTACGAAACTTCACTGGAACAATGTCCTATAATAGCCACTAGGCCAGGCCCTATCATATGTCATGAATGCATGATGTAAGACATCTCAATAACAACATGACCACTGCTAGTCAAAATGAATGATAATTCATATAATCATCAAAATGTCATCACATACTTCATATTACACACGTCATTATTATCGATAAAATAATTTATCGTATACACATACATTATACTAACACAATCATCAAATCATATTGTTCATCATAACAAAGACATTGGAAAATACATCCTATAATGTATTTTATCATTCCACTGTATAGCTCATTGTGTTAGTTTTCTAACACTTCGAACAGATAGTCAAACCGAGTCCTGAAACTCAATTTACGACACTTTAAAAATCCTACTGATGTCCATCGAATGATGTTGTCCCGACAAAGTAGGTTTCTCTCCCGACGCTCGCTGATAACGTGGGAGCGACAACACCACCCTCATACAAAATCCAAGAGCCTTGTTTTTATTTTACATTCTGCGCTCGATGAATCTAATAGCTCACCCAATGAGACACCCCCACCTTTTCCTCGCCCAACGAAGCTCGGACAAGTCACTACTCCACATACAAAATGCTAGGGGCCATGTTTTCACCCCTTTCCTTTTCCTCCTCCTCGCCCAACTTGTCATTGGCAAACTACTTTTACCCGATGACGCGTCATGCTCGCCCAACGATGCGATGAGAATAGGACATCCCTATGATATCTATGCAATGCGCAGTCCCAATTTTTACACGATTTCATCATGCTACATGTCTTAAATCATCATATTTTCCATTAGATTCATCATGTAACAAAAACAAAAATTAACATACATCATATACATCAATACTCTATAAGAAAACATCACAATTTCACCAATTTCTCATACAACATCATAGTAACATGTTCATCCAAAACCCAAACACAAAACCTACAAGTATCTAAACCTTTAATCAATTATAAAACTCCCCTTACTTTAGATTCTTCATAGAAATTTATTCCTCTTCTCTTTCTATAAAAAACCCGTGTTCCCTTCTCTCCCTAGCTCTCTACAACGTTCTTCTTATTTTCACGATTGTACAGAATGAGCACTTTTCCTCTATTACCTTGTTTAACCTTCGGACCCTTTCTTTGGTCTTCCACTTTTTCCCTCACTCAATCTCTTACATATCTTAAAATTATTCCCTTAGCACTTCTACACCTTATATTTATTCTATTTATTTCATCAATAATAATTCTAAACAATTAAAACTAATTATCTAAATTTATTTAAAACACTCAGTATCACCTACTTCCCTCTAAACTTCATATAGCATCACATCACACCTCATATTCTATCTACATTTAAATAATTAGAATAATTTCAACTAATCACTCCTATGTTTCTAAATTATTCTAAAATACTACATATCTTCTTAATTCATACTACCCAATCATACACCCCACAAAATATCATATCAAACATCATGATCGCCAAGACATCATATAAACTCATAAATACATCACTAAAATTCATCATAAATAAATTAAATAATTAAATAATTAAATGAATAATCTAATTATCTTGGGGTGTTACAGTAAAGATGTGAATGTAGAATTACAAGTTGTCTATGAATTTCCAGAGCTGTTTCCAGATGACATCATTGATTTACCTCCTGAATTTGAAGTGGAGTTTTCTATAGATTTGATGTCAGACACAAGTCTGGTATCAATGGCTCCTTATAGAATGTCAGGTTCAAAGCTGAGCGAGTTGAATAAGCAATTGGAAGAAATACTTGAGAAGAAGTTTGTTCGACCGAGTGTATCTCTGAGGAGTGTACCTATTTTATTAGTTAAGAAGAAAGATGGACGAAGGAGATTGTGTGTGGACTACATGAAGTTAAATAATGTGACGATTAAGAATAAGTATCCACGCCATAGGATTGATTATTTGATGGATCAGTTAGTGGGTTCCCTTATTTTTAGCAAGATTAATTTAAGGTCGAGCTATCAACAGATCCGTGTTAAACCAGATGATATTCCAAAGATGCCTTTCCGAACGAGGTATAGTCATTATGAATATACTATGATGTTTTATGGTGTATCTAATGTGACAGGTGTTTTCATAGAATATATGAATAGAAATTTTCATTCGTATCTGGACAAATTTGTATTGGTCTTCATTTATGATATTCTGATTTATTCTAAATCAGAAGAAGATCATGCTGAGAAATTGTGAATGGTATTGCGAGTGTTGAAAGAAAAGAGGTTATATGCAAAGCTTTCATATTGTGAATTTTGGTTGAAGAAAGTTAGTTCCCTTGGTCACGTGATTTCTAGTGGTGGGGTTGATGTGTCTCTTTCTAAAGTTAATGCAATATTGCAATGGCAGACTCCAAAGTCTGCAATTGAGATTCGAAGTTTTCTTGGTTTGGCAGGTTATTATCGAATATATATTGAAGTATTTTCTAAGTTGGTGTTATCGTTAACTCAATTAACTCGAAAGGGTCAAGCTTATGTGTGAGATGTTGCGTGTGAAGAAAGCTTTGTAGAATTAAATAAGAAGTTGACGACTGCTCTGGTATTAATTTTTCCAAATTTGAATGAGTCTTTTGTGGTATATTTTGATGCATATATGATAGGTCTTAGTGGTGTAATAATGGAGAATGGACAGGTTGTTGCTTATGCTTCGAGGAAACTCAGATTTCTTGAAAGGAATTATCCTTCTGTTGCACCCAAAAATTTACCCTCTTGATTTAGGCTCATGTTTCATCATAAACATCATATTTCATTGCATTCATACATTATGATAGGATTAAAGTTCTTTGGGTTCTCAAGTCCTCTACAAGCTAAGGAGGTTGATTGTGTTAGTATTCTCTTCTGAGGGAATCTCAGGCTCTCGTATCTGTAGATCTTTCAAGTCACAATGTTGTATTAAATCTCAAGACATTCCATTTGTCTCATTGATTCCTCAAGAGTTGAAGTTTTGCAAAGAATTGATGAGGAATTCATCTGTGGCATTCATCTGATGAAATTAGGGCTTTGGCCCATTGTGAAGTTTGAAGTTTGGATAAGTTAATTTCTTGAAGTTTTACCTTTTTATTATCATTTGAGTTATCATGTTTCAGAGAATTACTCAATACATTCAGAAGATTTGAGGTTTTGAAGCTTGATTGGTTATCTCCTAACACAAGGTGCAAAATTAGGGTTTTGGGTATAATCAGGATTTCTCCAGATTTTTCACTCAAATTTGATTCCACTTGTTTCTATATGTTATTGGACATCCATGGTTGAAATATTGAGGCTCAATTTTAAGTAGAAGCAAGTCAATTGACCACAAGGGGCAAAATGGTCATTTTGGTCAAAATCAGTCAAAGTCATGAGTTGACCAAGTGGACTTTTGGTCAACCATCAATTCAAATATCACATTTTCATGATTCATGATCAAATTCACCATTGAACCAATAAATTTGAAGAAATTAGGGTTACCTTGTTCTTTAAGTTATTTGAAGTTAAAACTTTTCCTAAGTGTCCACCCTATGGAACTTTGACATGTCATAACTTTCTCAATTTTTATCCAATGGTTGCATACCATACATTTTTGGAAAGCTTGGAAAAAATCCTACAAGTTTGTCAATGTGTAAAATGTGACACCCCAAATAATTCAATTATTAAATAATTAGAAATTTAATTATTAATTTAATTAAAGGTTTAATTATTGGCATTTTTGAATTAATGGATTTAATTATTTAATTAAATAAATGGATGTGTTGGGGTCGTGAAGTAGATTTGGGAGGTGTGTAGATTAAAAGGCTCTAATTAATCTAATTTATTTATTTCTATTATTTGGAAAATAAAAAGGAATAAATAAAGGAGAAAAAAAAGTGAGAAGAGAAATTAGGATTTCATTCTACATACTTTTGGAAAAGAGAAGAGGAAAGAGGAGAAAAGTCAAATCGTCAGAATTCAAAGATTCATCGTGAGGTAAGGGGTGATTTGATTTGATTATTACGCCTTATAGGTTTTGATGATCAATAGAATAATTCAATCTGTTAGGAATCTCGAATTATGATTCTAGGTTGTGCCCTAACGGTATAATCTGACGTAATAATTCAATTGGAATTGATAGGAAAGTTTAAATTATGTAGGATGATTCTAGGCTAATTAGAAAACATAATTCTATGAACAATTGGATGTGAAAATACATGAATTAATTCTGTTCTGGTGTAATATGGAGTTTGGTGATGAATGGAATCAATGGGAATTGGAAAACAGTGAAAAGGAACTGGTTTTTGTGAAAATCACGTGTTATGCATCGAACCATAGGGTTATGCATCGAAGCAAGTAGTCAAAATTTGGAAAAACAGAAATTGGAATAAGCTATGAATCGACCCATAACTCTATGCATCGACTCATGTGAGGATTTTTGAACTCTTGTATCGACACAAGAGGGCTATGTGTCGACTCAAGTAGCTTTTGTATCGACACAAGAAGGCTATGGGTCGATACATACTGAAGGAACTTTGAAAAATGGAAAATTTATTACGTATGAGTCGACACATGCGTGTTATGTGTCGACACAAACAAGTTATGTATTGACACATGAGGTTTTGTGTCGATACATACTGTGTAGGAATAGAAGGTGATTTTCTGAAAACGATTTTGTTCATATCTTTGCGATCGTATTTCCGATTTAGGCATAGTTGGTATCGTTGGAAAGCTTAAAACGAATACTATCTATTAAAAACATTTTCAAAACTAGTAATTAATATCTTGAAGGATTGTTTTGGCTTCCGTAGGAAGAATCCGTTGTAATTTCGTGATTGTGCCATTAACTTTGAGTATACTTGCTGTATGTTAATTCAATATCTTGTAATTAACTTTATATGTTCATGAATTGTTGTTATCATGTGCTGATTGTTATTATTGGTTATGAGTGGAATAATGCTGTGTGATCATATTTCGTATTTGGATTGTTGCATGCTTCTGATGTGCATGCATAAGCATTCTGGTGATGGTTCATTCCCATTGTGTGGAATTGAACTTGAAGAGCCAATAACTGTATCCAATGGATAGTGGTGGTGAGGCTAGATTCTTGACCCAGTGGTGTATGGGCAAATCGTTGATTGACGCTGTTTTTCGAGGTGTAAACGGAACAGGGTGTGAACTTGGTTCAGGTTTGGTACCACATGCATTGAGTCTGTATTGCATATATAATTATAACATGTTAGGATGGGTTCCAGTGTTATAATTGCATTGATTGTTGTTATGTGCATAATGAATTGTATGGAATGTAACTTTTGATTTGTTAATCTGGTTATGCTAATGCGGGTGGAATAATGTATTGATTTTTTTATTGTTTTTAAAGAAACGTATAATGCATTTTAATCTTGATGAAATCTCACCCTTACTTTAATGATTTCAGATTGAAGTGATTAGCTGCTCAGGAATTGGTGAGGATGGCTTATAAAGCTATGTTATTTAGATTGTCCGCGTGTCAGTGTCATGCTCTGGTAGTTGTAACACTAGGGAATGATCATGTTTAGAATTTTAAAGATTAAACTTATTTCTTTTGAGCTTATGTTTGGAATAATTATGATTTGAGTTTATTCCGGATTTTATGTTCTTTCCGCTGTGTAAAACATAATCGTTGGTTTGAATTATATTTAATCGTTGGTTTATTCCGGAGTTTATGTTATGACGTTTTATCATTTTAAATTTTTAAATTGTAACGCCCTTTCGTTATGTTAAAACTCTGATTAAATATATAATTCACGGGGAAATTAGAAGGGGTGTTACAATAGTGGTATCAGAGCATAGTAGGTCGTGTCTTAGTGTCGTTATCCCTTTTGTATGCGACTAGTGCAAGGTCACACTGTAGATACTGGTGTTCTAATGTGATTGCTTTGTAATGTTACAGAACAATGGCCGGAAGAGGTAACGGAAGAGACGATGCTGCTATTGTTGAAGCTTTGGGAATCCTAGCTGGAGTGCTTGGAGGGAATCAGCTGGGAGCTGGTATTGGTTCTGACAGACAGTTGAGGGACTTTCAGAGGAACAATCCTCCATTGTTCAAAGGGACTCATGATCCCAAAGGTGCTCAGAGATGGTTGAAGGAGATCGAGAGGATCTTCAGAGTGATTGACTGTGCGGATGAGCTAAAGGTGAGATATGGTACTCACATGCTGGAAGAGGAAGCTGATGACTGGTGGGTTGCTACCAGGACTGAAATGGAGCAAGATGGTATTGCACTAAATTGGGTTGTGTTCAGGAGAGCTTTTCTGAGGAGATACTTTCCTGAAGACATTCGGGGCAAGAAGGAGATTGAGTTTCTGGAGCTCAAGCAGGGCAATAATACTGTGAGTGAGATGCTTCAAAACTTACTGAGTTGGCGAAGTACTATGCTCATTATGCTAACAATGCAGATGGAGAATTTTCCAAATGTATCAAATTTGAGAATGGTCTTCATGATGAGATCCAGCAGGGTATCAGGTATCAGCGCATCCAGAGGTTTTCTGATTTAGTAGACTGTAGTAGGATTCTAGAAGAGGATCTTGCGAGTACTCGGACCAATGCTCGAGGGTATGTGGATCGTAAAGGAAAGCAACAGATGGATCGTGGGAAACCTTATGATAAGAATAACCAGAGATCCGGTGGTTGGAAGAAACCTAGTGGGGGAGATTCTAGTGCTCCTATTAAGTGCTACAGGTGTGGTGAAATGGGGCATCGAGCTAACGAATGCAGGAATGATGCGAAGAAGTGCAACAACTGTGGAAGATTTGGTCATGTAACTGCTGAATGCAGAGCAAGAAAGGTAACTTGCTACAACTATGGTGAAGAAGGTCATACTCGTCCGCAGTGTACTAAGCCAAAGAAAGAACAAGCTGGTGGTAAGGTGTTCGCTTTGTCAGGATCAGAGACTAAGCCAGATGATCGGTTGATTAAAGGTACATGTTTTATTAATGGCATACCTTTGATTGCGATTATTGACGCTGGAGCAAAACATTCTTTTATTGCTTTGGATTGTGCTAAAAGATTGAACTTGGATATTTCTAATATAGATGGAAGTATGGTTATTGACACTCCTGCGTCGGGTTCAGTGACTACTTCATATGTTTGTAGGAATTGTCCTATTGTAATTTTTGATAGAGGCTTCGGTATGGATTTAGTGTGCCTACCGTTAGAACAACTTGATATCATCCTTGAAATGAACTGGTTGGAATTCAACCAGGTTCATATCAATTGTTTTGAGAAGACGGTTATTTTTCCTGAAGAAGCTAGAGTTGAAGATGTGACCATGTCGGTTAAACAGATGAATTTCGCTGTTAATGATGGTGTTGTAGTGTTTATGTTGTATTCTTCGACGGAGGTGAAAGGAAAAGCTAAGAGTGATGAATTGCCAGTGGTGAATGAATTTCCAGAAGTGTTTCCGGAAGATGTTAGTGAATTATCACCTGAGAGAGAAGTGGAGTTTACTATAGATCTGATTCCTGGAACTAGTCCGGTGTCGATGGAGCCTTATCACATGTCGGCATCTGAACTGTCTGAGTTGAAGAAGCAGTTAGAGGAATTGTTGGAGAAGAAGTTTATTCATCCTAGTGTTTCGTCGTGGGTTGCTCCTGTGTTGTTGGTTAAGAAGAAAGAAGGTTCGATGAGACTGTGTGTTGATTACAAGCAGTTGAACAAAGTTACAATCAAGAATTGGTATCCATTGCCGAGGATTGATGATTTGATGGATCAGTTTGTTGGAGCTTGTGTATTAAGTAAGATTGATTTGAGATCCGAATATCATCAGATTCGTGTGAAGATACGGAAGACGCATTTAGAACGAGGTATGGACATTATGAGTATTCTGTTATGCCGTTTGGAGTTACTAATGCACCTGGTGTTTTCATGGAGTATATGAACAGAATATTTCATTTGTATCTTAATAAATTCGTGGTAGTATTTATTGACGATATTCTGGTCTATTCGAAGAATGTTGAAGAGCATGCAGAATATCTTAGAATTGTGTTTGAACTGTTGAAAGAGAAGAAGTTGTATGCGAAGTTTTCTAAGTGTGAGTTCTGGTTAAGTGAAGTAAGTTTTCTTGGCCATGTGATTTCCAAGAATTGCATTGTTGTTGATCCTATGAAGGTAGAAGCGGTATCTCAGTGGGAAGCGCCGAAGAATGCTTCTAAAATCCGTAGTTTTCTTGGTCTTGCAGGTTACTACAAAAAGTTCATTGAAGGATTTTCGAAGTTAGCTTTGCCATTGACTAAGTTGACAAGAAAGGTTCAAGTGTTTGTTTGGGATTCTGAATGTGAGAAAGGATTCCAAGAGCTGAAGAAGAGGTTGACTAGTGCTCCGATTCTGATTTTTCCAAATTCGGCAGAATCTTTTGTTGTGTAATGTGATGCGTCATTGATGGGATTAGGTGGTGTTTTGATGCAAGGTAAGCAGGTTGTGGCTTATGCTTCGAGACAATTGAAAGTTCATGAAAGGAATTACCCGACTCATGATCTAGATCTGGCAGCTGTGGTATTTGTTTTGAAATTATGGAGGCATTATTTGTATGGATCTCAATTTGAGGTATACAGCGATCATAAGAATCTGAAGTATCTCTTCAATCAGAAAGAGTTAAACATGAGGAAGATAAGGTGGTTATAATTTCTGAAGGATTATGATTTTGGTTTGAATTACCACCCTGGTAAGGCAAACATTGTTGCAGATGTATTGAGTAGGAAGTCCTTGCATATGTCTATGTTGATGGTTTGTGAATTGGAATTGGTTGAGTAGTTCAGAGACTTGAGTTTGGTATGTGAGACTACTTCTGATAGTATTAAATTGGGTATGTTGAAGTTGACTAGTGGTATTCTTGAGGAAATTCGAAATGGGCAGAAATCTGATGTTGGTTTGGTGGATAAGTTGACATTGATTAACCAAGGTCAAGGAGAATAATGTTATGAGATTTGGTGATAGGGTGTGTGTTCTGGATATTACAGAACTTATAGGAGTATTTTGGAAGAAGGACATCGTTGTGGATTGAGTATTCATCCTGGTGCTACTAAGATGTATCATGACTCTAAAAAGTTATTTTGGTGGCCTGGAATGAAAAAGGAAATTGCTGAGTTTGTTTATGCTTATTTGGTTTGTCAGAAGTCAAAGATTGAACATTAGAAACCGTCAGGATTGATGGAGCCGTTGTTTGTTCTAGAGTGGAAATGGGATGGCATTTCTATGGATTTTGTATCTGGTTTGCCAAGGACAGCAAAGAATTGTGATTCTATTTGGGTTATTGTTGATCGGTTGACGAAGTCCTATGGAAAGGTTGGCAGAATTGTATGTTGAGAAGATCGTAAGTTTGCATGGTATTCCTTCTAGTATTGTGTCGGATAGAGATCTGAGGTTTACATCTAAGTTCTAGAGAGGATTGCAAGAAGCTTTGGGTACTAATTTGAGGTTGAGTTCCGCTTATCATCCACAGACAGATGGTCAGACAGAGAGAACGATTCAGTCGTTAGAGGATTTGTTGCGAGCTTGTGTGTTGGAGAAAGGTGGAGCTTGGGATAGTTACTTGCCATTGATTGAGTTTACCTACAACAATAGTTTTCATTCGAGTATTGGTATGGCTCCATTTGAGGTATTGTATGGTAGGAGGTGTCGGACACCATTGTGTTGGTACGAATCTGGAGAAAGTGTTGTGATTGGATCGGAGATTGTCCAACAGACTTCAGAAAATATCAAGATGATTCAGGAGAAGATGAGAGCTTCTCAGAGTCGTCAGAAAAGTTATCATGATAAGAGGAGGAAGGATCTCGAGTTTAGTGAAGGAGATCATGTGTTTATGTGAGTTACTCCGATGATTGGTATTGGTCGAGCCTTGAAGTCAAAGAAGTTGACTCCGCGCTTTGTTGGTCCGTATCAGATTACCAAGAAGGTTGAAAGAGTTGCTTATCAGATTGCTTTACCGCCGTCACTTGCAAATTTGCATGATGTCTTCTATGTATCTCAGTTGAGGAAGTACATTGCTGATCCGTCTCATGAGATTCAGGTAGATGATATACAGGTACAAGATAATCTGACTGTTGAAGCATTACCTGCTAGAGTTGAGGATCGGAAGGTGAAGCAGTTACGAGGTAAAGAGATAGCGCTAGTGAAAGTAGCTTGGGGAGGACCAGCAGGTGGAAATGTCACTTGGGAACTGGAGAGCCAGATGAAAGAGTCGTATCCCGAATTTTTCGTCTAAGGTATGTTTTCGAGGACGAAAACTCTTTTTAGTAGGGGAGAGTTGTGACACCCCAAATAATTCAATTATTAAATAATTAGAAATTTAATTATTAATTTAATTAAAGGTTTAATTATTGGCATTTTTGAATTAATGGATTTAATTATTTAATTAAATAAATGGATGTGTTGGGGGCGTGAAGTAGATTTGGGAGGTGTTTAGAGTAAAAGGCTCTAATTAATCTAATTTATTTATTTCTACTATTTGGAAAATAAAAAGGAATAAATAAAGGGAATAAAAGTGAGAAGAGACATTAGGATTTCATTCTACGTACTTTTGGAAAAGAGAAGAGGAAAGAGGAGAAAAGCCAAATCGTCAGAATTTAAAGATTCATCGCGAGGTAAGGGGTGATTTAATCTGATTATTACGCCTTATAGGTTTTGATAATCAATAGAATAATTCAATCCGTTAGGAATCTCGAATTAGGATTCTAGGTTGTGCCCTAACGCTATAATCCGACGTAATAATTCAATTGGAATTGATAGGAACGTTTAAATTATGAAGAATGATTATAGGATAATTAGAAAACATAATTCTATGATCAATTGGATGTGAAAATACATGAATTAATTTTGTTCTGGTGTAATATGGAGTTTGGTGATGAATGGAATCAATGGGAATTGGAAAACAGTGAAAAGGAATTGGTTTTTGTGAAAATTACATGTTATGCATCGACCCATAGGGTTATGCATCGATGTAAGTAGTCAAAATTTGGAAAAACATAAACTAGAATAAGCTATGCATCGACCCATAACTCTATGCATCGACTCATGTGAGGATTTTTGAACTCTTGTATCGACACAAGAGGGCTATGTGTCGACTCAAGTAGCTTTTGTATCGACACAAGAAGGCTACGGGTCGATACATACTGAAGGAACTTTGAAAAATGGAAAATTTATTACATATGAGTCGACACATGCATGTTTTGTGTTGACATAAACAAGTTATGTATTGACACATGAGGTTTTGTGTCGATACATACTGTGTAGGAATAGAAGGTGATTTTCTAAAAATAGTTTTGGTCATATCTTTGCGACCGTAACTCCGATTTAGGCATAGTTGGTATCGTTGGAAAGCTTAAAATGAGTACTATCTATTAAAAACATTTACAAAACTAATAATTGAGATATTGAAGGATTGTTTTGGCTTCCGTAGGAAGAATCCGTTGTAATTTCGTGATTGTGCCATTAACTTTGAGTATACTTGTTGTATGTTAATTCAATATCTTGTAATTAACTTTATATGTTCATGAATTGTTGTTATCATGTGCTGATTGTTATTATTGGTTATGAGTGGAATAATGCTGTGTGATCATATTTCGTATTTGGATTGTTGCATGCTTCTGATGTGCATGCATAAGCATTCTGGTGATGGTTCATTCCCATTGTGTGGAATTGAACTTGAAGAGCCAATAACTGTATCCAATGGATAGTGGTGGTGAGGCTAGATTCTTGACCCAGTGGTGTATGGGCGAATCGTTGATTGACGCTGTTTTTCGAGGTGTAAACGGAACAGGGTGTGAACTTGGTTCACGTTTGGTACCACATGCATTGAGTCTGCATTGCATATGTAATTATAACATGTTAGGATGGGTTCCAGTGTTATAATTGTGTTGATTGTTGTTATGTGCATAATGAATTGTATGGAATGTAATTGTGGATTTGCTAATCTGGTTATGCTAATGCGGGTGGAATAATGTATTGATTGTTTTATTGTTTTTAAAGAAACGTATAATGCATTTTAATCTTGATGAAATCTCACCCTTACTTTAATGATTTCAGATTGAAGTGATTAGCTGCTCTGGAATTGGTGAGGATGGCTTATAGAGCTATGCTATTTAGATTGTCTGCGTGTCAGTGTCATGCTCTGGTAGTTGTAACACTAGGGAACGATCGTTTTTGGAATTTTAAAGATTAAACTTGTTTCTTTTGAGTTTATGTTTGGAATAATCATGATTTGAGTTTATTCTGGATTTTATGTTCTTTTCGCTGTGTAAAGCATAATCATTGGTTTGAATTATATTTAATAAGTTCTTCAGTAAAAGCATGATTATTGTTGTGGTGTTTTATTATTTGAATAATTTTTAATTGTGACGCCCTTTCGTTATGTCAAAACTCTGATTAAATATATAATTCGCGGGGAAATTAGAAGGGGTGTTACATAAAATTTATCAAAAATGCACCATTTGAGAGATATTTGAGTTAGAAGTTTATTGTATAAGTTTTGACTTAGGCTGGGAAAGCTTGCAAATTTCTTGGTTTCCCTGCGTGTACTTTCCACAAACAGTTGGTGGGCAAAATCTTGGAGATTATATCTTTTGATTCAGATGGAATTTGAGAGTTTTGCTTCGCGCATCTTGAAGTATGCCATGAGATCTTCTAAATGAACTTTGAATCACATCATTTGGTTTAGTATTGAGGAAGCTACAAGGACCACAAGTGGAGGCCTCAAAACTGATTCCATGCACGACCATGCAAGCCCAGATGCGTGCGCATGTGCCTGACCAAGCTCCAGTTTGTGCACAACTTCTGGAAATCATATCTCACTCATTTTAACTCCATTTTTAGTGAATCAAAGCCCATTGTAATCTTCATTCCAAGAGCTCTTGATAGGCCTCTGAAAGCCAGAATTCGCACGAGCCTTTAGTGAGAAATTGGATCTTGAACAAGGTGATCCACAGGCTGTGTGCACAGAATGTATTTTCATGTTTTTGTGTCTTTCTTACAAGTTTTTTCTAGGCAAGCACAAGCTGGGAATCGAAGCACATTTGCCACCTCATTCTTTGCCATAAAAAGCCCAAGCAAAATGAGTATTCTTCACACCTTTGCCATGCACGAATTTTTCATTCTTTTCCATATCTAGTAAGTTTGAGGAAGAACCCATGTGCTGCATCTTCACACACTCTCCACAGCTCATCAAAACGCAGCAAGAGAGAGCTAACCCTAGAGCAAAACGCAAAGCTGACTCACCATGCCATTTTTATAATTTTTGCTCCAACGGATTTATAGCATGAAAGACTAATGTACCCTTGCTTACACTCCCTCTATATAAGCATGAAGCTTCTCATTTTGCAAGGAGGCTGCTCTCTCTCGTTTTCCAGATCTAAAAATATACTCTGCATCTCAAGTTTTCCTCTGCTTGAAGCTTTTGCAAATTGCGTTTCTGAAGGATTCTCTTCCTTATTATCACTTCATTGAAGTCCCAAGAGCAAGCTAAGGAAGTTTTCTCTTCAATTTCATAGGCCCATTTGGATTTATTTTCCAAATCAAGAGGTAACTGTTGAACTTTGAATCTGCTTTTTCAGCTTGCCATTGATGAATAAAAGCTTATATATGCGTGGTTAGCTGGCCAAACAATAGATTTGATGTATATTTGCATCTGTTTTTGAAGTGTGTTGCATAGCATGATGTTCTGTAAATCCGGATTTGGATGATTTTCTCAGTTTTCTCACTCTGATTTCTTGATGCATGACTAACTATCTTGAATTCTGCAAGTTGTGTGTGGTAGCTTGCCATGTGATCTTTAATTAGAGCCTTGAATCGTTTGATTTAGTTAATAAATGAGAAAGTTGTAGGGATCAGAAGTCAGGTGCATGGCACTGGTGTTTCACGCGTTTTATGGCTTAGGCATGAGGTTGAAGATGACTGCGTGTCACAATCTGATTGGCTGATTTTAATTCTTACTTCCATTTGATTTATTTTATATTTATCATCTTTGATCATTTTATTTTGCATCCAAAAATCATGAAAAAAATATCACAAGCTCTTGTTGACCTCTAATATTTTGTGGAATTTTTTCTGAAATTTTAAAAATGTTTTGATTGATTAAATAAATTTTAAGATTAATTGGTTTTGTTTTAATTGAAAAAATCATAAAAAATACTTTCCAATGATGAAAAATTCCACAAAAAATATTCTGAACCTTTCAATTGGTTCATTTTGAGTTTCTGATTTTTATTTTATAATTTTGTCATTTTTGCATAATTAAATAAATTCATGCATTATGCATAATTATAATTATTTCAAATATTTTTTATTCATACAAAAAATACATAAAAAATATTTTAAATCATTCAATCCATGCACCATGCATTTCTGATTTTTATTTTATAATTTTGTCATTTTTGCATAGTTAAATAAATTCATGCATTATATTGCATTTCATGCATAATCATAATTATTTAAAATACTTCTATTCATACAAAAAACATTTCAGATCATTCTAACTATACATCATGCATTTATGATTTTTATTCTATAATTTTGTCATTTTTGCATAATTAATTGAATTTTTGCATTAAATATTTGATTTGCATTCCACATTTTGCATTTTTATTGCTTTTATCATTTTTCCTTGGAAATAAAAAATAACAAAAATAGTTTTGATCTTATTTGGGATGTTAGGTTATTATTTCCAATTTTTGTAGATTTTTATTTCTGATTTTTGTTATTTATACAAATCTTTCTTGTTTATTGGTCATATAAGTGTAATTTTGAACTAGTGTTGACTTTTTGAATTTTTATTTTGATCCTTCTATGGACTTTTGGATTGAGCAAGGATATGTCTCTGACTTGTAAGGGTATTGATCTCATTAGTTCATTTTTTCTTGGATTTTATATCCCGTATTTCTATTTTTATGGAATTTCCAAAGTGAACATGTCCTTTGGCCTAGTGTAATTAAGTCAAGCTTCAATTCGAAGCTTATGGATATAATTTAAGACCAATCTTTGGGTATGTGATGATCATTAGAATGCTCTATGGATATGTAAACATGATTTCCTTTATTAGAAATTACATGTTGATCATTTGGCTTCCACCTTGAGCATAAAGTTTGTATGGTTTCCAAAACCCTAATTTGTTGATGCTTTGATTCTTAAACCATGTTCTTGTACAATTTGTGTTTCTAATTGATGCTTAGGGGTATGATAACCTCAAGGATGGTCATCTAAAGACTTGAGAGACATTTGACCTCATTGGATCATCTTGATCCTTTAATTTGAAGGTGTTTCATTTTGAGTTCTTTTGCATGAGTTGTGAGATATGAGGAATGCATTCATGCAATCCCTTGGGAATTTGATTCTCATCTCTTTATCTTGTACTCATGGCATGTTTAGGGCTTTGATTACAGTTTGATTGATTCATTTAAAGATCCCTAACTTGCACAACTCATATTAGTTTTGTTGTTAAGATGTCATCACCTTGTGGCCATTGTTGTAACATTTGTATCATGTATATCTTTCATGACATTAGTGATCCAATTCTAATTGAATTCTTGGTATTTACTTCTGACTTTGTGCATTATGTGATCATTAATTCCATGCTCTTTTATTCATTGACTTGCATCCAATTGTAAGATCATCATGATGACCTAAAAGAGCTAAATCTTCTTTCTCTTTTAATTTTTGGTTGGACAATACCTTAAGGGATTATAGGTTCATGATGCTTGAGGTATGTTGCTTCCATTGAAATTACCTTGAGCTCATAACAAGTATCTTGTGAGGGTTCTATCATCACCCTATGACATACAAGACATCATTCCCTTCCTACATAGTCTTAATCAATGTCATTTGATCTAAGATAGGTGGTATTTACTTTAGATGATTTTGTTCATCAAATAGGTGATTTGTTTGTGTATTGAAGTTTCATATTCTACATTTGTTTGCTCATGAATCATATCTTGAGTTAAACGTATGACACAACTCACACATGGTTTTAATTATCTAATAAAAAAACTATTTTATTTAAGCTTTGCCAAGCACCATATTTGACTAGTTTTGGTGCTTTCAAACCCTAATTCTATGTACTTTTGTATGCAAGTTGTTTACCTTGTTTGAAATGCTTTTGTTTATGGTGTACTTAGGTCTTAAGCTACTGACCTTTTTTTCACATTACCTTCTCACCTTGCCTCTTCACCATATTTGGCTCACTAACTTGTATGCTTACTTAAATTTAACTCTAGGGTTTAGAATCGACCTTTTCCATTGCTAACCTTTGTACCATGAATGGTTGTGATGTATGATAATTGTTTTGTTTTTGTGTGAAAATCATATTTATGTTCTCATCACTGATCTCACTTGTATATGACACTTGACACAAGCATGTTTGAATACACACACAAACACTTTCCATCACACATTTCGAGGATGCGCATTCATGTTTTCTTATTGAAAGTTGCTTATGAAAAGGTTATGATGATTGTGTATATGACATGAGTGCATCTCTAACATGATAAATACTTACTCTAATCCTTTTCCATCTTCTAAATGTTCATGTCTCTTCACCTATGTCATTCCATGCTTCATTTGACTCCTAGGTCCATGTTTAGGACAAATTCTTGACTAGTTTTTCTTGTATTAATTTTGTGTAGGTTTTCTTTTTAGGTGATTGTAATTTGTTTGTGTCTAACATGAATGTAATCTCTATGTGTCCATCCTTGACTTCACTCAAGTATGACACCACTAATCATGTTCACAATTGCATATCCACGCACATTTCACTATACACACTTCTAGATGCATACTTAGTCTTTCTTAGTTTCCTTTGTTTGTGAATTTTCATGAGGATTATGTATATGATGGTAATGCATTCTTACCATGCTAGCTACTGCCTTCCATTTCTTTTTATTCTATGATGTTCGTTCCTTTTCCTTCATGCATTAACCATGCTTCGTTCAACCTCTAGTTGCATTTTAGGCCAAGCTCTTAATTAGTTTTTGTGTTGATATTGTATATGCGCAATTTGGAATATCTTGTAACTTGATAAGGTACAGAATGAGTAGTTATTCATTATGTGTTGCTTATGATTCCACCATCATGTGACACTTATCACAAGTATGCACAAGCACACACACATGCATACACACGTTTGCCCGCACTTGCACGAACCGAATGCATTTTTCTTAAGTGTTTTGTTTGTGAATCCTTAGAGTGCATATTTGAATGATCTTATTGATGAAATGATGTGTTTTCTACTTTAATTTTTGTATCTTGGTATTCCTTGGTTCATCTCTTATCATCTTTGCCTTTACATGGCTTCTTTTAACTTGTAAACACTTCCTAGGTTAAGAATTTCGACTAGTTTTCACACTAATGTTGTAATTGCACTTTTTGTGACATTTTATTTATGATTTCGTTATTAATTATTTCATATTATGTTGGTACTGTAATCACTTCATCTTGACACCTTCTTTGCATATCATAAGTCTCACACACTTAGATTCACTTCACTACACACGATTGTTGCATGTTTAAGCACTTTTGGTAGATTTTTGCTCTTGAATCTTTGTGGTTTATTTGTATGATGTAAATGAAGCATTAACATGTTTAGTTACTTACTTTTGTGTCATTATATTCTTTATTTATCCATTAACTTCCTCTAAGTCTAACGCTTCACACAATTAACTTTTCATATGCTCTTAGGACTAGTTTCGACCTAGTTTGTGAATTAACTTTGTATGTGTATGTTTATAATGATGGTTGATGTTTGTTAAAGGTTTGCATAAACTTTGTAGATGAATGTTGTGTCTACTGACCTCACTCCACATGACACTTTGTATGAACATCATTCACTTGATTCCACCACATCTCCTTATTCTTCTTTTCTTTTTCTTAGCACTTGTTGGTGCTTAGTTTGTGTGCTTTTGCCAAAGCACTTTGCTTGATTCTACCCCTCTTCTCACTTGGTTTTCTAACCAAGATGATTGATTTTATAGATTCCCCTTAGGCTTACTCGATTATGTTAGTTATCGACTTTAGACATTGAGTTAGGCATCCATGCATGATAACTTTAGGAAGATTCTTCCCGTTGTTTGTATCCATAACTTAGGATCAACTTTGTATGATAACATTAGGATTAGAAATAAGTTAGTTTCCCCTAGCTATTTTACCTTTCTCCTTTGCATCCTTAAAACTAAAATCTTGTTTTGTCAAGTGCATTAAAACACTCTAATAATATGAAACTTTTTCCAAAGTAAAAAATACAAACCAATTAGTTTTAGGATGTTTCGTCGTCTTGTTTGCTGCTGATGTTTCGTCATCTCATCTTCTGACGCGTCGTTGTCCTGCTGCTGATGTTTCTTCATCTCATCCTCTGATGTTTTGTCATCCCGTATTTTTTATTTTTCGCCATCCCGTCTGTAGCTGATGTTTCGTCATCATGGAGGTGTTTTGTCATCGTTTGCTGTTTCGTTTGGTAATCTAAAAAACACAAACCAACCAAAACAAGTGAGCCAAACTATGGCGCTCTGACTTTCCCATTGCACGAGGGAATACGTAGGCATCCTATCGCGGGGCTAGATCGAGCAACCTTTGTAAATATTTCCTTCTTTTCCCCGTGTTTTCTTTTTCTTTTATTCTTTTCTTTATTCTTCTTTTCTTTTTGCATGCATTATACCATATACAGATATAGTTCGACCTTTACACCCATTAGATAGAAAGTAAAAGCGGATACCGTAGAGTACTACGGGCGTGTGGGGTGCTAACCCCTTCCCCTCGCGTAACAGACTTCCTTACCCGATCTCTTGGTTGCAAGACCGTGATTTCTCCGTTTCAGGTTTACTCGATGTTTATCTTTCCCTTTTGGCAAGATAAAAAACGTTCGATGGCGACTTCATTGATATATAGTTATATCCTTTGATTTTTCGGCCGGTTGTTTCACCTACGCATGACTTAGAGTTAGAAACTATGGTGTTTGTGTTGAAGATTTGGAGAGATTATCTTTTTGGCTCTAAATTCGAAGTGTTTACTGATCACAAAAGTTTGAAGTACTTGTTTGATCAGAAGGATTTGAACATGAGATAGAGAAGGAGGCTTGAGTTATTAAAATATTATGAAATTTATTTGAGTTACCACTCTAGTAAAGCAAATGTGGTAGTTGATGCATTGAGTAGGAAATCGTTGCATATGTCGATGCTTATAGTTCGAGAAATAGAGATGATCGAACAATTCATAGATATGAGCTTGGTGTGTGAAGATACCCCTGACAGTGTGAAGTTCCAAATGCTGAAGTTGACTAGTGGTATTCTAGAAGAAATTCGAGAAGGTCTGAAGTCTGATTCATGTTTGGTCGATCAACTGACGCTGATTAACCAATGTAATGCCAGTGCATTCATAGTCGATGTAAGTGGTGTGATGAGGTTTGGTGATATAGTTTATGTTCCATATATTCCAGAACTTAAGAAGAGTATTCTTGAGGAAGGACATAAGAGTGGGTTGAGTATTCTTCCCGGTGCTACATAGATTTTGGAAACACTTTCACCCCATAAGGATTTTGGAAAATTATTTTTCATCAACATGCATATTTGAATATCAAATATGGGTCCATTTCTTCTTTCTGCAATTTTATTATGTTAAGGCATATAAAGAGAAGTTACCTCATGATCAACACCATGTTCTGCACATAACTCTTCAAACATATTAGATGTGTATTCTCCACCTCTATTTGTTCGTAGAACTTTGATCTTCTTTTCACTCTGGTTTTCGACAAGATTTTTGAATCTTAAAGATTTCAAACACTCTGCCTTTTCGCTTGATCATATAGATCTAGATTTTTTTATTACACTCAAACGAAACAAAAAAACTTGTTTCCACTATGGTATGCTCCTCAAAAGGACCACATACATCTGAATGTACACCTTCAAGTATACATGAGGATCTCATTGGCATACTCGAAACAAAATAATTTCTTTTTTCCGACTAAACAACCTTCGTAGAGTTTTTCGGACATCACAAGACTTGGTATTCCATTTACCATCACTTGAGTAATCAGTTGATTGAGAGACCTAAAATTCAAATGGCCAAACCTCAAAAGTCAAAACCAATTATCCTTTGCTAGACAACTACTTTCAAGCATTGTACCTCTATCGAACTGATCATAATCTTAAACATCTAATTTTTCGATGGTGGATATTTTAAGACCAAATGGTTCTAGGTTTCGAACAATTATAAAACTTCATCTTTCACGACTGAGAAACCTTTTTCGACTAGTTATACAACACTTAGTAGATTTCACTTCCTGCTAGGTACATAAAAAACATATTTGATCAAAGCTTTATCTCCATTATTCCTTTGATTAACAATGTCGTCAGTATCTTCTGTTTACAACGAGCTATTATCAGCAAGTTTGACCTTGCTCTTATTTGAATCTTCGAAATCTAGTAACCACTTCTTTTGATTAGTCATGTGATTCGAGCAGCCTGAGTCAAGGAACCAGGTCTTGGATTCAACATAGTTATCTGCAACTTTAGACACAATCACCATACCTTCAAAACCATCTAAATTTTGGCTTGCAAAGTTCGCTCCTTCGTCCTTGTCTTTTTTCCGATCCCTTATATTTCTTGTACCAATAATGCTTAGCCCCCAAAATTTCATAGTTGTAGCAATGCACACCTTTTTTCTCTTATATATCTTTCTGATAGGAATTTCCTTCTCATCTTTTCGAGGATTTAGAAGTCCTATCATCAACTTTATTCTTGTGAGGAATCGACCAAAACTTCTTGCCATGAGTCTTGTCGATTTTGCCTTTGAATGTGTTGGAACCACCATTCTTTTTCCAAGAATGATCCTGCAATGCTTGTATAGATTCTTGAACTCCTTTCCATTTGACAATCCTACTTATGCGCTTCCAACAAATCAACTAAGTCTTCCAATTTTACGGTTTCAAGCTTATTAGATTCTTGAATAACTAGAATAACATGATTAAAGTAATAGGTCAACGTACACATTACCTTGTCTACTATTATCTTATCAGTTAGAGTTTCACTACAATCTTTCATGAGATGGACGGGTTTATGCATCTTCGACGCATAGCCTACAATTCCTCCATCTACTACCATCGACAACAATTCATATTATTGTCGTAAGGTTTGCAACTTGACAACCTTGACTTTCTCCCCTCCTTCATAGTACTTGACAAGAATATCCCATGCCTCCTTTACCCATTCAGCATGAGAATTTTCCTCGAAGATCACCGAATCTACTGTTATTTGAATACAATATGGAACCTTACAATCTTTCTTCTTTGCTTCTTTGTGAGCAGTTCTCAGTGCATCGGTTACATCCGCAACCAGCCCATTAACACTGTTAGTAACCACTTTTAGAGTTTCATGAAAATCAAATAGATATTGCATATGTTTTCTCCTTCTAAGAGTTGGAAGAGAATTTAGAATTCCATTAATATTATTCATCTTCACAGTGATTATTTGACAGCAACCGCAATCCCAGACTTACGCATGATTCTTAAAAACTTGATAAAGAATCTTACTGAAGCTCTAGATATCAATTTGTTAGTGTGTGAGACACTTTTAGTGAGGGGTTCTTGACTCATTGTGGATGGAATTCAACTCTTGACAGTATCGTCATGGTGTGCCATTGATTACATGGCCTTTGTTTGCGGAGCAGAGAACGAATGCGGTTACGCTGAGTAGGGGCTTGAAATTTGGACTCAAGCCAAGACTTAATAAGAATGGAATTGTGGAAAAAGTAGAAATTGTTGAGTAGATCTCGTGGAAGGAGAAGAAGGTGAGAAAGAAGGTGCTAATAGTGCATTTAAAGAAGATGGTTCTTCTACAAAGAATCTTCCTCAATTGGCAATCAAATGGAGAAGTTTGATACAGAAAAACAAGATGTTTGACAAAATAAAAACTGCTAAGTCCTTATTTGACATTATATTTCACAGTTTACTTTAGTTTATCGTATCTTCAATAAGTGCAATGAACCCATTAGTGTATATTTCATAATTCTTTGTAATTTCTAATTGTGTTGTTATGTCAAAACTTACAAGGTAAATTTCTATTTATATTATTCAGTTTGTATAATGATTTTGTTTCGGGTTGTGTTTGATTGATAAACTATGCTCACTACTGCCTTAAAAGCTATTAACCAATTTTAAGATCTAGTGGACCCTGCATATTATAGTTTAAACTTACATTATCTTGATGAGACCCCTTTGTGGTCCCTATTTTGTTATACAACATGGTATAGAGTATATTATGTGTTAAGTGGATGAGACACTATTTTATCTCTATTTTTTTTCGAAGTCCCGCGTATACATACCAGCATAAGTATTGCTATGTGTATGTAAATCCTCAAGATTTAAGTTGTTTGAAGGTGTCTGGTTGTCATTTTTTTGCATCCAAGGTGTTTGACAAAAGATTAGAATCATTTTTTTTATCTGGGTTAGTTTAGAGGAGGTTTAAAATCCCCGCAACTTCAAATGTTTTCATATGTGACATGCCACGTCAATTTTTGTTAATAAAAGTTGATGTCGTGGACGAAAATTGTTGATGGAAAAGTTTGTGAGGACCATTTTTATACCCCAATTTTTGCCCCTAAGATACTTAATCATCCCATGCCATCACATTGCACCAAGATCATAAGCTAGGGTTGGCTCTCTCTCTCTCATATCCTTAAGTTTTCTCTCATGGGGATCACCAAGCACCTTTTTGTGTATATTTGGTACATGTACATCTTGTGTTGATTAACATTTAGCTAATATCAAGATATGTGAACCTTTTTCTCTTTGGGTATTGTGTTGTAGGTGATAACACAATAATATTCCTCAAGAAGATTCATAGGTTCATGTGTTTATTTCCATGCCTTCTTCAACAAGTTTCATGGAGAGATAAGCTTCATCATGTGGTATGCCTCAAGATTCCATCATTTAGAGGTCTAATGAGCTTCATCATCTTCTATATTTCAAAATAAGTTCAAAAGATGCAAAGTTGATTCAAGTATGTTGACCTAATTTGGACAAGTTCTTAGTTCTTTGATCACAAGTTCATAACTTCCTCAATTCTCTTTTGGAGTAGTTCTTTTTTATATAAGTTCTTAACATCATCTACAACAATTAATCCCATGTGAACAAACTCATTTGTGCAACAAAGTCATCAAAAGTTGAAGGAGTTTCCAAGTCATGATTGATGCCACTTATGTTAGAGTTTTGGACTTTTAAAGACCATATCTTGTTTGTTGCTTGAGATTTTTGATTGATTCCAAAGCCATGATTCTTGTAAAATGGTCTTTAACAAGTTTCTTCATTGGTTTTAAGATATTATGTGATTAAAAGATGCTTTGAGGGTCCAAAGATCACAAGTCCTCTAGAATGGTCACCCATTTCTCTTGTGTGACTTCAAGAGATCATAACTTGGTCATATTTAATCTCCTTGAGCTTATTCGTTTTTCACAATGAATATAAGGATGTCCACTACAACTTAGTTCAATTGGAAAGACTTGAAAATTCTTGAAAAATCACTTGAGAAGTCAAAAGATTATAGGTCTTTTGTGAATTTCTCCAATTTTGATCGTCAACTTCAAATGATCATAACTTGACCAATTTTTATCATCATGAGTCCATTATTTTTTCAGAATAATCTTAAGGAGGTGAGCTTTATATCTATTTGTGGTGAAAAACTTGAAAATTTTTAGAAGATACCTTAAGAGTTCAAATGATTATAGGTCATTTCATGGATTTTCATCAACTTCACAAGACCATAACTCTCTCAATTTTTGGGATTTTTGGGTGGTTCTTTTTCCACAATGCCATTTGAGAGGTCTACTTATTATTATTAGTTTTGATAAAGAGCAAATTTTAAGTGGAAGACCATGTTTGAATGCAAAACATTATAAGTCATTTTTGAAGTTCAACACTTAGAAATTTTTCTAAGTGTCAAAATCAGTTGGTTTTCATGATTTCAAATGGATATATCTTTCAGCTTAAGCAACCAAATGTTATCTTTCCTTGCACACTATAAAGTTGGCCATGAGATCTTTCAAATTCTTCAAGAATCATGCCATAAAGCTTCCTAAATTGTTTGTGTCATGGTCTCAAAGTCAGCATCTTGAAACTGAAATTTCTCTCCAAGTCAGAATTGCAAATTGCACAATGTGGCTTCTAAACACCAAATTTATGCGCGTTTTTCATTTAAACTTGTTTAACCAACTTACTAAGCACGATTAGAGCATTGAAATACAAGGTTTGGATGAGTTTTGATTCACATGGAGTCACACTCTCCTCAGCATCGGGCTTCACTCAAATTCCCTCCAAACCTCATTATTTCTTCCAATTCTCATTGCCATTCACTCTTCTGTGAATAGAAGGCCATTCTCCATTAAATTTCCCAAGCTTGAACAACCAAAAACACCCTGCCAAACTTTGTTTGTAACTTGTAAATTTGAAAATCCATTTCATAGTTTCAAGCTTTCTTCCCATATATTCTATTCAGATTCATCATTCTCCATAATCATACAAACTCTCCAGCCCTTAATCCAAGCATATCAAGCCTTATTTCAAGCTACAAAAGTTCAGTTTCTGAGCTAACTTTTTGACCTTCATTCAGGTGGAACTCTTAACTAAATCGATCCAAACAAGTTACTTATTTGTTGTCCTCAAACTTCTTATAGTTTTCGTTTTCATCAAGAATTGACCATTTTAAATTTAATTTTGCAATTTTCTACTGGTTTTTCTCAAATCCACTACATTGTGACTTATATAAATTTGACACGATGATATAATTGAGATCGTCTTGATTAGACATGTCTAATGATACCACTATGTGCTCCTGATTTTTCCGTTTGAAGGATCTCATAAGATCCCAATTTGCATGCGTCTGGAGGTTGAAGACAACCTACATGTCGTTCTTCAACCAATGAAAGTGTGACATTTATTTTATTTTGATTGGTCCATTTATTTTTTATTTCGTGTGTTTTGGCTGAGAGTCCATATCAAGCACAACCACCAGATCCCTTGGATCAGTTTATTAACGTGTTTTGACTTTTGATGTAGTGGTCCATATTTTCTTGTTTTATTTAATAAAATCTTATTTAAATTAATGATCTGGTGTGTTATTCAATAAAGATCATATCATGCACAGAGCGTCAGATCTGCTTACTAATGCGTTTTGACATGGATCAGATGGTCCATATTATTTTGGTTTATTATTTTATTTTCTGATTTTTATTTTAATTGTTTTAAACTTCAAAATTTCATAGAAAGTTCATTTTTGACTCAAAAATTATGAAACAATTCACAAAACTATTTTCAAATATTCTCTTTCTGATTTTTATTTTTTCATAATTTTATTTTTATATTTGATATTTTTATGATTTTTCTCTTTTATTTGAATTGTTTAATTGTTTAAAAATACTTTTATTAATTTTAAATTTTGAAAAAAATTAGGGAAGGATTTAATGACCTCTTGAAAAATATTGGTGACCTCATTTTATTTTTATTTCTGAATCTATTATTTTTTGCCAATTTTGATTTATTTTGCTATTTTCTTTTATTTATAAAATAGTTTTAGATCTCAAAAAATTTTGTCAACACTTGTTGACCTTTGTTTGATTTTGGATAATTTTCTTGGATTTTTATTTTGATGTATGGATACGACTATGTATTTCATCAATAATAGTCCAATTAAATAATCAATTTAAAAATCCCTTTTTATATTTTATTAATTATTTAATGTTTTTCTGACTTGGTGATGTATGGATTCACGTTGGGGCATAAATTTCATCAACATCAATGGAACTTGGATGTTGATAGCTCTCCAGACCAAATCCACCAAGATGGTTGATTGTTTGATAATGTTAGACCTAACGAATCCATATGATGCATTGTTGATTTTGTGACTTATTACCCTCCCTCTTCATCTTATCTTATTCTTGACTTTGACTAGTACCATGTGTTTTTTGGAGGATGGTCTATATATCATTTCTCTAACATATACAGTACATAGATCGCTATTGACCGGCCTCATTGTATGGTAACTTCTATATAAGTAACTTGGTGATTGCTTAATGAAATTCTGGTGGAATAGCAGACTCTAATGTCACATAAGGATGTCTTGACATCTGATATGACATTATAAAACATACAAGGTAGAATACAGTAGTGCAGGAAACAAAAAGAACATAACAAAATTGTTCACCATGTTCGGTTTTAACCAACCTATATCTGAGGGCATATCAATCCAGGAATGAAGTCTACTATCAGTAATACTAATTCAGAGTTAAACTTCTCATTTACACCCTTCACTTAATTCCTATCCAATGACCCTTCTACCTAGGTTCTCCCTAGATATGGAATATCCCCATTCCACTTCCTATCATCACGATGATGTCTAGCAGTCAATATCTCAGCCACTGCATCAACAGTTTGATTTCCACCAACTCTTCAAACACTGAAAAGTAGAAGATACACTTCTATCACAAACTAACTAAGTCTTAAAGCATCTTGCTTATAACTTAGGACACACCTTGGAGTTGCTTCACAGCTTCCTCCAAGAACACAAATACAATCATTGCTTCACAACTTCTGAGTGAGTAAAATAATCCTTTTTCCTATAGGCTTCGAGGTACAAAACAGTGATCATCCCACAATCCGGGTGGTTCACTTACATGGATAACCCTAAAGATTACATCTTTCTAAATCGACTAGCTTAGTAAAACAAGGGTACAAACTTCTTATTTATAACGTTCTACACAACTGGATTTGGGCCTTCAAACAACAACATATAGTTGTAACAAACTATAGTAACAAACTCTGCAGAAAAACAAACAAGTAGATAACTTCAGCTATAATCAAGGTCCTTGCTGATTTTTCTCCTTAGCTTCTGGACCTCCACAAATTCCTTCATAAAAATGCCACATATGATGCATAATATTCCCAAAATATTTTGCACAATTTAAACCAGAACTGTAACAAACTTTGACAATTCAGTAGCATGATGTCTGATGTCTCGACATCGCATTTGACATGTTGTTCCAGATATTGAAAATCTTCAACACAACATGTTCAGGCATTCCAATAGGATTACAATAAGTTAAATATCCTATTAAACAATACATTGTTGCTTCTATTATTTGTTTTATTAAAATTAAGTCAATCCATGAAAACCAGGAACATACACTTAACATAGCTCTACAATTTATCCCTCAAATCGGAAAATGGTTCTTCGTGGCCCAAGCTTTTATGCTAGAAATTGTCCAAGTATGTTTAGGTGTTAAGCTACGACCAATAAAATTGTCAATTCATCCTGTAGAGGTTTTGATTCTATCAATCTTCTGATGAGTCCTCATAACCTTTGACTTAGGCTTAAGGCTCAAATCATCGTGAACCATACGAATTTATTTTCTTTCTTTGTATGATTGATTCTTCGTGGCCCAAGACTTGAACTTATAAGCCCAAGCATCATTAAATTTTGAGCTATATCTAATAAAATTGTCAATTCATCGTGTAGAGGTTTTGATTCTATCAATCTTCTGATGAGTACTCATAATCTTTGACTTAGGCTCAACGTTTAAATTATTATAGATCTTTAATATAAAACAACTAACAACTAATCACTAATTACTAACATTTAAACTTTCAGCTTTATTTTTTTACGCTTCTTTATCGCTTTACTTTAATTTTAGCCTTCATTATCATGTTTATGTTTCCGTTATTTTCCCTTTGCCCACTTGGACCTTTTATTGTGTTTCTTATTTGAATCATTAATAAAAGATTAATAAACATTGTTGACTTGGACTTGGCCATTATTCCTATGCTTGGTGACTGGATTTTGGACTTAGGATTAGGACTTTGACCTTAGCTATGAGATTTTGTGATTCTGTTGTTATTTTGTCTGAAGTCCTTGGGGTTTATTCCAAGGCATTGAGTTCTTTATTTTCTTTATGTGCAGGTTATTTAGTTTATACTCGTCTATGAGTGGGATTTCCTCTAGATACATCAGTCGCTCTGCCCAATTTTTTATGAAGACTTGATTTCATCTAAGACATTAGTTTATCTGAAGCTTGGTATTTTTGTCGGGTTACTATGTTGGCTCGGTTTTTAATCCAAAGAATGGGAATATTGTATTGGCTTCTTGATGTCAAGTATAAGTTTCTTATTCGGTTAGATCATTCTTTTACCTTCACTTTTTACTTTTTGTACTTAGGATAGCCCCTTCATCTCCTCCCACCTTCTTAAATTTTCAAAATCTTCTCATCTTTTTCAAAAGATTCTTGTTTTCTAACCCGAACCGCTTTCACAACAAACTTGGATTTAGGTCCATGCATTTTTAAAAAAAGTTTTTTTTCTTAATAAACCATAAACCAATTTAATAATATTTTGACATTTTTCTTAGGACTAAAAGTCAATTAACTTCATACAAGCTTTTTGAGCCATCTTGGATTTTCTCCTTTAAAACTTTTTTCTCAAAAGATTAGACTATTGTCGAATCTTTGTAGTAATGTGAACTACTATACTTCTATGATATGTAATGAAGTGAGACATTTTCCACTTGGTGTTGAGTGATGTTTGTTGATGAAAGTCTGAGTTGTATCCTCCAGTTTGATTTGCTGAAATTCTCTTTTCTCATAGTTGTTGGTAGTAAATATGTTTACCACTTGGATATGACGAGATGTTTATTCTTCTTAAAATTAACCAACACACCAATTTCATTTTTTTACCCGAACTATATGGATTTTGATTTCAACATTGCACATTGTTGGTATGTAGGCCTAGAACTTATTGAAAGATCTATCAATTCAAAAATTTATAAAAAAAATACTTCTTTTCTCATCTCCACCATCTATTTTGTACATATTTTTATAGCCATATACACAGATTTTTAAAGAAGTTCCTACGGAGTACCGTAGATATTTAGGGTGCTTAATATCTTTCCTTTGTATCACCAACCCTCGTACCTTGATCTCTATTTCTTTAGGTTTTATTCGCTCTTTTTCATATTCCTTTGGATAAAATAAAAGCGCAGTGGCGACTTCATTGTTATTTTTACGAGTTGAGTCAATCCAATGACTTAGACTCAAAGATTTTTGCCACTACAACTATTATTCGAAAGAAAATTTAGAGGGACCAAAATTGTAGGGTCGGATATTTATAGGGATCCCAGACATATTTAACCCAATATATAAAAGGAGTAGTGGTCAAATTTCATACAAGAAAAGGTTACTCTTTCTTTCATATTTTAATGAAAAATGTTATGTTGGCACCACTTTTGACACTTACACCGTATACACTGTTCACAAATATGTGAACAGTGTATACATATTATTTTGATTTTTTTTATATATTTTTTCTAAAACTGCTTTGGTTAATATAATATTAAAATTTAGTTACTATAGATCAAAGTTTGGTTAATATATATTTTGACAAAAAAATTAATATATATCATAGAGACTTTGATTAATATTATGTATAAAATTGGTTAATACAATTAATATATGTATTTTATTTGTTAACGAAGAAGTAAAATTGGTTAATAAATTATAAATAAAATAATTGATTAATAACCTATATTTTGTGGTTAATACAATTGTCAAATTGATTAATGACATAATCTTATATTTATGTTATAAAATAAATTTAAAAAATAATATAATTTAAAAAATAATATTATTTTATTAAAAAAAACACTTGTATACGGTGTAACACTGGTGTAAAAACCAGTGTCAACATAGCATTGCAGTATTTTAATTCATCCACTAAAATCTTGATTCTAATAACTACCGCAAGAATCAATAATGCCTTCTTTTGACTTCAATGCATCTTTTGTTCCATCTGTTGGAATTGTCGACCTTGACAACCTAAAACCTAGGGATATGGTTGGTGTAATCTTGGATAATTTGCCTTCCGACTTTTATACAGTTAAGTTCATGGAAGTTAATGAAAACCCAACTAAAGAATACAATGACAACGGTGGATTAGAGAAGCACGTAAGACTATATTGTTGTCATATTTTATTGAAGCCATTTTTTTTTTTTTTAATGAATTTGTGGTGAGTGAGATGACTAGATATTCTGACCAATATCTTTGGGTTTGTCAACAGATCCAAGAGTTAGTTGAAGCCATCATTTTTTTTTTTGATGACCCAAGGATGTTTTGTTTATTGTTAAGATTTACTATAATTGAGTACTCGTTTTTTTTCATTCATGCAGAATAAGAAGTTTGCAAAGGCTCGTGAAATTATCATGTCACATGCAGTTACTGTTGATATTTATATAAACAACACCACGTAATTTATTTGGTAACTAGACCTCACAACTTGTTAGCATGCTTTATGATGTTATTTTTACGAATCAAAGTGGAAAGTAAGAAGGAATGAGCACTCCTTTAAAATATTATAAACTTTTTTATTTTTAATGGCACGTCCGACACGAGCAAATTGGGCTGGAAATGGAAATAATTACAATTTGATAAATATATTCAAATAAGAAGCATTCCAAAACTTCGAGCATGTTTGCAAATTGAATCCAATAAATAGTGTAAGAGCATATATTTGCAAAGTGGTCAATCCAATAGCAAATAAATGCTTAGTTATCCTTAAAAGATAATTTATTTTTTATGACATATATTAATAAAATTTTATCATATAAAATAAAATTTTAAAATCACATAATTTTAAATTTTAAAGAATCAAAAATTAAATTAAAAAATAATATATTGTTTTTTTTTATAGTAAGATGTTGATATGTCATGAATAATGATTATCATAGAAAAGAAGAAATTGAACTTTAGAAAATAGACATAGACCAACATCTTAAAGTTTTGAATTAATATGTAATTTTGAAAATTATACTTATGTAATAAAAATCGTTGATGCAGATCATTAAAAATAAATCACTCCTAATTAAAAGTAAATTAACTTTACAAGACTAGCCTACGTCTCACCCCAATAAAAACGTTTATAAAACTTAGTGTAAGAGTGTATTTATAATTTAATAAATCTATTCAATAAGGAGCATTTCAAAAACTCAGTGTAAGAACATATTTGCAAAATCTATTTAGGTATGGCAAATAAACCCACTTCTGTTATGTTTGGGTCACCCCATCAAAAATTAAGGAGAAATTCCAATTTAAACGCGTGCAGGATGGAAAAAAATTGAATTTTATTTATGGGTGTAGGGATGGAGCATACTAGTACCTGTCCTGCACCCACCACCGATCTACATCCATCAACTAAATATAATTTATATAATTTATTTTAATAATTTTATTACTTATTTACATGTTTTGATGTTAGAATATCATCTTTATTACAATTATCATTTTTTTAAAAAACAAATAAAAAATAATCAAAATTATAGTTATTCTTAAAATAATATATTATTTAGTTTAATTATTTATTGTTATTAGAAATATATATACTTTAAAAAATATACAATTTATGCTTGTGGAGACGGGAGCGGATGCAAGAAAACCTATTTTTTATTCGTGGCGATGGAAGGGGAATAATTATTAACACCAACCGAATTCAAAGGCAGGACGGATCTAAAAAATGGAGACACATTTGAATGTACTTAAATCTGCTCCACCTTCGCTCTGCCACGTTGCCATACCTAAATTTATCAAATAACAAATATTTAAAAAAAAATTGTATAGAACTTACTTACAATTTGCAAAATCTATCCAATAAAAAGCATTTCAAAAATTCAGTGTAAGAACATATTCAGGTAATCTATTCAATAATAAGTATTCCAAAAATATTGTGTAAAAACATTTTTAAAATTTGCAAAATCTATAGAAAAACAAGCATTACAAAAACTCAGTATACAAGTGTGTGTGTATATATAATGTGTTCGTGTGCGCACGCACGTGTGCGTGTATGCGTGTGTGTGTGTGTGTGTGTGTTGAAAGTGTAATTCCTTTTGTCGAAGCAGGTTGTTATTCGACACAACGTGTGTCGAGTTCTATAATTGTTGAAGTTTCGTAGGTAGCTTCACACAGGATTTTGACTTAGGTCTAAAATAAGTAATTTTTTTTTAGTTTTGCACTTTTTGTTTAGGGAGAAAGCAGGCTCATTACAAATAGAGGGAGTAACCTCTATTTTGATATAACATAACTTGTATTTAGAATTTGCAGTTGTAGATAAATAAAGATTTTCCACAATTTTTTGACAGAGAGAAACTCTGTAGAAACCCTAATCTATTTTTTTTCTCTAATTTTTCTTTTTTTTCATCATTATTATATAGTGATGCCAGACTTGTTTATCAAGATTGATAGAAATTTTCCATAGGATTTGGTGGATTTCCAACATCGGGTGTCAAGAGCTTCGGTTCATCTATCAAGAGAAGAAGAAGAAAATCACAATGGCGGTGAATTATCTGAATGTAAATTTACTAGCAAATCTTTCAATTCTGAAAGTTGATAACTATGAAAATTGGTGTAAATAGATGAAGGTTATATTACGTTATTAAGATCTTTGAGATCTCGTGAAAGAAGGATAAGAATCGCTTGCATAAGAAGCAAAAAAACGAAGAAGAGACAACACATAAAATATTTGAGAAGAAGAATTTTAAAGCTCTCTTTATAATTAACCAATATGTTAGTCCAGAAAATTTTGAAAAAAACCATGAGAGATTTTTGAGAAATCTTTTGGAGGTGTAGAAAAGTTAAAAGAGGTGAGTTAGAAACTCACAAAAGAACGTCTGAATTGCTTCAGATGGAAGATAGCGAGAGCATATTTGATTTCTTCACTAGGATTACGAAACTAGTGAATCAAATCAAGGTATATGGAGAAACGTTAGCAACCAGAGCAGTTGTTGCAAAGATCTTGATATCTTTGGCCCCTAAATTTAACCACGTGGTGGTGGCAATAGAAGAGGGGAAAGATTTGTCAAAATTAACAAACGAATAACTTCAAGGGACACTCTGGATGAAAGTCGTACAGTGACGTGACTTTGCAAGCACATTCAATAAAAAAAAGTAAAGGCAAAGGAAAATGTTTTGACAAAGGTAGAGTTGGCTACAACAATTCTACTTATAGAGGAAACCAGCAAGAAGGAATTGTGTAGAATCATAGAAGACCCACATACCAAGGCAACCTAAGAGGTTGTGCTGGAGGTAGAGGAAAAGGTGGTGGTAGAAAAATAGACAAGAGTCACATTCAGTGTTACAGTTGATAGAAGTATGGTCATTATTCCAATAATTGTCCAGAAAGGCGGAAGAATCAAGAAAGTGATGTGAATTTTGTAAAGTATGAAAAATAAGATATGATGTTTATGGTTACAACAAGAGATAAATAGAAATTCAAGGACCAATGCTACTTGTATTCAGGATGCTAATCACATATTGTTTGAAAGAAAGATTGGTTTGTCAACCTTAAACCCTCAATGTCTCAGAATATAACCTTAAAGATTAAACTAAATGTGATGGAGCACAAATTCCTAGCAACTATAGCTAGAAGAGATGGTTGGATATGGCACTATCGACTAGGCCATCTCAACTTCAAAGACATCATAGACTTGAAAAGAAGTAATATGGCTTCAGGGTTGCCATAAACTTACATGCTAAACGAGGTGTGTGAGGAATGTGCACATGTGAAGCAACACAAGAATAACTTCTGCAAGAAAAAAAGAAGCAATTCGAATGCTATTCTCAAAGTCATATTGTAATACGACGGGAGAACTGACTTAGTTGTTTTGAGTTTTATCGCAAATGTTGCGGTTAGCAAGAGTCGCCACCAACTTTTTTTATCCAATAAGGAAAGGTGAAAAGAATAGGACAGACCATTTATCAATTCTGAGTTCGGGGGGTAGGTTATGAAAAGAGAAGGTGTTAGCACCCTTTTCATCCATAGTTATCTACGGGATCTTAATTGCTTAGCTTACTTTTGAAAACTTAATTTTTGTGTGTGATTTGTTTGAAAATATTTTGATTTAACTTCGTAAAATGATTCTTGTATCAGTCCTCAAGAATGCATACGAAGTGTTTGAAAATGTTTGTTTGGAAATGTGAGGTGTGAAAAGTATGTGTTTGTTTAATTAGCAAGCAATTAAGAGTTTGCCCACTCAAAGGTCATGCTTGTTATTTTCCTTCTCCTTTAGGGATAATGTTATCCATACCATTAGTTGGTAGGTAGCCTCATCCATTGGATGTGACGGGACAGGCGTAGGGTCATCATATGTGTAGCGGCAAAAAACTGGGAGCATAAGCCATTGAATTGACTTACCTCAAAAATAACAAAAGAGTCGTCGCCGCACTTTTATTTTATACAAAGGACTAGGAAAAAAAGCAAATAAAATTCTAACAAAAAGACCAGAGATCTAGGACCGGGGGGTTAGTTATGCAAAGGGAATGTGTTAGACACCCAAAGCATCTACGGTATTCCGCAAGAACCTTTTTTGAAAATTTGTATATATGTGCTAAAAAATGATTATATGTACAAAATGGATGGTGGGGGAGAAAAGAAGTATTTTTTATAATTTTTGGTTTGATATAACTTCCATGAGTTCCAGGACTACATAACAACAATGTGCAATGTTGAAATCAAAACCAAGTAGTTCGGGTAAAAAAGACTAAAGTTGTGTGTTTGTTGATTTTAATAAAAATTAGTTTTAGAAAAGCTACAAAGAGCTCAAAAAGGTTTGCATGAGGTTAGTGTTTTTTAGTCTTAAAAAAAGAAAAGTCAAAGTATTATTAAATGAATTGAAAGTTTATTAAGAAAAGAAGTTTGAAAATGCATGGACCTAAGTCCAATTTTTTTATGAAAGTGGTTCGAGTTTGAAAACAAGAATCCTTTGGAAAAAAAATGGAAGATTTTGAAAATTAAAGAATGGGGAGGAGATGAAGAGGCTAACCTAAGTGCATGAAGTAAAAGGTAAGGATAAATAAAGATCTAATTGGGTAAAGAAATATCTTAATCGAGTATAACGGAACCACCTGCATACAAAGATAATAACAAGGCAAAGACGGAATAACACCAAGGGCACATAAATCTCGAAGCTGAGGTAAGGGTCATAATCCTACGTCCAAAGATCAAGCTCCGAGCACAAGGATAGTAACCAAGTCCAATTAGAATTTTTTTTATATTTAAGTTGAATTATTAGGTATTTTGAAAAAGGAAAATAAAGCTCAAGTGAGTAAATTCAAAATAACAAGAAAATAAAACGCTCAAGTGTGCAAAGAAAAAAAATGACATGAAATGTACATGCTAAAATTAAAGTGCATAAAGTAAAGAACATAAAAGTAAAAGCCGAAAAGTAAAGAGCGGAAAATAAAAGGCATAAAATAAATGGCAATTGGGTATTGAACCCTTTCCACTATATTTATTTCAATGGTTGTTTGAGTCAATCATTGTGATATACATTTTACAACAATGGTCACTAAACCGTGATTGTAAGTGTCGCATATACAACCACACTCTACATAAAAAATCTTGGACCCGCGTGACTATACGTGTTTCCGAACCGTTGTTAGATGGGTTTTTCGTAGTAGTGGAAATTTCAAGTAACAAGTTATTTGCTTGTGTTGTATTCTTTGTACCTATGATTTTATATCAAGTACATCTTATTTTAAATCCAAAATATTTTGTTTAGAATTTTTAAAGTCTCAGACTGAGTGTTTGAGAAAGGAAGTCTCATTCAAGTTTTGACTAAGTAAGGAAGTTATGAACTGGTGTTTTTAGGCAAGGAAGTCTCATTTAAGTTTTGATTGAGCAAAGAAGTCATGAACATGTGTGTTTAGGAAAGGAAGCTTGGAACTAGTGTGTTTAGGCAAGGAACTCTCTTTCAGGTGTGATAAAGCAATGAAGTCTTATACTAGTTTGTCTAAAAAGCTTTTAATCAAGTTTTGATTACATGGAAAAGGTCTTGTGTGGGATTGGATTACTCTCGTTATAAAGGAACCATGATATTTTATGTTTTTTCTTTATTTGTTGCTTTTGTGCTTTAAATCATTCAACTATTATTTTCTCTTGCTTAGAATCTAAACTTGGTCAGATTCAGAAGTTGTTGTTCTAAGAAGCAAAAGTTTATTAATTACACAATTTAAACCCCCATTCTTGTGTATTTTTCTCACCTTCTGATTAAAATTGAAATCTAAAGACCTATTTATAGAGCTAAAATCTATACATGAATGACTCAAAACCTGCAGGACGTGTTGGATAAAGTTGTGAGAAGATCCTTACCAAGTTTGGAAATGTGTCGCATTTTTGTGAACTGCATAACCATGACGGCCATCATGGCTCTGATACCCACCTCATCACAGGTCGTGGAGGGATGACGACCTACCCGTAATCCAGTTGGCGCTCAAATTATTTTGGTTTTATCTTTGAGTGTTGAAGGTCTACATTTGTGCCATGTCATGATGGGCGTCATGCTGGTGAAGGGTGTCATATCAATACATAGTTTCATTTTTTCTGTTTTGCTCCATTTCTTTGTATGAAAACTCCTGCGACCAAAACAACTAAAATAGATATCAAGTACGAACAAAAAACTATAAACAGGAAAGGAAAAAGACTCAAATATGCATGTGAACCAACTCGTAAATGTGATAATTTTTTGAGTTATCACGTGTTCGATAATAACAGACGAAAAGGATCAGCCAACAAGGAAACCATCTCCTCCTAAATTAAGGGAGAATTAGGCTTCTATTACTCTCATGATTCTGATTATGGAGTGAGGATAACCATCTTTTAAAAAAAATAACTGGGTTATCACTCAAAAAGGTAAAGAATAGAAAATCTCCTACAAATAGGCGAGATGTGCTACATCAAGAGTATCAAAATGTGAGTTGAGAAAATTAATCTTGAAAGCATGGATTTATCAAGTGAGATCTGTGACACCCCGAATTAATTCAAATGTTAGATAATTAGGAATTTAATTATTTAATTAATTAAAGGCTTGATTATTTTTATTTTTGGATTTAATTGGATTATTTAATTAAAAAGAAGAGTTGGTGGTGTGAGGAGTAAGTAGAGGGTGTGAGTGGTAAAGTACTCTACTTTACTAGTTACTAATTATTTATTTTATTGGAATAAATAAAAGGAGTATTAAAAGGATTATAAAAAGGAAAAGAAGGAAAGAAGGTCTTTTTGGAAAAAGTTATTTCACGTAGAATTGGAGAAGAGAAGAGAAGAGAGGAAAAAGCCAACGCCGAGGAAATCGAAGATCATCGCGAGGTAAGGGGTGATTTCATTCGGTTTTAATGCCTTATGGGTTTTGGGAATAAAATGGATGATTGGGTACGTTAGGAAATTCGATTTGGAGTAATATAGGTTTGTAGGATTAAACCCTATTTGTGTCGGATTGTAGGTCGGAAACCATTAGTGTGTCAAATAATAAATAGGAATGATGAAATAATATTGTTTGATGTTATAATGGTGTAAAATGGATGTATTTTGGTGTTTCTCATGTTGCAATTCGTATGGGAATGTTTGGAAGTGATTTGGAATGGGTAAATGCTGTCAAAATAGCAGTTTTTGTTTCTGCAGGTCGTGGGAACCGGTTCCCAGTGGGAAGGAACCGAGTTCCCAGTGTAAACTTTCAAAAACTGGCAATTTTGTACGTAGGAACCGGTTCCCAGTGGGGTAGGAACCGGGTTCCCATACAAAATTCCAGGGGCGTGACTTTTTCAAAAAGTGGGAACCGGGTTGTACCAGGGTAGGAACCGGGTTCCACTGTATTGAGTTCAAAAATACTTAAACTTCAAAAATTCATATTTTCTAAACCGTAACTCCGATTCGAGTGCCGTTTTCGGCATTATTTCTTAAATTAAAAATACTACCTGTTAAAAAGAGAAAAATATTATTTTTCTGAAAATTATTTTAAAAGTGTCGAGTTCCCCCGATTTTTGAAACGTTGATGGTTAAGGACAAAGGAGAATGGGTTATGAATTGTTTGATTTAATGAATGAGGACTGATACTTATGCGTTGTGCCTGCTATCCATTATGATTGAGATGTGATCATGTGATATAATGGTTATATTGTTTGACAAGTTGAATGAAGATTGACGCTTATGTGATGTTTACCTTGTTGTTTATTCATGATTGTATTGATATCATGTGTTGTTGTCGATGTTGTATATTCATGATGATTGTTGATCTCAGTTGTTACTGTTGTACATATCTGTGATAGTCTTACTAATTGAAGGGTAAGCGTTTGGCATAGTTATGCTTTGTGATAATTTATTTCATGATTATGTTGTTATCATGTGATACTCGTTGATGTTGGCATTATGTGGAATTATGTTGTGATCATATGCCGTTGAATTGATGTTGCATGCTTTTATGATGCATGCATAAGAATTGTTAATTGGTTCATTCCCATTGTGCGGAAGTGAAGTTGCAGAGCCAATAGACTTACCAGGATTTGAGGTAGTGAGGCTAGATTCTTGACCCAGTGTTATGGGCGAATCATGGATTTCCGCTATTTCCAAGTGTGATGGAACAGAGGGTGAACTCGGTTCACGTTTTGGTACCACATGCATAGAGTCTGCATTGCATATGAGAATTGTAACATGCTAGGATGGTTTCCAGTGTTGCAATTTCCATCGTTTGTTATATTTACATGTACATTGTGTGAGATGAAATTGTGAATTGGCTGTGACCATGTATTTGGATAATGGACTAATGTATTTAATTATTCCGTTGTATTTAAAAACGTATAATACATTTTATATTGGATAGAAATCTCACCCTTACTTTGATGATTTCAGATTCGAAGTGATTAGCTGCTTGGAACTGGTGAGGATAGCTTTTAGAGCTGAGTCCTTTAGTTAAACCGCGTGTCAGTGTCGTGCTCTGGTAGATGTATCACTGGGGAAACGTTTGAATTGAGATCCTTATGGATATTAAATAATAGTTTTGGTTAATGTTCGATTTGTTATCCTGGAATAATTATGAATGATGTATTCAGGATTTGTTATGTTTCATTTCTGCTATTAAACATAACCTTAAGTATGCTTTATTTAATGATTTCTTCTTCAGTGAAAGCATGACAACTATTTGGATTGATTTGAAATATTTAAATTGTGACGCCTCTTGATTTGCGAATAAAAACTCTGATTAATATTTCTAAAACGCGGGTAATTAGAAGGGGTGTTACAATAGTGGTATCAGAGCATAGTCGGTCGTTGTGACTAGTGTCTTAATGTCATTATCCCTTTGTATGCGACAAGTGTGTACAACACTGTCGGTACTTGTTGCTTTTCTGATTGCTTATTGCAGGAGTAGTGTGAAACTAAGTGGGGGAGAAGAGATGCTTCTCGGATATGTTCCGACTGTAAGTCGTTGGTACGAGGTACTGCTTGAGAAGACAGTACAAGAGTGGTTAGAGCTGTTGGAATCGTTTGGACCATGAGTCATAGTTGGAAGTGCAAAAAGGCGAGTACGATTCTGAGAACAGAAAGTGTTGGTAATGATGGTTTATACTCCAGTATGATTATCGGATGTCTATTGACAAATTGAGGACTTGATCACCCTTAATCTCTTGTTGATAGTAGACGAAATCGTATTGGATGGTATACAATTGTCTTACTATATAAATGGGGCATAAAGTGATGAATATGAATGAAGTGTGGTAGAAGCTTGTGAACCATATGAATGGACGAAGACTCTAATAAGGACAATGAATTAAGATGGATGATCAGAGTTACGTAGTTGTTAATGATGGTGTGGTGTTTATGTTGTATTCTTCGACGGAAGCGAAAGGAAAGGCTGAGAGTAATGAATTGCTAGTGGTAAAGGAATTTCCAAAAGTGTTCCGGAAGATGTTAGTAAACTACCACCTGAATGAGAAGTGAAGTTTGCTATAGATTTGATTCCTGGAACTAGTCCGGTGCCGATGGCGCCTTATCGCATGTCGGCATCTGAATTGTCTGAGTTGAAGAAACAGTTGGAAGAGTTACTTGAGAAGAAGTTTATTCGGCCTAGTGTTTCACCGTGGGGTGCGCCGGTATTGTTGGTTAAGAAAAAGGAATGTACGATGAGATTGTGTGTTGATTACAGGCAGTTGAATAAAGTGACAATCAAGAATCGGTACCCATTGTCGAGGATTGATGATTTGATGGATCAGTTGGTTGGAGCTTGTGTATTTAGTAAAATTGATCTGAGGTCTGGATATCATCAGATTCGTGTTAAGGCGGAAGATATTCAGAAGACCGCATTTAGAGCGAGGTATGGGCATTACGAATATTCTGTATGCCGTTTGGAGTTACTAATGCACCTGGTGTTTTTATGGAGTATATGAACGGGATATTTCATCCGTATCTTGACAAATTTGTGGTGGTGTTTATTGACGACATTTTGATCTATTCAAAGAATGAGGAAGAGCATGTCGAGCATCTTAGAATTGTATTGGGATTGTTGAAGGAAAAGAAGCTTTATGCGAAGTTGTCCAAATGTGAGTTTTGGTTAAGTGAAGTGAGTTTTCTTGGACATGTAATTTCCAATAATGGAATTGCTGCGGATCCTACGAAGGTAGAAGCGGTATCTCAGTGGGAAGCGCCGAAGAATGCTTCTGAGATCCGTAGTTTTCTTGGTCTTGCAGGTTATTACAGGAAGTTCATCGAGGGATTTTCAAAGTTAGCTTTACCGTTGACTAAGTTGACAAGGAAAGGTCAAGTGTTTGTTTGGGATGTTGAATGTGAGGAAGGATTTCAAGAGCTGAAGAGGAGTTGACTAGTGCTCCGATTCTAATTTTGCCAAATCTAGCAGAATCTATCGTGGTGTATTGCGATGCGTCTTTGATGGGTTTAGGTGGTGTTTTGATGCAAGATAGGCAGGTTGTGGCTTATGCTTCAAGACAGTTGAAGATTCATGAAAGGAATTATTCGACTCATGATTTAGAGTTGGCAGCTGTTGTGTTCGTTTTGAAATTGTGGAGGCATTATCTGTATGGTTCACGGTTTGAAGTGTTCAGTGATCATAAGAGCCTGAAGTATCTTTTTGACCAGAAAGAGTTGAATATGAGGCAGAGGAGATGGTTAGAATTTCTCAAGGATTATGATTTCGGTTTGAATTACCATCCTGGTAAGGCAAACGTTGTGGCAGATGCATTGAGCAGGAAGTCCTTGCACATGTCGATGTTAATGGTTCGTGAATTGGAATTGGTTGAACAGTTCAGAGACTTAAGTTTGGTATGTGAAACTACTCCAAATAGTGTGAAATTGGGTATGTTGAAGCTGACTAGTGGTATTTTGGAAGAGATTCGAAATGGACAGAAATCTGATGTTGGTTTGGTTGACAAGTTGACATTGATTAACCAAAGTCAAGGAGGTGAGTTCTGAATTGATGAGAATGGCGTTATGAGATTTGGTGATAGAGTGTGTGTTTCGGATGTTGTTGAGATTAGAAAAAGTATTTTGGAAGAAGGACATCGAAGTGGGTTGAGTATTCACCCCGGTGCTACTAAAATGTATCATGACTTGAGGAAATTATTTTGGTGGCCTGGAATGAAAAAGGAAATTGCCGAGTTTGTGTATGCATGTTTGGTGTGTCAGAAATCAAAGATTGAACATCAGAAGCCGTCAGGATTGATAGAACCATTGTTTGTTCCAGAATGGAAATGGGATAGCATTTCTATGGACTTTGTATCCGGGTTGCCCAGGACAGCGAAGAACTGTGATTCTATTTGAGTTATTGTAGATCGGTTGACAAAGTCTGCTCACTTTATTCCGATAAGAATGGATTACCAGATGGAGAAATTGGCAGAATTGTATGTCGAAAAGGTTGTAAGTTTGCATGGTATTCCTTCTAGTATTGTGTTGGATCGAGATCCGAGGTTTACATCTAAGTTTTGGACGGGATTGCAAGAAGCTTTGGGTACTAAGTTACGATTGAGTTCTGCATATCATCCGCAGACAGATGGTCAGACGGAGAGGACGATTCAGTCGTTGGAAGATTTGTTAAGAGCTTGTGTGTTAGAGAAAGGTGGAGCTTGGGATAGCTACTTGCCGTTGATAGAGTTTACCTACAACAATAGTTTTCATTCGAGCATCGGTATGGCTCCGTTTGAGGCATTGTATGGTAGGAGGTGTCGGACGCCGTTGTGTTGGTACGAATCTGGAGAAAGTGTTGTGATTGGACCAGAGATTTTTCAACAAACTTCAGAAAAGATCAAGATGATTTAGGAAAAGATGAGGGTTTCTCAGAGTCGTCAGAAAAGTTATCATGATAAGAGGAAGAAAGATCTTGAGTTTAGTGAAGGAGATCATGTGTTCATGCGGGTTACTCCGATGACTGGTATTGGTCGAGCCTTGAAGTCAAAGAAGTTGACTCCCCGCTTTATTGGTCCGTTTCAAATTACCAAGAGAGTTGGGAAAGTTGCTTATCAGATTGCTTTACCGCCGTCACTTGCGAATTTGCATGATGTCTTTCATGTATCTTAGTTGAGGAGGTACATTGCGGACCCGTCTCATGAGATTCAAGTAGATGATGTACAAGTGCGGGATAATCTGACTGTTGAAGCAGTACCTGCGAGAATTGAGGATCAGAAAGTGAAGCAATTACGGGGTAAAGAGATAGCACTGTTGAGAGTGGCTTGGGGAGGACCAGCTGGAGGAAATGTAACTTGGGAACTGGAAAGTCAGATGAAGGACTCGTATCCCGAACTTTTCATCTAAGGTATGTTTTCGAGGACGAAAACTCTTTTAGTAGGGGAGAGTTGTGACACCCCGAATTAATTCAAATGTTAGATAATTAGGAATTTAATTATTTAATTAATTAAAGGCTTGATTATTTATATTTTTGGATTTAAATGGATTATTTAATTAAAAAGAAGAGTTGGTGGTGTGAGGAGTAAGTAGAGGGTGTGAGTGGTAAAGTACTCTACTTTACTAGTTACTAATTATTTATTTTATTGGAATAAATAAAAGGAGTATTAAAAGGATTATAAAAAGCAAAAGAAGGAAAGAAGGTATTTTTGGAAAAAGTTATTTCACGTAGAATTAGAGAAGAGAAGAGAAGAGAGGAAAAAGCCAACGCCGAGGAAATCGAAGATCATCGCGAGGTAAAGGGTGATTTCATTCGGTTTTAATGCCTTATGGGTTTTGGGAATAAAATGGATGATTGGGTACGTTAGGAAATTCGATTTGGAGTAATATAGGTTTGTAGGATTAAACGCTATTTGTGTCGGATTGTAGGTCGGAAACCATTAGTGTGTCAAATAATAAATAGGAATGATGAAATAATATTGTTTGATGTTATAATGGTGTAAAATGGATGTATTTTGGTGTTTCTCATGTTGCAATTCGTATGGGAATGTTTGGAAGTGATTTGGAATGGGTAAATGCTGTCAAAATAGCAGTTTTTGTTTCTGCAGGTCGTGGGAACCGGTTCCCAGTGGGAAGGAACCGAGTTCCCAGTGTAAACTTTCAAAAACTGGCAATTTTGTACGTAGGAACCGGTTCCCAGTGGGGTAGGAACCGGGTTCCCATACAAAATTCCAGGGGCGTGACTTTTTCAAAAAGTGGGAACCGGGTTGTACCAGGGTAGGAACCGGGTTCCACTGTATTGAGTTCAAAAATACTTAAACTTCAAAAATTCATATTTTCTAAACCGTAACTCCGATTCGAGTGCCGTTTTCGGCATTATTTCTTAAATTAAAAATACTACCTGTTAAAAAGAGAAAAATATTATTTTTCTGAAAATTATTTTAAAAGTGTCGAGTTCCCGATTTTTGAAACGTTGATGGTTAAGGACAAAGGAGAATGGGTTATGAATTGTTTGATTTAATGAATGAGGACTGATACTTATGCGTTGTGCCTGCTATCCATTATGATTGAGATGTGATCATGTGATATAATGGTTATATTGTTTGACAAGTTGAATGAAGATTGACGCTTATGTGATGTTTACCTTGTTGTTTATTCATGATTGTATTGATATCATGTGTTGTTGTCGATGTTGTATATTCATGATGATTGTTGATCTCAGTTGTTACTGTTGTACATATCTGTGATAGTCTTACTAATTGAAGGGTAAGCGTTTGGCATAGTTATGCTTTGTGATAATTTATTTCATGATTATGTTGTTATCATGTGATACTCGTTGATGTTGGCATTATGTGGAATTATGTTGTGATCATATGCCGTTAAATTGATGTTGCATGCTTTTATGGTGCATGCATAAGAATTGTTAATTGGTTCATTCCCATTGTGCGGAAGTGAAGTTGCAGAGCCAATAGACTTACCAGGATTTGAGGTAGTGAGGCTAGATTCTTGACCCAGTGTTATGGGCGAATCATGGATTTCCGCTATTTCCAAGTGTGATGGAACAGAGGGTGAACTCGGTTCACGTTTTGGTACCACATGCATAGAGTCTGCATTGCATATGGGAATTGTAACATGCTAGGATGGTTTCCAGTGTTGCAATTTCCATCGTTTGTTATATTTACATGTACATTGTGTGAGATGAAATTGTGAATTGGCTGTGACCATGTATTTGGATAATGGACTAATGTATTTAATTATTCCGTTGTATTTAAAAACGTATAATGCATTTTATATTGGATAGAAATCTCACCCTTACTTTGATGATTTCAGATTCGAAGTGATTAGCTGCTTGGAACTGGTGAGGATAGCTTTTAGAGCTGAGTCCTTTAGTTAAACCGCGTGTCAGTGTCGTGCTCTGGTAGATGTAACACTGGGGAAACGTTTGAATTGAGATCCTTATGGATATTAAATAATAGTTTTGGTTAATGTTCGATTTGTTATCCTGGAATAATTATGAATGATGTATTCAGGATTTGTTATGTTTCATTTCCGCTGTTAAACATAACCTTAAGTATGCTTTATTTAATGATTTCTTCTTCAGTGAAAGCATGACAACTGTTTGGATTGATTTGAAATATTTAAATTGTGACGCCTCTTGATTTGCGAATAAAAACTCTGATTAATATTTCTAAAACGCGGGTAATTAGAAGGGGTGTTACAAGATCACCGGCAAAACCAATGGGCTAGACACGTGCAAGTTTATGTTTTAAGTAATTATTTTTATTATTGGATAAAGTGGGTTATTGTCTCTTCCGTTTATACCTTCTTTAAAGTGATGGGTCACCATGATGGAGAAGAATTCACATTGAGTTAAACATTCACCTAAAGATTATAGACTCATCTATACAAGTGAGAGAGACACCACATATTTACCCAAAACCTTAAGGCGTTAGGTGTAAGTATCCTCTAACTTATAAAGTGTTTAACCTCCACTTTTTACAAGAAATGTATAGCTTACACAACTCACACTTATTTCTCAACAATCTCCCCCTCGAGTGTGACTCCATAAACTATACCTACACAAGCGAAAGTTTCATCCGCATAGTTTTACAAACATTAATAGACACTCTTACAATGTTATAAACACTTCAACAGGATATGTCGTCTGACCATCACCATGTCAGGAAGACTTTCAATATAAGGTTCATCGTGAGGGGGAATCATTAACCTTGGCTCAAACGCTCGCCATTTTTTTAATTAATGATTTCTTTTATCATTTCCCTAATAAGCGTCTTAAACAAATCATAATTAAGTGATTTGTATTGAATTTTAGATAGAATCATGATTTAAACCTAGGGGATTTTTGTGAAATAGATATAAATCTCTTTGTGTTAAGTTTATTTGAATAACATGTAACTTCCATGTGATTCAAAGACAATAACAAAATGAACTTACCAATATTAAACGGGCTAATCATGGCCCTTGGTGCATGATAGTTGTTTTTAATGCAGCTATTTGTTCCTATAAAAAATTGTAGATGCTCTCCAAACAAAACTTTCACTAATGAGTTTCTTAGTTTGACCAATCAAAATGATCTTATATCACTTTACACCAATATAGATAGTACACTTAGACCAACGAGAGAAAAGATGGTGATTACTCTTCTATTATACTTTACAAAGCCATTTATAATAAAAATTGGTTAGATAATTAAAACACAGACAATTTATCTATTTTGATCAAGAATCACTCAGAGTGTTACCATTTTCTTCTCTATTGTGACAAATTTATGTTTGATTTGGCTAGACAATTCCTAAATTTGTGGACTCTGGATGATAGTTATAGACAACTTATTACTGATAATTAGAATATTGGTGTGGTTGGGTTCCCTATGTTTGTTTTATATATTAAGTTGAGATATTTTAAACCTATTCTTTAGAAATAGAAGAAAGAGAATTTTGAAAATAATCATATTAAAGTCACTCAAACTATTAAAGAAGTTAACATGATACAAGGTTTGATTGATGATATAGGTTACAATAATGATATTGGATTGGAGGGAAAAAAATCTCAACTTTTGTTAGATAAGGCATTATATATGGAGGGACAGTTTCTGATGAAACAAGGTAAGGAATAAATGGTTTAATGATGGAGATAGGAGTACAAAGTTTTTTCACAATACAGTGAAATTGAGATATGCTAGTAACAAAATTACTAGACTGGGGCATGACAAATTTTTTTGGAGGACGACATCCTATTAGATAATCATATTATTAAATTTACAAAAATTTATTCAACTAAAAAAATCGTTATATTAATTTGATGGAGAGAACTATCCCACAATTTGTAACTCATGTAGATAAAGAATACCTCACTAGAAATCCTCAGTCTAAGAAAATAAATAAATAATTGCACAATATGGATGATAGTTCTACTTTAGGCTCTAATGAATTTGGGGTTTGTTTTTCCAAGCCTGTTGGGATATGGTGGGGGAAGATGTGATCATTTTAGTGATCAATTTTCGAACAGGCTTACTTCTTCCTAAGCTCAATTTAGTCGGTGTGACTTTAATACCTAAACTACATGAAGAGTAGCTTAGTAGGCAACTATATATGTTGGTGGGTCAAGGTAAATTGACATCCATATTAGTTATTAAGATAATCATCCTAGCCACAATTGTTTTCATATGACCTTATAATATTCTTCAAATTGGCCAGGAAAGATTATCGTAATTAATCATCTCCTCCGAGATTATGGACAAAATTATGGTCATCACATCATTCTAACTACTTGAAAGCTTTATAATGGAGCTACTGCATGACCTAGGTTGAGGCATATTTAAGATATGTTTTTTATTCCATATAGGACAAATACCTTTTAACTATATTGAAGCTCTTATATTCAAAGGCAAGCCTATAACTCAAAGGGATGTTCAAATATAAACCAATCTAAATAAAAACCGTAAACCGATCCAAAAAACTGAAAACCGTAAAAAAATTAAAATTTATTGAATGTGTTTGAATGTCACTTTGTAAGAACTGCTTGATTTGGATCAGATTTCGGATTGACGTTTCAAAACTAATCCAAACCAAATCGAACCGCATGAATATATTTTTATAATTATTAATTTTTTATTAGTATGATATGTTACATGAATTTATTATTAGATGATAATTATTTTTTTAATATTATTTATTAGTTTAGTTTAATCTATTTATTTTTATTATTTCATTTATTTCAACTATAATCGGTCATTCTCATTTTATAATATTAATTTTAATATACTATATGTTATACCTTATATCAAATATATGATTTGATAGTATTTTTATTATATTAATAAAAATATAATTTGAAATTTAGATATTCAAAAACCAATCTAAATTAAACTGCATTAAATTTGATCAGATCGGATCAGATTTTTTCAACATATCTAAAACAAACTGAACCGCGAGTAAATGTATCTTTGTATCAGATGAATTTTTGCCTTAAAATCAATCCAAACTGAATCATGAACACCCCTAATGCCTCAGATAGAGTGTTGGCCAGTCCAGCTACTTGGATGAGCCACATTATTTTTATGATGGACAAGGTTTAGTAGGTCCAGTCAGCCATACTGGGCATGCTTCTGTATAGTCTTGGAATTTATGAATGGCCAATTAATCTTCTTAACAAATAGTATTCTTACATCAAAAAATTTGTGTAGGAAGATAACATAGATGGTAGAAAGTTGATTACTACATCTTGGAAGGTTATTTGCTCATCTTTATTTGAAGAAGATCTTGGTTCAAGAGATATTAAGATAGTAAAAAAATTTGGTTGTCTAAATCTTTGTTGGAAGTTGTTGGCTACAAATAATCAAAGGTTTTCTACGGTTATTAGTAAATATTTTAAGCATAAAAAAAATCAATCATGCATCATACTTCTTATTAAATATGGTATGACATTGAGCATTCTTTTTCCTTTTTAAGGAGATAGTAGATTAAAGGTTGATAGTGGGAAGAACATTGATTTATAAACAGATAATTGGTTGGGATGCAAAACTAAATATATGCACCGAGTATTGTAGTACATATTCAATTTATGCAAACTGCTAATGTCGATTCAATTATCCAAGTCTTCAATTTAAATATTCCTCATGGCTTATCTATTTTGACTCCTCATAATACTGAAAACATTTTGAATATCAACTTATCATTTGATAATACTATTATTGATGAACTCATTTAGATACAATCTACAAATTATGGTTTATCTTTTAAGGATATCTACAACTGTATTAAGAGGGATCACATTGAATCTTCTTCGACAAAATTCATTTGACATCCCTACATGCCTCTTGCTAAATCATTAGTGATTTGGAAATTCATGCATAATGTTATTGTAATAGAAAAAACTCGGTTCAAAGAGGATACATATGGTTTCGAGGTGCTCTCTGTATAATTATGATGTGGAAATTACTGACCATTTTTTCTTGGATACCTGTACATTTTACTTTTTGGAAAATGATTAGAGTGATTATTTGACATGAACATTGATGTAACTAGTTATGAAAATTTATTAAAACTTGTCGGTAGGAATTGGATCTCTTCCATTTAAAATTCGATCATGACTCTCATAATAATTTCTTTGGAAAACTTGAAACACACTAAATGATATCAAATTCCAAAATGGTAAAGTTTAATTTGACATCATTCTTCATGTTAAACAATTAATATATATGATTCTTTCGAGCGACACATATATTCTTCAATTCACATGTTTAAAATTATTAAATATTTTGACATCAAATATTGACATCTTCCTACAGCTAGAATCATACAAGTTATTTATGTTTTCCTAATCATATTTAGATTAAGTGTAATACAGGTGGAACTTCAAGGGAAAATTCTGGAATATCAACTTGTGATAGTATATTTAAGGATAATTTAGGAATATTCTTGAGATATTTCTGTTGAAAGTAATTCCTTGTGTCAGAAAATATTTGATTTGATTTGTTTTAGAAGTATGGAAACAGTGTGTTACACACATATTTGATTTTAGATTTAGATAGATTTGATTTAAATTTAAAATAGAATATATTTGATTTGGCTTAGGGAACAAATCAAATAAATTTGATTTGGATTAGGGATCAAGCTAACCTAAATCTATAAATAGAGGGAGTAACCCATATTTTTTGTAATCAAGTTGTATTCATAAAATTTTGCAGTTGCAAAGTGAATAAGAAGTTTTCCACAGTTTGTGGGCAGAGAGTTACTCTGCAGAAAATAATTCTTTGTTCTTCTTCTTTTCTTTAATTGTTCATTGTTATTGTGTAGTGATATCAATCTTGTAAAGGATGGAGTATAAGAACTTGAAGAAGACGCTTCAGAAGAAGAAAAGAAAGAACACATAGAATCGAAGAAGAAGAAGAAGAAGAAGAAGAGTTATAAAGTGTAAGTATTTTTTTGTTGGCATTAATTTTTGGTAAAACTAGGTTTTGACAATGTCTTGACTGATGTCATGACATTCAGAGTTGAAGATAAATTCTGCATAAGAAGAATGATTCAAGTACAGCTCAGACTGGAAGCTAATCTATTGTGCTGGAATTCTGCAGAAGATTGACTGATGTCATAACCGATGTTATGACATTTTGTGTGACATTTGCTGTTCTGCAAAATCTTTTTCCTAAGAGTTTTCAGGATTTTTGTTGAGCTATTTTTATTATGATTTATGTATTTGAATCACATGCTCACGTGGCTGTTTGGTTAATCTTAGTTAACCCTAAATTGGTTTGTGAAAAAGATCAAGTCTTTAGGATTAATTAAGTGAACCCTATCTATTATTATGGAAGCCCAAAACTGAAGTTTCAGGACTGCTTCTATAATAGGAAAAGAACCCTTACTCTGTTGCGTGCCTCTGGACTGTATTGAAGATTTAGCAGGTTGTTAATTGTGTATTCTAGTTACTCTTGTGAGCCAAGCAATTATCAATTGATAAGTGCCCTGGACTAGGATTTGGTTGTAAGGGTTGTTTATCACTCAAAGCTTTGAAGCACGAGTATTGTGTCTCTTGATTAAAGCTTTGAAGCAAAATCAAGTTTATTTATTGAAGAGTGTCTTCACAATTCAATTAATCAATAGGTTGATATCACTGCTGTGATTGAGGGGGAGTGAGTAGGAACTCAGGTCTAAGTAGGACTTAGATTGAAGTTGCATTGGGTAGGTCTTAAGTGAAGGAGATAAACTGGTTGGTTTATTCCTGAATTAATTCTACTAATAGTGAATTTCCTCCCTGGCTTGGTAGCCCCCAGATGTAGGTGTAGTTACACACTGAACTGGGTAAACAATTGTTTGTGTTATTTACTATTGTTTCAATTAACTGTGTGAATGGTTAACAGAGTGCCAGATACTGTGTGTAATACAGTGAACTGACTTTGAGATTTTTGTATCGCAAATGTGCGGATAGCAAGAGTCGCCACCGAATTTTCTTTTATCCAATTAAGGGAAGATGAAAAGAACAGGAAAAGACCTTCGTTAGATTCTGAGTAAGGGAGAAGGTTATGAAAAGGGAAGGTATTAGCACCCCTTTCCATCCGTAGTTATCTACGGGCTCTTAGTTGCTCTTAGATCATTTTCAAAAACGTGCTTTCTGTGTGTTTGACAAAAATGTTTTGAAAAGGCATTTCGCTTTGACTTTGTGATGATTCATGTAGGAATGTATACAAAGTGTTTGGAAATGTTTCATTTTTGAAAAGAGTTTGAACTTTGACAAAAGTGTGAGGTGTAAAAGGTATTTTGGATAGAGCAAGCAACTAAAAGTCTTATTACCTACTCAGAATTGGTCGTTTTCGTGTTATTTTACGTTCCTTTAGAATAGCGCTATCCGTACCATTAGTTGGTAGGTAACCTTATTCGTTGGATGTAAGTGGGGCATTCGAAGGGACATCGGATGGTCATAGAAGGCAATTTATAGGAAGTATCCTAGCACATTCGAAGGGACAATCATCATTTTTCATAGGCGACAATTGAGGGTCAAGATCATGTATTCGTAGGCGACATCGTGGGTCTATGATCTTTGTATCGAAGGGACTATGATGATATGTTTGTAGGCAACAGTGCTAGGATACCTCTACGTTCGAGGGACTTGACCATTTGTATTCGTAAGGCAACGAGAGAGAATTACCCTAAGGGGTGCATGTGTGAAAATAGTGTATGGAATTCAGATATGTTATCTTGGAATTATGAGTGATCTATGTCCAATTTTATCTTGCCATACACGCCTAATTACTAGCAGTTTATAGGGTGCGGAAAATAAATTGCGGAAAGTAAAGTGCGGAAAGATAAAGTCATACGCTATTACATGGCTTTGGGGCAGTTACATGATAAGAGTGCGGAAAATAAAAGTCCTAATTAAACTATTACATCCCATAGGCAGTTACATAATTGGAAAAGAAGAGCGATAAAAATCGTCCGAAACGGTGTAACCTGTGAAAAGATACAAAATCGGAAAACGGAAGGAAATTGCATAAGAGGAAAATGTTAGTAAAAATAAGTATTTTTGAATGAGAAACAGTTTTTGTGTTAATAATGGCATTAATATGATAAAATAATTTTTTGGGAATTTTTGGAGTTGATTTGATAATTTAAAAACAATTAAAAGTCATTTAAACAATTAATTAGCAATTAAATTAAATATGCATGCAAAAATAATAATTTTAATTTTAAAAATTAAATAAGTATTTTTCTGATGATAATGCAAAAAAGAAATATTTTTGGTGTTTTGTAGATGCATGATAAAAATATTTGAAGATAAATTAAAATGCATGAAAATATTAAAGAAAAAAAGAAAAATATAAGTTAGTTTGCAAAAGAGTAAAAGTATTTGGTCCTGACCAGGCTCGAACCAGGGACCTTTGAGAGAATCTTCCAACCTGCTTGCCTTTACCACTGAACCAAAGCGCTTTTGGTGTTTGGAAAATACAAAGAATGGATTATAAGGATTTATGTGTCATGGTTTTGTGAATTCAACGCACAGTCAGCCATGTGGGGTCCAGGTTGAATGGATGGACGAATCAGGAGGCTCGCTTTCGCCACGCACGCTCTCGCTGGTCAACACACGTCAACGACGCCGGAGCCCTAGCTCCAGTCGTCTTCTCCGGCAACCAGAAATCCCAAACCTGAAAAATACGCAAAATAAAAAGGCAAGAGGTACCCTACCCCCCTAAATCGAGGGCTGCGAACACGATGGTGGTGTTCGTTTGCCCTGAAAATGCTTGGATAAACCGGTTCGATTCAAACAGCTCCAAATGCCCTAGCCATGGTGATTCGTATTTCCTACGTCTAAGCTTGCATGAGATGCATCATTCATGACCTATTGGATGTACTGAATCCATACAAACACACAAAAGCAGCTAACAACGCATGAAATAAGCAAATCAAAATTATGAAAAAAATACCAAATCGGAGCTTGATGTTCTTCACGTTCTGGGCAGTTTTAGCTTCGAGTAAGGGTTGGTTTTGAACCCTGGGAACCTCAGGAACACGTTTGGATGGCTAGAACACCTTGAAACCTGCTGGAAATTGGAAATCGATTTTGACAACTTTGAAGAAATTTTTGAGAAAAATAAGGGTTGTTGTAGGGCTAGGGTTTCGTCCTTTGTCTTGTGCAATGTGTTGGGTATTTATAGAGTGAGGAATGAGAGCAAAAAGAAGGAAAAAAGATATGCCATTCAATGCAAAATAATTTCCTTTCAAATAAAATCCAATCTTTTGAAAATTTGATTTTCTCTTCCATATGTGAGCTAGCACGAATTTGGCAAGTCTTGTGGGCTATCTTGGACCTCAAGTTTGATAAAAATCCAATCCATTTGGAAATATATCTTGTTTTCATATTTTATATAATTTAAATTTGAATTTAATGCTTTTAAATTCAAAAATAAATCAAAAAAAATAGAATGTGGTCATGGCAAAGCATCTAGGTCACAAATAATATTATGAACAAGTTTGGATCATAAAATTATAGGCCCATTTGGAAAAATTGGATTTTGACAAATATCTCTCTTTGTGCAATTGTCCAAAAATGCCCAACTTGTACAAGGTGTATTTTGCTCAATTTTCCACATTTTTTAGTGTTCTTGGACTTTTTAGAAATCTCTAGGTGTCCTCTAAACAACCTCTTTGGTTCCATCTCAATTGGAGTTTCCATGCTCAATAAATCTTCAAAACAAAAAGTTGACTTTTTGTTGACTTTGAAAAGGACCTGTAATGTTTTGATCCATATCTTCCAAATGAAGCATTTTGTGAACATTCTTGTGAGACATGAAGTTGTAGAGAATTGAATTTCCTTCAAAATTAGAGGTGGTGGAAAAATTTCTGAGAAAGTATGAAGAAGTTATGCTCAGTCAAAGTTCAGTTGACTTTTCACTAGAAAACCCTAATTTGGAAAGTTTGACTTTTGTGCTAATCTTGAGTTTTCTTGATGAATCTTGATAAACCCTTGATCAAATGATGAATGTGGCTTCAAAATGAGGATGTTGACCAAAAATCAGAAAGTTTGACTGTATGTTGACCACAGTTGACTTTTTGTCCAATACAACTGATTTTCAACCATCTGAGCAATTGTCTGAGGAAATTTGACTTGTGAGGCTTGAAACTTGACATGGAGAATCTTTGAAGCATATGAGGAGGCATGATGATCACTGGAGATGTTGGAAGTCCATCTGGACCTGAGGATAGCCAAACCCTAGTTTGGGTTGATTGTCTAGGAGAGGGTTTGTCTGATCAACCCTTGAGGAATCCTTGAGTATAGATGTATGAAATGTCTTGAGGAATAGGAGGGCAAATTTTGGGGTATGACACTGTGTCATAACATTCTCTGTGACATCACGTATCTGCTGCCAGGAATTTCAATTGGCATCAGAGTAGGCACCCTGCCTGTTATTTCTGGGTGAGATCTAGGGATAATAGTTTCTGGCGTTATGGACAAGGAAGGAGGATTTGGAAATAGACCACCCATACTGGATGGATCTAATTATGATTACTGGAAACCTCGTATGGTTGCTTTTTTGAGGTCACTGGACATTAAAGCTTGGGGAGCTGCTGACAAAGGATGGAAACATCCTACCAAGCTTGAGAAAGATGGGACTACTAGTCTGAAACCTGAGGAAGAATGGAGCAAAGAAGAAGAAGAGTTAGCACTGGGTAACTCTAAAGCATTGAATGCCTTATTCAATGGGATTGACAGAAATATCTTCAGACTAGTACATCAGTGTGAGCTGGCCAAGGATGTTTGGGACACTCTCAAAACTACTCATGAGAGGGCATCCAAGGTGAAAATGTCAAGACTTCAGATGCTCACTACCAAATTTGAGAATCTCAATATGAAGGAAGATGAGACCATTCATGAGTTTCACATTAACATCTTGGATATTGCCAACACCTCAAGAGCATTGGGAGAAAAGATGTCAGAAGAAAAGCTGGTGAGAAAGATTCTCAGGTCCTTGCCTAAAAGGTTTGCAATGAAAGTGACTATTATAGAGGAAGCTCAGGATATCTGCACCTTGAAGGTTGATGAACTTATTGGATCACTTCAGACATTTGAGATGGGGATCAATGACAATATTGACAAGAAGAACAAGAGCATAGCCCTTGTATCCAATACTGAAGAGGAATGCAAGGAGGATGATGAAGAGAAGATATCTGAAGCAATAGCTATGCTTGGGAGACAGTTCAACAAGCTCATCAAAAGAATTGATCCAAAGTCAAGGTCCAATGTCAAGAACATTCCATCTGACATTAGCAGAACCTATGACTCCAACAGAAGGTCCAAGTCTGAAGAAAAGGGAAGTCAAAGCAGAGGAATCCAGTGTCATGAATGTGAAGGATATGGGCATATTAGAGCTGAGTTTCCTACCTTTCTAAAGAAACAAAAGAAAGGAATGGTTGTCACTTGGTCTGATGGTGACTCAGGAAGTGACTATGAGGAAGAAGCTGCCAAACTTGTTACTGCTCTCTCTGGAGTTTGTAACTCTGATAATGATTCTAGTGATGAGGAAGTAACATTTGAAATGAGAAGTGCTGAAGTATGTCAGCAAAATGAGAAACAAAAAAAACTAATTGTGAAGTTGGAGGCTGAGAATGTGAAGTTGGAGACTGAGAAGAAGGAAAACACTGCTACTATAAGTCATCTCAACAGTGAAATTATAGTGTTGAACTCCAAACTTGATCAGATGACCAAGTCTGTCAAGATGCTGACTACTGGAACTGATAAGTTGGAAGAAATCCTTCAGTCTAGACAAAATGCAGGAAATATGCATGGTATAGGATATGTGGCTGCAAAGAAACCTGCTGGTGACAAGAAGAAGAACAGGCCTGGCAAACCAATGTCAAAGCAGATGTCACAACATAGGGCAGGAAATGTGTCTGGTTCAGGATATGTGACTACAAAGAAATTTGCTGATAACAAGAAGAAGAACAGACCTAATAAACCAATGTCAAAGCAGATGTCACAATATTGGGTTCAACATCAAGATTAGAGAAACATGAAGAAAAGGTTTCAAAGATGGATATGTCATTATTGTGGAAGGTTTGGACACATAAAGCCTTTTTTCTATAGATTACATGGGTATCCTAATCAGGCTCCTTATGTCAAGCCTAAGACCAACAAGGTACCATATACTCAACAGTGGAAGAAGAAGACAGCAGCCCTGATAGCTCACACCTTCCTTAGAGTCTCTGCCAAGGAAGATTGGTACTTTGACAGTGGATGCTCTAAGCATATGACTGGAATCAAGAACCTTCTGAATGATGTCAAACTCCGTACTACTAGTTTTGTTACTTTTGGAGATGGAGCTAAAGGAGAAATCAAAGGTGTTGGAAACTTAGACTGTTCTGGAGTTCCAAACCTAAATGGAGTGTTGCTGGTAAAAGGTTTGACTGCCAATCTCATAAGCATAAGTCAACTATGTGATATGGGATTCAAGGTCAACTTCACCAGGTCTGAATGCCTTGTAATCAATGAAAAACAAGAAGTGGTTATGAGAGGAGTCAGATCAAAGGACAACTGTTACCTATGGGAACTTGACGACACTAACTTTTCTTTTGTGTGCTCTACAGCCAAAGATGAAAAAGAGGTGAAACTGTGGCACCAAAAACTTGGTCATTTGCATCTTAGAGGGATGAAAAAGATCATATCCATGGAGGCTGTCAGAGGGATTCCAAGACTTCATATTGATGAAGGGAGAGTTTGTGGTGAATGTCAGGTTGGAAAGCAAACCAGAATGTCACATCCAATGTCAAGACATCTGACCACCTCCAGTCCGGAACTCGCACATGGATCGATGGGCCCTATGCAGTTGAAAGCCTTGGTGGAAAAAGATATGCTTATGTTGTTGTGGATGATTTTCAAGATTCACCGGATGAACTTTATCGGGAAAAATCGATGTGTTTGATGTCTTTAGAGAATTATGCAAAAGACTTCAAAGAGAAAAGGAAAATGCATTGTCGAATTAGAAGTGATCATGGAAAGGAATTTGAGAATAACAAGTTTGATGAATTCTGTTCCTCAGAAGGAATCAACCATGAGTTCTCTTCTCCTATAACTCCTCAACAAAATGGAGTTGTGGAAAGGAAAACAATGGGAATCGCGAGCAATGATTCATGCTAAGAAACTTCCTATTCATTTTGGAAGCTATGAATACACTGTTATCTTCACAACAGGGTCACCTTGAGAAAGGGAACATCCTCCACCCTTTATGAAATATGGAAGGGAAGAAAACCTACTGTGAAATATTTCCATGTATTTGGTAGTAAATGTTATATTCTGACAGATCGTGATCAAAGGAGAAAAATGGACTCTAAAAGTGATGAAGGCATTTTTCTAGGATACTCTACAAACAGCAGAGCATATAGGGTATTCAACTCCAGGACAAAAGTTATGATGGAGTCTATTAATGTCATAGTTGATGATCACCATGAGGAAAACAATGTTCCATATGATGTTGAGACATTGTTTGAGACATCACCACAAGTTTCTGATAAGGATGATGTGACTGTCCCTACTTCACCAAAGTCTGAACCAGAGGAAGCTAACAAAGATCCTTCCATCAGAATTCAGAAAGATCATCCAAAGGAACTCATCATTGGAGATCCTAGTTGTGGAGTCATTACAAGATCCAGAGAAATTGCCTCAAATTCTTGTTTTGTTTCTAAGATTGAGCCAAAGAATGTCAAAGAGGCTCTAACTGATGAATACTGGATTGGAGCAATGCAAGATGAATTGAACCAGTTCAAACAACATGAAGTGTGGGAGTTAGTTCCTAGACCAGAAGGAACAAACATCATTGGCACAAAGTGGATCTACAAGAACAAGTCTGATGCAGAAGGGGTTGTTGTGATACGGTGAACTGACTTTGTAGGATTTTTTGTATCCAAATGTGCGGATAGCAAGAGTCGCCACCGACTTTTATTTTTATCCAATTAAGGGAAGGTAAAAGTACAGAAAAAGACCTTCGTTAGATTCTGAGTTCAGGAGAATGGTTATGAAAAGGGAAGGTATTAGCACCCCTTTTCATCCGTAGTTATCTGGGCTTTTAGTTGCTCTAGATCACTTTTTAAAATTGCTTTTTGTGTGTTTGACAAAAATGTTTTGAAAAGGCATTTCGCTTTGACTTTGTAATGACTCATGTAGGAGTGTATACAAAGTGTTCGGAAATGTTTCTGTTTGAAAAGAAATTGAACTTTGAAAAAGAGTGTGTGGTGTGAAAAGCATTTGGGTAGAGCGAGCAACTAAAAGACTTATTTACCCACTCAGAATTGGTCATTTTGTTGTACTTCTACATTCCTTTAGAATAGCTCTAGCCATACCATTAGTTAGTAGGTAGCTCCATTCGTTGGATGTAAGCGGGACATTCGAAGGGACATCGGATGGTCATAGAAGGCAACTTGTAGGAAGTATCCTAGCACATTCGAAGGGACTATCATCATTTTTCGTAGGCGACAATCGAGGGTCAAGATCATGTATTCGGAGGCGACATCGTGGGTCTTATGATCTTTGTATCGAAGGGACTATGATGATTTGTTTGGAAGGCAACGGTGCTAGAATACCTCTACGTTCGAGGGACATGACCATTTTGAATTCGCAAAGGACGAGAGAATTACCCTAAGGGGTGCGTGTGTGAAAGAAGTGTGTTGATTTCAGAATATGTTATCTTGAAAATTAGTGGGCTATGTTCAATTTTAGTCTTGCCATACACGCCTAATTACTAGCAATTTATAGGGTGCGGAAATTAAAATGCGGAATGTAAAGTGCGGAAAGGTAAATGTCCTACGCTATTACAAGGCTTTGGGGCAGATACATAATTTAAACTTGCGGAAAATAAAAGCCTAATTAAAACTATTACATCCCATAAGCAGTTACATTATTGGAAAATAAAATGAAAATAGTAAAGAAACGTCCGAATTGGAAGAACCTGTGAAACGAATGAGAAATCGGAAAATATGATGAAATCGAAATAAGAGAAAATGTTAGGAAAAATGCAAATTTTAAATTGGAAAAAATATGACATGCTGGAAATAATGTAAATATACTAAGATAATTTTTTGGGATTTTTTAGATGCAATTTAAAAATTAAAAATGAATTAAAAGTAATTTAAATGCAAAACTATAAATAAAAATAAATATGCATGCAAAAATATATTTTTTAATTTTATAAATTAAATAAAGATTTTATGAAAGTAATGTAAAAAGAAAATTATTTTTTGATGAGTTTTAAATGCAGAAATAAAATTGTGAAAAGAAATTAAATAATATGAAAATATTAAATAAAAATAGAAAATAGAAAATAATATGAAAAGTTGAAAGTTTGGAAAAGGAAAACAAAACCAGGCCCTGGAGCGGATCGAATAGGGGACCCTTGAGAGGATCTTTGAACAGGCAGCGTCCTTACCACTAGGCCAAGTGTCATTTGGTGTTGGAAAATTTGAAAACAATTCAATATGAGTGATGACGTGGGATATTTGAATTCAAACGAGTGGGCCCGATTATTTTTGAATGGACGAATGGAACGTTATTTCCACGACCTCCTCGCCGGTCATTGAGTCGACACGAGCTAGGGCTCCGGTCGTCTTCTCCGGTGAGTTCGACATTCAAACCTGCAAAACAGCGCGAATAAAAGGAAAAGGAAGACCTTGTCCACCTAAATCGGACCTTCTGAGTCCATTGGTGGTATCAGTTTCGACTGAATCGGCCTGTACAGGCCGGTTCGAAGCTCACAATTCCAAAAACCCTAGTAATGGCATGATGCAATTTTGACGTTCAAAATCAATAACGATTGCCCAGATCGAGCCTATGGAGTCTTATGAACACAAAAAAGGCATTAGAAACGATTAACACAAGCAGAACAATCAAATGCAAAAATCAAAAGTTTTGAATATGTATGTATGTATATGCATCGATTCTGGATGGTTTAATCAATGGTAAAGGTGCATTCTTACTCAAACTTACCTCCTGGACACAATGGAATGGTTTGTTTGGACTGAAAAGGGCTGGAAACAAGAACACGATTTTCACAACTTTGAGAAATTTTTTGACAAAATAAGGGCTCTTTCTTGGGCTAGGGTTTCGTCCTCTGTGCTGGCTGCATTGCTTGGTATTTATAGAAGAGATTTGGATGGCAAAAACAAGCAAAAAAGATTGGACATTGATTGTGCAAATATTTTCCAATAAAAACAAATCAAATTTTCTTAAAAACTTGATTTTTCCTTTCCATATGCATGAGTCACGAATTTGGCAATTGTTGTGGGCTTTCTTGGACATTAAGGAAGATATAAAATCAGCCCTTTTGGAAAAAATACTTAATTTTCATATTTTATATAATTTATTTTTGAATTAAATGTTATAAAATTCAAATATAAATCATAAAATAGAAAATTACCAATGCCACACATTTATGGGTCAAAAATCATGTCATGAACAAGTTTGGATCAAAAGATTATAGGCCCATTTGGAAAATTTTGCATTTTGACCAAAATGTCCTTTTGTGATTGTCCAAAATTGCCCAACTTGAATAGTGTATCTTGCTCAATTTTCCACATTTTGAGTGTTCTTGGACTTTTGGAAAGCTCTAAGAGTCCTCTAACCAACCTTTTGGTCTCATCTCAATTGGAGTTACCATGCTCAATATATCTTCAAATCAAAAGTTGACTTTTGTTGACTTTGAAAATGACCTGTAATGTTTTGAGCCATACCTCTCAAATGAAGCATTTTTTGGACATTCTTGTGAGACATGAAGTTGTAGAGAATTGAATTTCCTTCAAAACAAGAGGTGGTGGAAAAATTTCTGAGAAAGTATGAAGAAGTTATGATCGGTCAAAGTTCATTTGACTTTTCATCTAGAAACCCTAATTTAGAAAGTTTGACTTTTGAGCAAATCTTGAGTTTTCTTGATGAATCATGATCAACCCTTGATCAAATGATGAATGTAACTTCAAAATGAGGATGTTGACCAAAAATTATGAAGTTTGACTGTATGTTGACCACAGTTGACTTTTGTCCAATACAACCGATTTTCAACCATCCGAGCAAATTCGAGGAAACTTGAGTTGTGAAGCTTGAAACTTGAGATGGAGAATCTTTGAAGCATATGAGGAGGCATGAAGGCCATTGGAGATGTTGGAAGTTCATCTTGACTTGAGAGATACCAAACCCTAGTTTGGGTTGATTGTCTAGGAGAGAGTTTGTCTGATCAACTCTTGAGGAATCCTTGAGCATAGATGTATGAAATCTCTTGAGTAGATGGAGGGAAAATTTTGGGGTATGACAGCTGCCCCTGTTCAATCTTCTTGTACTGGAGGGTTAGATTGACACTCTTGTCTTTCGTGACCTAGAGGTAGAAGATGATTGAACACTCGAATACACCTGAAAATTTGCACTCGCTGTTGGTGGATGATGCGGGAATGGGCTTACAGATGCCATTTGGATACTTCGCTGGAGGATGAGTCGTACGCTAGACTCGAGAATGTTGATAGGAGAATTGACGGAGATGGGCTTAAGATGCCATCGGAAAGATCGATCTTTGGGAGTGACGTCGTTAGGCTCGTAGTCGTTTCTGGAAGGAGCACGGAGATGGGCTTAAGATGCCATCTGGAGGTAGTCCTACGTTAGACTTCGTGTTCATTTTGAATGAAGTTATTGGTTTGTATTGATTTTTAACCATATATGCAGCATTCTGAAAGTGGAGAAATGTTGATAAATGGTCGGAGATGGGCTTAAGATGCCATCCAAGGCAACTGAGTCGTCGCTGACTCGTAGTTCTTTGTTGATAATAGGAAGGGTCGAATAAATCTTCGTGCGATTACTCGAGGGAGATAGTAGTTGGAAAAATGTGGATAGCTTCCCGTTGTGCATCGGTGTTGATCCATTGCACATTATCGGAGGATAACCAGGCGGTCTTTGGATAGTTTTCCCGTCGGTTCGGGGCTTAATCCTGGACCAGTCGTCGGAGGACAACCAAGGGCGGTCTTTCAGATAGTTTTCCCATCGATTCGGGGCTTAATCCTGGACCTGTCGTCAGAGGACAACCAAGGGCGGTCTTTCAGATAGTTTTCCCGTCGATTCGGGGCTTAATCCTGGACCTGTTTGCGTCAGAAGTGACTGTTACCTGTTTTTGGAGAAAACAAGAGGAACTTTGATAGAATATTGGTTAGTTTTATGCAAAGTATGATGAATGACAGTGTATATGAATGACATATGCATGAATTATGACTTTATGAGAAATGCATGAACGATAGATGTTGTGGTATTTCAAAACATATCCATCTTGAAGAAGATGCGGATGCTCTGTTTGAGGATTTCTGACTCCTGCTTGGGGAATTGAGTAGGTGGAAGTCCCTGCTTTTGAAGGAGAAGAAAGATATCCTGGATTCCTCCGATGCACTATCTGACCAAGTCTTGGGCCTAGATATTATTGAGGAAGGTAGAGATCTGAGAGGCTCGTTGTAGGGGATCTCATATATAGACCCTGCTGAGGAGAATCTGGGAGGCGATCCGTTGGGGACCCTGTATGTAGATCCTGCTGAGGAAATTTAGGAGGCGCTCTACTGGGGGATTCTAAGTGTAGATCTCGCTGGAGAGCATTTGATAGTTGCCGGGAGACCTGGTTAGAAGAGTCAGGAACCCGTTGTAATCTCTGGCTGGGAGATGAAGATGTAGGTTCTTCCGATGCACTATCTGACCAAGTTTTGGGTCCGATCTTATTGGGGAAAAGGAAAGGAGAGATACCTGGGATAAATACCTTGATTTGGGGTGAGGTGTTCTTGCTTGAGGCGATGTAACTTTACTTAGTCGAGTGGGATTGCGCTCGTGGATTCCCTTTGCTCTGTTGGGAAGTTGTGTTGTGAGTGACACCTTTGGGGGATCATGCTCGTGGGGAATGCTTTGGTGACTTTCGTCGTCGTCCCATTCACGGAACATAGTAAGTACTCTTTGTATGTTCACTTTTCGTATGTTTGTGATTAGATTCTTATTGTCAAATGCGTATAGTCATTCAAAGCAAACGTTGGACTTATTGCAAATAACAACAGCAGAAATTGTAAAGAGAAAGAAGCTTGCGTTTATTTGAAAGGTGGCGTATGGCCAAGTAGTTTGTACATAAGAAAGTTAAAAAGCTATGCGGAAACAATCTCGTTAAGTTCCAACTATGCTAGTACTCATATATTTCGACTATCTCATCTCCTTCCTGTCAGTAGAAAGTGAGTAGGTGATCTTCGCCATTTGAATCTTGAATCTTGATAGTAGTGCAGGCGGTGATCGGAAGAGACATAGTTGTACGCTTAAATCCCTAACTTTTGCCTAGACCGCCCTTTCGGGTTTTCAGTCTACCGGGATACCCTTTTTTGCCCAAGCCGCCTTTTCAGGTTTTCGACTTGTCGGGTGTACATGTTTTGTATATATCCTTTATTTTTGCCCGAACCTTTTGGTTCGCCAGGATGCCCTTATTTTTGCCTAGGCCAGTCGACCTAGCGGGTCTCTTTTATGCGTAGTATTTTTTGACTATGTCTGCGTTCACCGGGTGTGGGAAGTCCTCGCCATCCATGGTGCCAAGTATCATAGCTCCACCGGAGAATACTGTCTTGACTACAAACGGTCCCTCATAAGTGGGAGTCCATTTGCCCCTGGGATCACCTTATGGAAGAATGATGCGCTTGACTACTAAATCACCAACTTGGTAGACTCGGTGCTTGACCTTCTTGTTAAATGCTCTAATCATTCGCTTCTGATAAATCTGTCCATGGCAGATGGACGCGAGTCGTTTCTCATCAATCAAGTTAATCTGGTCAAGGCGAGTCTGGATCCAATTGTCTTCGCCTAACTCTGCCTCCTGGAGGACTCTAGTTGAGGGTATCTGAACCTCGATGGGTTAGACGGCTTCCATACCGTATACGAGAGAGAAGGGGGTTGCCCCTGTGGATGTTCGTGCGGTAGTGCGATAACCATGAAGAGCGAATGATAACATCTCATGCCAATCTTTGTAAGTCACAGTCATCTTCTGTATAATCTTCTTAATGTTCTTGTTGGCGGCTTCCACTGCGTCATTCATCTTAGGCCGATAAGGAGAAGCGTTGGTTTCTCAAATATGTATTTTATCGGATCCATCTTGGAAATCAACAAAGTAGTGTGAGTCAACATATACTGTCTTAGTCGGCGAGCAGCCCAAGCAAAGCGTTGCAAGTTTTCTCGAGCTGTGAGTATCTTGTTTCACAGTCGGTAAACTTTTTGCTAAGGTAGTATATTGCATGCTCTTTTCGACCAGACTCGTCATGTTGCCCCAATACACAACCCATTGAGTTCTCTAGCACTGTCAGGTACATGATGAGAGGTCTTCCCTCGGCGGGCGGCATCAGGATAGGAGGATTCTGTAAGTACTCCTTGATTTTGTCAAAAGCGATCTGGCAATCGTCATTCCATTCCACTACTTGATCTTTCTTTAGTAACTTGAAGATTGGCTCAGTGCGATTAGGTGTGCAATGAATCTGGCAATGTAGTTCAATCGGCCCAAGAAACCTCTGACTTCCTTTTCGGTGCGGGGAGCTGGCATCTCTTGAATAGCTTTAACTTTGGCGGGATCAACTTCAATACCTTTACCACTGACAACAAACCCTAGGAGTTTTCGGATCGACTCCAAAAGTGCATTTGTTGGGATTGGTCTCAACACACTTCTTCAACCTATCAAACAGCTTTTGCAAATGATCAAGATGTTCTTCTTCAGTCTGTGAGCGAGCTATCATGTCGTCGACATAGACCTCAATCTCGTGATGAATCATGTCATGAAACAATGTCACCATAGCACGATAAGTGGCGCTATTCTTCATCGAACGGCATAACCTTGTAGCGAAAGTGCCCCATGTGTAACAAAAGTAGTCTTCTCCATGTCTTGAGGAGCCATTTTGATCGATTGTAAGGAGAAGCCATCCATGAAGGAAAAACCTTATCTGGCGGTGTTGTCAACCGTAACATCAATATGAGGAAGTGGGAAATCGTCTTTGGACTCGCTTTGTTCGGATCTCGTAATCCACACATTCGTACTTTGCCATCCTTCTTGGGGTACCACATTTGCAACCCAGGGATAAGAGGTGACAACTAAGAAACGGTGTTGAAGTTTCATAACCCGGCTTTGATTTTCTCGACATCTCGGGACGCATCGGAACCTTCCTTCATGGAGAAAACCTTCTTTGTCGGCAATCGTGTACCACAATATCAATGTCCAAACTGGCATGTCTTCGTATGACCAAGCAAAACCTCAAGGTAGTCTCGTAGCATCCGAACCAACCTTTCTTTAACACTGTTCTCAAGACCCGCTCCTATCTTGATCTCTTTTTCTTCGTCGGTACCCAAATTCACAACCTCAACTTGCTCTTCGTGTGTGTATAACTCGCTCTTCTTCTTGTGTGATCGGCAAGTTCTCCGGCACTTCACAATCTTCCTCACTTTCGTCTTGGCTTGGTAGATCGGATTATCAAAGTCATATTTAGCACTAGCATAGTATTAAGATTCGGAGTGATTCTGGTGTATCACGTGGTGTGTGTAAGAAACACATAGCTTTTGAAGGGTGATAAAGTAAAGAGAACAAACAATGGAATGCAAAAGTCCAACGAATTTATTGAATGAAAATACGATGACAACCCTCAAAGCGAGCCATGATGCCCGGGCAAGGCACTAGGCTTTCAAAGTTTATTGTTCAAAACATAAAGAAATACGAAAAGTAAAACAAAACAAGAGCAATTACTCGACTAAAGGAGATTGGTATGACGTCTTGATCTTCCAATTGGTGAGCCCTTTATCCGGGTTGGAAGATCCACTTGCGATGTCGAAGTCGTTGCCGTCTTCTATAGCATGAATTCCACTCGATGATGCGGAAAAGAAGTTGGCGGCACGTTCGCGGCGTATCATCTTCGACCTTGATGGTGAATCCTAAACCGCCTTGTCAAATTTGAAAGGAAGATCAGGGAGCTGTCCCCAAATAGTACTCTTTCCTTCTTCAACAGCTTGAGCATCTTTTAGCGAGGCCATCCTAGGCGGAACTTGAGCAACCTCGGGGTGACGGAGAGTCAACAGCACGACTGGTATTGTTTCAAAAGCTTGAGTCGAAGAATTCACCCTCCATCTCAAGGTATCGGAATGACGGAGATGGTGACCATATACTCTTCTTCACCACATCGTGACAACCTTCCTTTCACGGGTACTTCATTTCGATGCAAGGTGGAAGTAACGTCGCCCCATGTATCCAAGGCGTCCAGTAGGCAAGAGTAGGTCGGACGGATGTCCATGACAAAGAAAGTAGAGTCAAAAGTCGGGAACCGACTTTAACAGCGTGAGCTCTCAAGTACCGTTCGCTTAGAACCATCAAAAGCTCTCACGATAATGTCACTGGTCTCGTAACCAACCCTTCGACATCAAGCCGATCAAAAGCGGTCTTGGTAAGATATTGAGCGTAACCGTGTCAACCAAAACATGAGACAATGTAACGCCTTGCATTCAATGAGATGTGCAAGGCTTTGTTGTGCTTCTTTCCGCAGAGTCAAATCAAGATCGAGAAGCCTAGGCCGTTGTTGGCGCCAGCTAGCAATACAAACTTCGAATTGATCGGTGGTAGTGTCTTGCGGCACATGAGCATTCTTCAGAAACCTCACCAAGGCATTAGCATGAGCCTCAGAGCACAAGAGCAGAGCAAGCATGGAAATTTTGGACGGAGTTTGTCCCAATTGTTCCACAACATTGTAGTCACTCTTCTTGATAATCTTCAGAATTTCCTCCATTTCTTGTTTGGAGGTGTCTTGATAACTTCCTTTGGTACTTCGGTTGAGCGGGATGAGTCGGTTCTTTCCTCTAGCTTGGGAATGGATTGAATAGCTGGAATGCGAGCTGGAGTCGCAGTGTCTTTTGGAGGAGATATTTCTGGAGAGAAAACCCTTCCGGTTCTAGTCACCTTGCTTGATCCGGTGATGTTGTCAATGTCAGGAATGGTAGCTTCAACAGTAAGGTCTTCAATAGTCAGAGGGTCTTGCTTGACGCCATGATAGTAAACATCAGCTCCATAATTCCAAGGGATAGCCTTGTCAGAGGAATATGGAACTGGTCTTGGGGAAGTAATGATGAGAGGTGCCACTCTAGGCACAGAATCAGCAGAGGAAATTCTTATTGTGTTAACATCAGCATAGTCTTCTGGAAAATCGTCACCCCATCCGGTTGCCTTAACATCTTCAATAGGAATCTTGTAGCTTTCAGGAACAGTGTACTTCACCATGTAATCATACTTTCCACTTGGTTGCCCGAAGGTATCCCACACAGATGGTGTTGTTTCATTCGCATTGTCAATCTTCAATTTAGACATTTCTTCACACAGCTTCTGCACAGGTGGTTTCAGAAATAGTATCTCACGGTTATCCATCATGCACTTAACACGTCTTCTCAATCAAGCAACCATCAGTGCGATGGGCACCGGCAATTCTCGGGCATCCGGATTGATACCGGCTTGCAACAAATTCTTCTTACATCATCGAGGAATGGTCAAGTCATCTATGTTGAAAACATAAGTATCGTCCAACAAGATTGGAATTCTTGTCATGATTAGGCATAGGCGTTGATCACATTGAGTCTCAACAGAGGGTCAAACTCAATGCTTAGATTCAATCATATCTTGAATTTTGTTCTTGAGCCCAAAATTGTCGTTGTCGTGCCGGCTATTGGAATGGTAAGCACACTTAGCATTAGGATTGTATTTCAGAGAGGAAGTGTTGATATTTTGAGGAGGATCCCTCAAGGTTATCAGCTCTGCGTTCAACATGTGTTGCAAGGCTTGCGACAAAGGCATGTTGATCTTTGTTCTTGGCGGCGCTACGCGCGTTGTCTCGCCGAGGTTGTCCGATGTAGGGTTGGAGATCACAAGCCCCCACAGATTGAGCACGGTCGGTCTTGGCTCGGCTTTTCTGACCATACACAGCATTGGCTTCTTTCTTACCACCAAAAGATTTCTTCGCAACATTTGAAGATGACTCTATCTGAATCTTCCCACTCTTGATACCTCAATATGATCGACTGGTGAATCCGGTGAAGAATTTCCAATCGATGATTGAAGAATGGGCTGTCGGTGTTCCATGAACATATCAACCAACTCCCTATTGGACAAGGGTGGTTGAACTCGCGCTAGATCTCTCCATTTCGAGCATACTCTTTGAACTTCGTCACGACCCATAGACATGCTTTGTAGTTGCATGCGAGTGGGTGTCAACTCAAGATTGTACTCATCATCAGAAAGTATCACTAAATCACTCCAAGTACGGATACGGTCATTCTCTAGGCGATAGTACCATTTCCGGGTTCGGACAAACTCTCTTGAAAATAGTTCATCCACAACTTTCATCATCGTGTGGGGATTGATCTTACGGACGTAGGACTTCAAATGCAGCTTTGGGCAAGACATGCCATCATACTTGGCAAAAGTTGGAACTTTGAACTTGGGAGGAATCACAACACCAGGGACAAGACTTAGATCATCAAAATTCAGCCCGGACATCTTCAGGTTTTCCACAGCATTCAGACGATCTTCAAGTTGCTTGTACTTGTCATCTTCATTAGAGTATTGGCCATCATCATAGTTCTTCTCAAGCTCAGGATGACTGCCTTCACCATCACCCTTGTTACTTTCCTCAGTATGGACACTTCCTTCAGAGAGCTCAATACGGCTGACCACCTTAGGACCACCTTTGTAGCGTCTGCCCATGTTGAGGAGACCAACAACCTTCTTCTTCTTGTTGATGAGCTTCTTCAAATCTTCTTGGCCTTGGACCAAGCTGGTGAACATCTGTTGAACCGAGCATTCGAGCTTGAAGATCTTTGACATCTGTTCAAGAGCCATTTCGCTAAAATAAATAGCGAGCAAATGAGAAAACCAATCTCAATGTATGATGCAATGTTATGCTATGCTATGCAATGTTTATGCGAATGCAATGCAATGTTTTCAAGGACCTTAGAGATTTAAATTTGTTAAACAAGCAATGAACAAACATTTATTAGTACTTTTTCATTATTCTTTTCCTTTTTAAGTACAAAAGATAGTTCAAAACAATAAAAGAAAACATAAACATCCTAAAGCTCTAAGTCTCCCATGGGTGCTTCCTCTTGGTGTCGATGTAAGCGTTGATGTTTCGCTCCTCGTGAAGTAGCTTGGTCAACTCTAGCACTTTCTTCTCGCTTGCGTAACACCGAGCTTCAAAGGTATCCTCTCTTCTTTAAGTGAATCCGGATCTCTTCAAGTCTTCAAAATCGTAGGCACGTCGGGATGGAGAACATAGGTACGTCACCTATAGCAACAGTTCCATAATTCTGTAAAGCAGTGAATGGCATCAGGAGGTTTTGAGCTCGAGCTCTCACCCATTTGAGGTAAGGTTCCCAAGGAATGGAGTTCGGGTGCCCCAAAGTCTTGGTATCGGTCTTCTTTACCATGCCCCAAGCATGTATGAACCTTCGTCGGATCGAGATCATGGTTGTAGTCGAACACAACATCTTGGAGAAGCATATCATGTGGACCATCTCTTCGGGCAAAACCAAACTGATGTAAAGCTAGAGAAGGGTTGTAAGTAATACCTCCCCTTATACCAAGGAGTGGTACATTAGGGAATTCTCCACAACGCTCGATGAAGGTGAAGTCCTTTTGAGAGAAAAGACTCCAACGGATATCCGAATGGAGAGTGACATTAGCCTTTGAGACCATCTCAACCTTTGTTCGTTCTTCGCGATGGAGGAAGGTGCGAAATAAACCACTGGAAAGTAATTACACAACACATGAGAGTTCCTTGTCGCTTAGTAGTACGAGTGTGGAGAGAATGTAGAATATCTCCAAGTAAAGTAGGCACTGGATTACGGGTAAGAAACAACTTGATGGCATTGACATCTATGAATTGATCCGAGTTAGGGAATAGAACCAAACCATAAATTAGCAAGGCCACAATGTTTTCAAATGCATGGAAACTCATAACTTTGAGGAGTTCTCGGGCTTTCTTGATTAAGAACTTGGAAAGTAAACCCTTAACTCCACTTCTAGTTTCCCAATTGGCTTCAATATCTGAACGCTTAAGATGTAAGGCTGATGCAATGTCTTCGTACTTAGGAACCTTTTCTAAACCGGTGAATGGCATTTGATCAAGAATAGGTACCCCAAGTAGCTTAGAGAACTCTTCTAAGGTAGGAACCAACTGATAATCTGGGAATGTAAAGCAATGGTGTTTCGGGTCGAAGAACTGGAATAGGACATGCATCATATCCTCTTCAAAACCGGAGATAACCAAATCAAGCAGATAACCATGTCTTTTGATGAACCGAGCATGGTCGGAATTTCAAACCAATTCTTTGAGTTGACAAGGGATACCCATGAAGTTGATTCGGATAGTCTTTCTAGAAGCCATAATCCCTACAAAACAGAGCAAAGATAAATCCCTAGGTCCTTGAAATAGTTAGAAATGATATGCAATGCGAATGATGTCATGTTTAGCACACACAAACAATTCACACAATGAGCCTAGGTTTAAGGCTTGCATGAGGTATAGGTGATTACCCTACCAAAAGTTTGAGTTGGTTCATCCTGTCCTATAATAGTAACCGGGTTCTAGGAATCTCATATCACAGATCTTTCTCGTAGGCGCTTATTTCAATACGACGGCCAAGTGGTCGATCGAAAATGTCCCAAAAGTCTAATCTCAATGAGCGTAGCATCGAGTATCAACCAACCTCGGTCTACACCAAAGTCGGCCATCTCACTACCTTCTAATGGCTAAGATGGGTCAATTAAGGTTCTAAAAGTTTAGTTAGCGCTTGATGACACCACGCAGAAGCCAAATACTATCTTCAACTTGGGAATGAAGAGTATCGGGACAACCAAAGTGTCACGCTAACGTAGCCATCATGTTGACCGTTTAGTTATACGTCTAGCGGTCGCGATGATCTAATGCCACTTACCTAAAAGGAAACTCGGATCCGGGTGTAGGATCCCCCTCAAATAATACCCAAACAACCCTTAAAGATAAAGCATACAAGTCAAACAAAAAGCAGTAAAGATGATCTAAAAATCCCTAAGGCAATTCTCTCTTTTAGGGTGTAGTCCCCAGCAGAGTCGCCAGTTCTGTGATACGGTGAACTGACTTTGTAGGATTTTTTGTATCCAAATGTGCGGATAGAAAGAGTCGCCACCGAATTTTATTTTTATCCAATTAAGGGAAGGTAAAAGTACAGAAAAAGACCTTCGTTAGATTCTGAGTTCGGGAGAATGGTTATGAAAAGGGAAGGTATTAGCACCCTTTTCATCCGTAGTTATCTACGGGCTCTTAGTTGCTCTAGATCACTTTTTAAAATTGCTTTCTGTGTGTTTGACAAAAATGTTTTGAAAAGGCATTTCGCTTTGACTTTGTAATGACTCATGTAGGAGTGTATACAAAGTGTTCGGAAATGTTTCTGTTTGAAAAGAAATTGAACTTTGAAAAAGAGTGTGTGGTGTGAAAAGCATTTGGGTAGAGCGAGCAACTAAAAGACTTATTTACCCACTCAGAATTGGTCATTTTGTTGTACTTCTACGTTCCTTTAGAATAGAGCTAGCCATACCATTAGTTAGTAGGTAGCTCCATTCGTTGGATGTAAGCGGGACATTCGAAGGGACATCGGATGGTCATAGAAGGCAACTTGTAGGAAGTATCCTAGCACATTCGAAGGGACTATCATCATTTTTCGTAGGCGACAATCGAGGGTCAAGATCATGTATTCGGAGGCGACATCGTGGGTCTTATGATCTTTGTATCGAAGGGACTATGATGATTTGTTTGGAAGGCAACGGTGCTAGAATACCTCTACGTTCGAGGGACATGACCATTTTGAATTCGCAAAGGCAACGAGAGAATTACCCTAAGGGGTGCGTGTGTGAAAGAAGTGTGTTGAGAATATGTTATCTTGAAAATTAGTGGGCTATGTTCAATTTTAGTCTTGCCATACGCCTAATTACTAGCAATTTATAGGGTGCGGAAATTAAAATGCGGAATGTAAAGTGCGGAAAGGTAAATGTCCTACGTTATTACAAGGCTTTGGGGCAGATACATAATTTAAACTTGCGGAAAATAAAAGCCTAATTAAAACTATTACATCCCATAAGCAGTTACATTATTGGAAAATAAAATGAAAATAGTAAAGAAACGTCCGAATTGGATGAACCTGTGAAACGAATGAGAAATCGGAAAATATGATGAAATCGAAATAAGAGAAAATGTTAGGAAAAATGCAAATTTTAAATTGGAAAAAATATGACATGCTGGAAATAATGTAAATATACTAAGATAATTTTTTGGGATTTTTTAGATGCAATTTAAAAATTAAAAATGAATTAAAAGTAATTTAAATGCAAAATTATAAATAAAAATAAATATGCATGCAAAAATATATTTTTTAATTTTATAAATTAAATAAAGATTTTATGAAAGTAATGTAAAAAGAAAATTATTTTTTGATGAGTTTTAAATGCAGAAATAAAATTGTGAAAAGAAATTAAATAATATGAAAATATTAAATAAAAATAGAAAATAGAAAATAATATGAAAAGTTGAAAGTTTGGAAAAGGAAAACAAAACCAGGCCCTGGAGTGGATCGAACAGGGGACCCTTGAGAGGATCTTTGAACAGGCAGCGTCCTTACCACTAGGCCAAGTGTCATTTGGTGTTGGAAAATTTGAAAACAATTCAATATGAGTGATGACGCGTCAGGGATATTTGAATTCAAACTGAGTCAGCGCGCGGGCCCCAGTTATTTTTGAATGGACGAATTGGAACGCGTTATTTCGCCACGCTGCCTCCTCGCCATCAGTCGTGATAGGGCTCGGTCTTCTCCGATGAGTTCGACATTCAAACCGCAACAGCGAATAAAAGGAAAAGGAAGACCTTGTCCACCTAAATCGGACCTTCTGAGTCCATTGGTGGTATCAGTTTCGACTGAATCGGCCTGTACAGGCCGGTTCAAAGCTCACAGTTCCAAAAACCCTAGTAATGGCATGATGCAATTTTGACGTTCAAAATCAATAACGATTGCCCAGATCGAGCCTATGGAGTCTTATGAACACAAAAAAAGGCATTAGAAACGATTAACACAAGCAGAACAATCAAATGCAAAAATCAAAAGTTTTGAATATGTATGTATGTATATGCATCGATTCTGGATGGTTTAATCAATGGTAAAGGTGCATTCTTACTCAAACTTACCTCCTGGACACAATAGAATGGTTTGTTTGGACTGAAAAGGGCTAGAAACAAGAACACGATTTTCATAACTTTGAGAAATTTTTTGACAAAATAAGGGCTCTTTCTTGGGCTAGGGTTTCGTCCTCTGTGCTGGCTGCATTGCTTGGTATTTATAGAAGAGATTTGGATGGCAAAAACAAGCAAAAAAGATTGGACATTGATTGTGCAAATATTTTCCAATAAAAACAAATCAAATTTTCTTAAAAACTTGATTTTTCCTTTCCATATGCATGAGTCACGAATTTGGCAATTGTTGTGGGCTTTCTTGGACATTAAGGAAGATATAAAATCAGCCCTTTTGGAAAAAATACTTAATTTTCATATTTTATATAATTTATTTTTGAATTAAATGTTATAAAATTCAAATATAAATCATAAAAATAGAAAATTACCAATGCCACACATTTATGGGTCAAAAATCATGTCATGAACAAGTTTGGATCAAAAGATTATAGGCCCATTTGGAAAATTTTGCATTTTGACCAAAATGTCCTTTTGTGCAATTGTCCAAAATTGCCCAACTTCTGAATAGTGTATCTTGCTCCATTTTCCACATTTTTGAGTGTTCTTGGACTTTTTGGAAAGCTATAAGAGTCCTCTAACCAACCTTTTTGGTCTCATCTCAATTGGAGTTACCATGCTCAATATATCTTCAAATCAAAAAGTTGACTTTTTGTTGACTTTGAAAATGACCTGTAATGTTTTGAGCCATACCTCTCAAATGAAGCATTTTTTGGACATTCTTGTGAGACATGAAGTTGTAGAGAATTGAATTTCCTTCAAAATAAGAGGTGGTGGAAAAATTTCTGAGAAAGTATGAAGAAGTTATGATCAGTCAAAGTTCAGTTGACTTTTCATCTAGAAACCCTAATTTAGAATGTTTGACTTTTGAGCAAATCTTGAGTTTTCTTGATGAATCATGATCAACCCTTGATCAAATGATGAATGTAACTTCAAAATGAGGATGTTGACCAAAAATTATGAAGTTTGGTATGTTGACCACAGTTGACTTTTGTCCAATCAACCGATTTTCAACCATCGAGCAATTATGAGGAAACTTGACTTGTGAAGCTTGAAACTTGACATGGAGAATCTTTGAAGCATATGAGGAGGCATGAAGGCCATTGGAGATGTTGGAAGTTCATCTTGACTTGAGAGATACCAAACCCTAGTTTGGGTTGATTGTCTAGGAGAGAGTTTGTCTGATCAACTCTTGAGGAATCCTTGAGCATAGATGTATGAAATCTCTTGAGTAGATGGAGGGAAAATTTTGGGGTATGACAGTTGTCACCAGAAATAAATCAAGACTTGTTGCTCAGGGATACACTCAAGTTGAAGGAATTGATTTTGATGAGACTTTTGCTCCTGTGGCTAGGCTGGAATCAATCAGATTACTGCTAGAAGTTGCTCGCATCCTGAAATTCAAGTTGTTTCAGATGGATGTGAAAAGTGCCTTTCTAAATGGCTACTTAAATGAGGAGGTATATGTAGAACAGCCTAAAGGATTTGTGGATCCTAATTTTCCTGATCATGTTTACAAATTGAGGAAAGCTTTATATGGTCTGAAACAAGCTCCTAGAGCTTGGTATGAAAGGTTGACAAAGTTCCTTACTGATAAAGGTTACAGGAAAGGAGGTTTAGACAAAACTCTCTTTGTCAAGAATGAAGGAGGAGAGATAATCGTAGCTCAAATTTATGTTGATGACATAGTGTTTGGAGGAATGTCAGATAAAATGGTGAGACATTTTGCCAACCAAATACAAGCTGAGTTTGAAATGAGCCTCATGGGAGAATTGACTTACTTCCTTGGACTGCAAGTCACACAGATGGAAGACTCAACTTTTCTTTCTCAGAGCAAGTATGCAAAGAATATTGTCAAGAAATTTGGGATGGAAAATGCCAGCCATAAAAGGACTTCAGCTCCTACTCATTTAAAGTTGTCCAAAGACACAAGTGGAGCAAATGTTGATCAAAGCTTGTATAGAAGCATGATAGGAAGCTTGTTGTACTTAACAGCCAACAGACCTGACATTGCTTTTGCTGTTGGAGTATGTGCAAGATATCAGGCTGAACCTAAAGTAAGTCACATCAATCAGGTGAAAAGAATTCTGAAGTATGTGAGTGGAACTTACAATTATGTTATGCTGTATTCTCATGGATGTGAACCAATTCTGTCTGGCTATTGTGATGCTGATTGGGCTGGTAGTGTTGATGATAGAAAAAGCACTTCTGGAGGATGCTTCTTTTTGGGGAACAATCTTGTTTCTTGGTTCAGCAAGAAGCAAAATTGTGTGTCTCTATCAACTGCTGAGGCTGAATACATAGCAGCAGGGAGCAGTTGTTCTCAAATGGTCTGGATGAAGCAAATGCTGACTGAGTACAATGTCACACCGGATGTCATGACATTGTACTATGACAACCTGAGTGCTATTAATATTTCAAAAAATCCTATTCAGCACAGCAGGACTAAGCACATTGACATTAGACATCACTTCATCAGAGATCTGGTGGAAGAAAAGGTGATTAAATTGGAGCATGTAGCCACTGAACTTCAATTGGCTGACATTTTTACTAAAGCTCTAGATGCTAGTGTCATACCCCAAAATTTTCCCTCTTACTTCTCAAGACATTTCATACATTCATACTCAGGAATTCCCCAAGGGTTGATCAGACAAACCCTCTCGACAATCAACCCAAACTAGGGTTTGGCTACCCACAGATCCAGATGGATTTCCAACATCTCCAATGTTCATCATGCCTCCTCATATGCTTCAAAGATTCTCCATGTCAAGTTTCAAGCCTCACAAGTCAAATTTCCTCAGACAATTGCTCAGATGGTTGAAAATCAGTTGTATTGGACAAAAAGTCAACTGTGGTCAACATACAGTCAAACTTTCTGATTTTTGGTCAACATCCTCATTTTGAAGCCACATTCATCATTTGATCAAGGGTTTATCAAGATTCATCAAGAAAACTCAAGATTAGCACAAAAGTCAAACTTTCCAAATTAGGGTTTTCTAGTGAAAAGTCAACTGAACTTTGACTGAGCATAACTTCTTCATACTTTCTCAGAAATTTTTCCACCACCTCTAATTTTGAAGGAAATTCAATTCTCTACAACTTCATGTCTCACAAGAATGTTCACAAAATGCTTCATTTGGAAGATATGGATCAAAACATTACAGGTCCTTTTCAAAGTCAACAAAAAGTCAACTTTTTGTTTTGAAGATTTATTGAGCATGGAAACTCCAATTGAGATGAAACCAAAGAGGTTGGTTAGAGGACACTTAGAGATTTCTAAAAAGTCCAAGAACACTCAAAAATGTGGGAAATTGAGCAAAATACACCATTCAGAAGTTGGGCATTTTTGAACAATTGCACAAAAGGAGATATTTGTCAAAATCCATTTTTTTCCAAATGGGCCTATAATTTTATGATCCAAACTTGTTCATAATATTATTTGTGACCTATTGATGCCTTGCCATGACCACTTTCTATTTTGTTGATTTATTTTTGGATTTAAAACCATTTAATTCAAAATTAAATTATATAAAATATGAACATAAGATATTTTTTCAAAAGGATTGGATTTTTATCAAACTTGAGGTCCAAGATAGCCCATGATACTTGCCAATTTCGTGCTAGCTTGCATATGGAAGAGAAAATCAAATTTTCTCCAAAATTTGATTTTATTTGAAAGGAATTTATTTCACATTCAATATCCAATCTTTTTTCCTTCTTTTTGCTCCAGCATTACACTCTATAAATACCTAGTGCATTGCCAAGAACAAAGGACGAAACCCTAGCCCCAACAACAACCCTTATTTTGCCAAAAATTTTCTCAAAATTGTGAAAATCGTGTTTCAACTTCCAGCCACTTTCAGCCATTCAAAACCATTCCATTGTGTTCCTGAGGTAATTTGGAGTAAGTACACATCATTCTCCATGGTTGAAACAGCCTGAATCGAGCTACATACATTCATACATATTCATATTTTTCTTGAAATTGCATTTTTATTATCTGTGTGTTTTAATCGATTCTAATGGTTTTAATGTGTTCATGAGGTTCTATATGATTGATCTGGGCCATCGTTTCGAAGCTTGCACGTAAAAATCATGATTTGCCATAATTAGGGTTTTTCAAGTTGTCTTCTTCGAACCGGCCTGTACAGGACGATTCAGCCAAAACAAACACCACCGTCGTGTTCGCAGCCCTCGATTTAGGGGAGTAGGGTACCTTAGAACTTTTTATTTTGCGTATTTTTCAAGTTTCAGGTTTTGGTTGGCCGGAGAAGATGACCGGAGCTAGGGCTCCGGCGTCGTTGACTTGCTCTGACCGGTGAAGGCTTGTGTGGCGCGATCGTGCTCTCTGATTCGTCCATCCGTTCCAGCTGGGGTCCACGCTTGCTGACTGTGTTTGAATTCAAATCCTTGACACGTTTACACTTATAAACAATTGATTTCAGTTTCCATGACACGAAGTACACGCTGGCGTAGTGGTTAAGGCGTTGGCATGTGGAAGATGCTCTCCAAGGTCTCCAGTTCGATCCCTGGCAAGACCAATCCTTTTTTCTCATTTACAAACTTAACTTATTTTTCATATTTTCTTATTTTTCTTTAATATTTTCCATCTAATTTATTTTATCTTCAATAATTTTTATCATGCATTTAAAAAACACCAAAAATATTTATTTTTTGCATAATCATCAGAAAAATGTTTATTTAATTTTTAAAATTAAAATTATTATTTTTGCATGCATATTTAATTTAATTGCTAATTAATTGTTTAAATGACTTTTAATTGTTTTTAAATTATCAAATCAACTCCAAAAATTCCCAAAAAATTATTTTATCATATTAATGCCATTATTAACACAAAAACTGTTTCTCATTCAAAAATACTTATTTTTACTAACATTTTCCTCTTATGCAATTTCCTTCCGTTTTCCGATTTTGTATCTTTTCACAGGTTACACCGTTTCGGACGATTTTTATCGCTCTTCTTTTCCAATTATGTAACTGCCTATGGGATGTAATAGTTTAATTAGGACTTTTATTTTCCGCACTTTCAATTATGTATCTGCCCCAAAGCCATGTAATAGCGTATGACTTTATCTTTCCGCATTTTACATTCCCGCAATTTACTTTCTGCACCCTATAAACTGCTAGTAACTAGGCGTGTATGGCAAGATAAAATTGGACATAGATCACTCATAATTTCAAGACAACATATATCTGAATTGACACACTCTTTTCACATGCACCCTTAGGGTAATTCTCTCGTTGCCTTACAATTCAAATGGTCATGTCCCTCGAACGTAGAGGTATTCTAGCACCGTTGCCTTCAAACAAATCATCATAGTCCCTTCGATACAAAGATCATAGACCCACGATATCGCCTACGAATACATGATCTTGACCCTCGATTGTCGCCTACAAAAAATGATGATAGCCCCTTCGAATGTGCTAGGATACTTCCTACTTCTATGACCATCCGATGTCCCTTCGAATGTCCGCTTACATCCAACGAATAGGGTTACCTACCAACTAATGGTATAGATAGCACTATTCTAAAGGAAACGTAAAATAACACGAAAACGACCAATTCTGAGTAGGTAATAAGACTTTTAGTTGCTTGCTCAAATCAAATACTTTTTACACCTCACACTTTTGTCAAAGTTCAAATTCTTTTCAAAACGAAACATTTCCAAACACTTTGTATACATTCCTACATGAATCATTACAAAGTCAAAGCGAAATGCCTTTTCAAAACATTTTGTCAAACACACAGAAAGCACAATTTTAAAGTGATCTAAGAGCAACTAAGAGCCCATAGATAACTACGGATGAAAAGGGGTGCTAATACCTTCCCTTTTCATTACCTTCTCCTTACTCGAATCTAAGGTCTTTTTCTGTACTTTTACCTTCCCTTAATTGGATAAAAGAAAAGTCGGTGGCGACTCTTGCTATCCGCACATTTGCGATACAAAAATCTCAAAGTCAGTTCACCGTATTACGGCTAGTCAGTTTGAGAATTTAAGGGGCAAGTTGGGTATTTGCCAATATGAAGAGTTGTAGCAATTAACATTGCTTACAACAAGGAATGGAAGAGACTTTTTATTTCATTTAATTCTAAGTGGGCTAATTAATTATTTCCCTCTTACTTTTCAAAAGTCCAAGAATAGGAAGAGACATATATATATTTCAATTTCTTCATTTGAAAGTATCACTTGTCATTCCCTTAACAGAAACTCTCAAACTCTCTGTCAATCTTTTTCTTTTTTCCTCAAGATGTCTCAACAAAACATGTCTTCGTCTTCTTCTTCATCAAAAGAAGTTGGCTCTCCATCTCCCACTAATTCTGGGTTTAGGGCAAACGCAGAAGCAATGCAGACTGAGATCCTGGAAGTCACTCCTCTTCGTGCAATGGCAACTGATCCTGGGAGGGTCAAGAAACTTCGCACCAGACATGCAAGAACGTCTCAAGCATCTCCTTCTGGTAAGACCTCTGAACCAACTTCCTCTATTCCTCCTGAAATAGCAAACAGGGAAGGTTCTAGGTATGTCCATCAAGCCATAGCTAGAATAGTCACTAGGATTCTGAATGAGAATCATTTTGTGCCTGGGGTTTCTGTTCCTTTAAATCAAAAATCTGCTAGCCCTAGTTTAGCAACTGATCCAGATGTCACAGAGAATGTCAAGACATCTGATGATAATGTTAAGAAAACCCCTGTGAATCCTGTTACTGAACCCTCTATTGAATCCCCTGAAAAATGTGCCATTGATATGCCCCCTGTGATTTCTGATGATGATATTTCTGATGGAATTCTTGAAGAATCTCCTATAAAACCTGCTGATGTTAACATGGAAAAGGCTCCAGAAAGCTCCTCTGATGGAATTCTTGAAGAATCCCCAGAGAAACCAGTTGATGACAACCTGGAAAACTCTCCAGTGAAGAATTCTGAAAATGATGTGGAACCTCCTATCATAGACCTGGATGAAGAATTCTCTGATAATGACCTCCTTGCTAGTGTTAATCCTAGAATTGCTAAGAGAATGATGAATAGAAAAGGGAAGCAGAATGCTACTCCAAGTCCTTCTAAGGAGAAGGTTGCTAAAGTTGCTCATAAGTCTCCTAGGACTGAGAGCAAGACTGAGGAAAAATCTTGTAAGGACAACAAGGCTGGAACTTCCAAGGGAAAGGATAAAGTAAAGTCTGTTGGAGGTATCTCTAGGCCAAAGAGAACCCCAATTATTAAGAAGAGGAAGGTCCCTGAACCTTCAAAATCTGATTAAGATTCTGACTTTAATATTGAAGACAATGTCTCAGACATTCAACCCAGGAAGAAACCTTCTCTAGGCAAACTGCCCAAAGTCCCTGAAGTGGCTATTGATAACATCTCTTTCCACCACCCTGAGAGTGCTAGCAGGTGGAAATATGTGTGTTTGAAAAGGATTGCTCTAGAAAGGGAACTGAACAAGAGTGCCCTTGAATGCAAGGATGTTATAGATCTGATCAAGGAAGCTGGTTTGATGAAAAATGTGGTGAGGTTTTCTAATTGTTATGATGTTTTGGTGAAAGAATTCATTGTCAACCTGACTAATGGTTGTGCTGATGGAAGGTCAGCAGATTTCAAGATTGTGTTTGTAAGGGGGAGAAAAGTGAAGTTTTCCCCAAGTGTGATCAACAAATACTTGGGAAGATCAGATGATGCTCAACCTGAGCTTGAAGAAACTGATAATCAGGTCTGCCAAACAATCACTGCTAAGCAAGTGAAACATTGGCCAATGAAGGGAAAGCTCACAGCCAGCAAATTGAGTGTAAAGTTTTCTATTTTGCACAAAATAGGTGCAGCCAACTGGGTTCCAACAAACCACAAGTCAACCATCTCCATTGGTCTGGGCAGGTTCATTTTTGTTGTTGGTACAAAAGCAAAATTTGATTATGGAACTTACATCTTTTAGCAAACCCTCAAACATGCTGACAGTTATGCAATTAAGGGACCAATAGCCTTTCCCTCCCTCCTGTGTGGTATTATAATTGATCAATACCCTGAAATCTTGGTTGATAGAGATTCAGTATGTAAAAGAGCTCCTGCACTTGGTTTCCATTACAAGCTCTTTCAAGGGAACCATGTCCCAGACATTGTCATGACATCTGCTGAGACATCAAATGTCAAGGCAAATTCTCAGAAGGAAAATGTCATTGTTGTGCTAAAAGAGACCTGTAAGGAACTTGAAGCAAGGAAGCAGACCATTGAAGAGCTGATCTCTACACTAGAAAAGGAGCAAGACACAGAGGTTGAGGATGAAGGGTTAGCTGGTGATGATACTGCTGATAATGTGGATGATGCTGATGTTGATCAAGCAACTGGTGCTGAGAGTAGTTCAGAAGATGCTACATACCACAGTGCTTCTTCTGGAGAAGAAAGTACCTGATTTGTGGTCACCTGCTGCTGTTGATTGTCTGTTTTTGTATTCTGATGTTAAAATTTTGTTTCTGCCATTTTGTTGTTTTGCCTGTTTAAACTTTGTATTTCTTTTGATGGGATGTAATATTTAACTTTGATGGTACTTATTAATATGATGAATGTTGGGCATTTGTACTGGTACCTTTGGCCCCTTTGTGGCTAAAAAGGGGGAGAAGAATTTATGGGCATTATGGGCAATTGTATGAAAAATTGTGGGTAGAATTCATCTCCTTTAGGATCTGGTTGTTTAGCTTAGTTTAGCTTAGACTGGTTTTTTTTTCTGCTGCATGGGTACTCTGATAGCTTAGTTTGTTTTAGCCAAAAATTTGCCAAAGGGGGAGTTTGTAAGTGTTTTTATGTTGGCATTAACTTTTGGTAAAACTAGGTTTTGACAATGTCTTGACTGATGTCATGACATTCAGAGTTAAAGATAAATTCTGCATAAGAAGAATGATTCAAGTACAGCTCAGATTGGAAGCTAATCTATTGTGCTGGAATTCTGCAGAAGATTGACTGATGTCATAACCGATGTTATGACATTTTGTGTGACATTTGTTGTTCTGCAGAATCTTTTTCCTGAGAGTTTTCAGGATTTTTGTCGAGCTATTTTTATTATGATTTATGTATTTGAATCACATGCTCACCTGGCTGTTTGGTTAATCTTAGTTAACCCTAAATTGGTTTGTTAAAAAGACCAAGTCTTTAGGATTAATTAAGTGAACCCTAGCTATTATTATGGAAGCCCAAAACTAAAGTTTCAGGACTGCTTCTATAATAGGAAAAGAACCCTTACTCTGCTGCGTACCTCTGGACTATATTGAAGATTTAGCAGGTTGTTAATTGTGTATTCTAGTTACTCTTATGAGCCAAGCAATTATCAATTGATAAGTGCCTTGGACTAGGATTTGGTTGTAAGGGTTTTTTATCACTCAAAGCTTTGAAGCACGAGTGTTGTGTCTCTTGATTAAAGCTTTGAAGCAAAATCAAGTTTGTTTATTGAAGAGTGTCTTCACAATTCAATTAATCAATAGGTTTATATCACTACTGTGATTGAGGGGGAGTGAGTAGGAACTCAGGTCTAAGTAGGACTTAGATTGAAGTTGCATTGGGTAGGTCTTAAGTGAAGCGATAAAACTGGTTGGTTTATGAATTAATTCTACTAAGAGTGAATTTCCTCCGGCTTGGTAGCCCAGGATGTAAGTGTAGTTACACCGAACGGGTAAGCAATTGTTTGTGTTCTTTCTTGTTGTTTCAATTGTGAATTGTTAACATAGTGTCGAATCTGTGTCATGACATCACGATCGCTGCCAGAATTTCATAAAGCTCTCTTTATAATTCATCAATGTCTGAGTCCAAACAACTTCGAAAAGGTCAATGATACAGAATCTGCAAAAGAAGCTTGGGATATTCTTGAGAGATCTTTTGGAGGCGTAGAAAAGGTGAAAGAGGTGAGGTTACAAACTCACAAGAGAATGTATGAATTGCTTCAGATGGAAGATAGTGAAAGCATATATGATTTCTTCACTAGAGTTACAAAACTAGTGAATCAAATCAGGATATGTGGAGAAGCATTAACAACAACAGTTGTTGTTTCAAAGATTTTGAGATCTTTGGCGCCTAAGTTCGACCACATGGTGGTGGCTATAGAAGAAGGGAAAGATTTGTCGAAATTGACAAAGGAAAAGCTTCAAGGTACGCTTGAATCTCATGAACAAAGGATGAATGAAAGAGCTACAGGAAAGACAAGGAGTGATGTGGCTTTGTAAGCAAATTCAGCAAAAGAAACCAAAGGCAAAGGAAAGTGGTTCGACAGAGGTCGAGGTGGCTACAAAAATTCAACTAGCGAAGGAAACCAGAACGAAGGAAACGTGTTGAATCAGAGAAGACCCTACCAAGGCAACCAAAGAGGTAGTGTTGCAAATAGAGGAAGAGGTGGTGGTCAAAATCCTGAAAAGAGTCACATTCAATGTTACAATTGTTAGAAATATGGTCATTATTTTAGTGATTATCCAGAGAAGCGAAAGAATCAAGAAAGTGATGCAAAGATATCTAAGTATGAAGAAGAAGAGATGATGTTGATAGTCACAATAAGAGATGAAGAAGAATTCAAGGATCAATGGTACTTGAATTCAAGATGCTCATAATATATGTCTGGAAGGAAATATTCGTTTGTCAATCTAAAGCCCTCAATGAAGAACATGGTGAAATTTGCAAATGACAGTACTCTAGCAGCTGAAGGTATTGGAGATGTTATGATCATAAGGAAAGATGGCAAAAGGTCAGTAATTTCAAACGTACTACACATTCCAGGTATGAAGAGAAACTTTCTTAGTATAGGGCAGTTGGTCGAAAAGAATTACAAGGTGACTGTCGAAGACAAGATGATGAGAGTTGTCGATATGAATGGAAGGCTAATATTGAAGGCTCATATGTCCCAGAATAGAACCTTCAAGGTCGAACTCAATGTGATGGAGCACAAGTGCCTTTTGACTGTAGCAAGCAAAGATGAATGGATATGGCATTATCGACTAGGCCATCTCAACTTCAGAGACATTAGAGATTTGAAGAGAAAGAATATGGTTTCAGGATTTCCAGAAATCGACATTCTAAACAAAGTGTGCGAGGAATGTGTGCAAGCAAAAAAAACATAAGAATAACTTCAGCAAGGATGCAGGAAGCAAGTCGAAGGATGTTCTTGAAATATACTTTGATGTATGTGGACCAATCCAGGTGGATTCTTTTGGAGGTAATAAATACTTTGTCACGTTCATAGATGATTTCAGTCGAAAACTATGGACTTACCTAATCAAAGAAGAAAAGTGAAGTGATCCAAGTATTTTCCAAGTTTAAATCTATGGTCGAAAGCTCAAAGTTTTGAGAACTGGTGGTGGTGGAGAGTATGTGTCAAAGGATTTCGATAGATTATGTGAAAAAGAAGGGATTGTGCATAAGGTGGTGCCACCCTACACTCCACGCCAGAATAGGACTACAGGTAGGAAGAACCGAACCATCATGAATATGGTTCGAAGTATGTTGAGAGGCAAGAATTTACCTAAATAGTTTTGGGGTGAAGTTGTGTCTACTACAACTTATATTTTGAACAGATGTCCAACGAAAAATCTAGAAGGAATTACTCTGGAAGAATGTTGGTCTGGGATAAAACCGAGTTTGAGTCATCTGAAGGTATTTGGATCTATTGCACATAGACATGTACCAAATTAATTGAGAAGAAAATTTTATGACAAGTCGAGTCAAATAATTCTAGTAGGATATCATTCGATAGGAGGTTACAAGTTGTTCAACCCAGTGAACAAGCAAATTGTGATCAGCAAGGACGTGATCATAGATGAGCTGAAAGAATGGGATTGGACTCAAAATGTCAAGAAAGATTCAATGATAATTTTACTTGAAGAACCAGAAACTCAAGTCGAAAGAGAAGTTCGACAAGAGCAACCAGCAGTTATAGATGAGCCAAGCACAAGCAGACCTCAGAGAGAAAGATGCATGCCTGCAAGGTTGCAAGATTGTGTGGTTACATCAGATGATGTGGTTGATATCAAAGGTGAGTTGGTATATTATGCTTTCTATGCCGATGTCGAACCTATCAATGCAGCTGAAGCATTGAAGGATTCGAAGTGGATGAAAGCAATGAACGAAGAAGTGAAATCCATCGAAGACAACAACACTTGGTCACTTGTCGAATTTCCTCAAGGCAAGAAGGCAATTGATGTCAAGTGGGTATACAAAGTGAAGATGAATCTTAAAGGGGGAGTAACTCGACACAAAGCAAGGCTAGTGGCGAAAGGATATCTCCAGAAAGAAGGAATTGACTTCGATGAGGATTTTGCACCTGTGGCTAGGATCGAAACAATCAAGTTGGTTGTTGGTTTAACAGAAATAAACAGTTGGCACATATGTCCGATGGGCGTGAAATTTGCATTCCTAAATGGACTCTTAGACAAAGAAGTTTATGATATACAATTAGTTGGGTTTGTGAAACATGATGAAGGGAATGCATGTTAAAGTATTCAGAAGACTAAGAGTTATGGTGACTATAGATAGCTTAGACACAATGAATTAGGTGGTGTGTTGAAAGTAATTCCTTGTGTCAGAAAATATTTGATTTGATTTAATTTAGGAGTGTGGAAACAGTTTGTTACACACACATTTGATTTTAGATTTAGATAAATTTGATTTAAATCTAAAATAGAATATATTTGATTTGGCTTAGGGAGCAAGCTAACCTAAATATAGAAATAGAGGGAGTAACCCCTATTTTTTGTAATCAAGTTGTATTCACAGAATTTTGCAGCTGCAAAGTGAATAAGAAGTTTTCCACGGTTTATGGGCAGAGAGTTACTATGCAGAAAATAATTATTTCTTCTTCTTCTTTTTTTTAATTGTTCATTGTCATTGTGGGGTGATACAATCTTGTTCATCAAGATTGATAGAAATTCAACATAGATTGTGGTGGATTTCTAACAATTTCTTAGTTTAAATAGAAGTTTGCACATTCTTTCAAAATAAATTGCGTATAATCATATTTGCTATCGAATGTGTTAATAAGGAGAATTAGAGAAACTTTTTTTCTTGAAATTGACTCAATGTTAATCATTTATTTTTTCTAATGTGAACATTGTCCATAGACATTTTTTAATTAAATAAAAAAATATTTTACATATTTTTCATTCTTTTAAATTTAAGATATCTCATATTTTTATTGATTAATCTGTGAATGCATGTTTTTATTGATTAAGACATTGGTAAAATTCACTTTCCATTTATAATTTTTTTTTGTGTAACTAAGAATTCATTAAAAAATTTATTTCATTTTTAATATCTATTTTTTTAATTAAAATTTGAAAAGGTTAATTCGTCATATGATAGATCCAAATCCTTTTAATTGATTGGGATGTGTTATTAATTTATAAAATTTAGTTACATCACCTAGATTTTTTATAACAAAATTACGTCAAATAACTAGATACGTGTCGCTTGTTTTGGGAAAAAATAATAAATTTTCTACTCTTTGATAACTATAATATATTATACTAAAATAAGTAATAGTGTGACGAAAAACACAATCTTCCTTTCTTTCTAAATAAAAAATTATACATGCGCATCAACTTTTTTATAGACGTATAGGCATGATTATAAAACTTTAGCGTCTTATTTGAAAAGAAGAAAAATTGCAGTGTGCACGTGTAATTTCACAAATTTTGTTTTAAAAAAAATTATTTGGTGAAGTATTTTATTAAATGACTTCCATTTTAGTTTTTATATTTCCAATCCATCTAGGTTTTCTATTAGATGCAATATAAGTGGTTTGGGTAAATGTCAGTGGTAATAGATAAGACATGCATGTTTTAGGTAATATGAGGAAAGATGAGTATACCTAACATATAAATTGATGGGATAATGTGAGGTTATGGTTAAATGACAACCATAGTCATCTAAACATGCAGTGGTGATTTTAAGTTTTGTTGAAGTACTTCAAAGTCAATTCAGTCATATAAATTTAAAATGAACAATTTGTGTTAGTTTATGTTTTTTCACCATCCAACAATACTATATATGCTTTGATGATCTCAAATCCTTAATGATTCTAGCCTTGTTTCATGTGGAGTATATTGAACTTATCCATTCATTTTATTCAAAATAAAAAGCTTATAAATTTAAAATATTTTTGATTGTGTTCCATATAAAACGTTATTTTTAGATCCACTATATTTTTTTATAATAGTTGATATTTAATTTTTTATTTGTATATAAAATTATCTTGTACATCATTTAGATTATATTTAAAATATATATATATATATATATATATATATATATATATATATATATATATATATATATATATATATATAATTAAATAAAAATAATAAAATTATAAGTTGTTGTGTAAATGACTTAATAAATATGTATTGTAATTACAAAGAAAAAAATATTAACCCTTTTTGTAAAATTTTACAAATTAGAAGTTATATTATGAAAATTAATATTATTTAAAATTCATAAATACAAATATATAATTTATGATTGTTTTGGAAAGGGGGCCGCCTAAGCCTATAAAAGTTATTTATATTTACTTATATACTTTTTTTAATGATTAAAATATATTAAAAGTGTAATCAAAATTTTTTATTTTCTACTACTGCATAATAAATAAATAATATAACATGTGGCTCTGATTGTGTAGTTAGTTAGGGTTGTCGTCATTACATCTTTGGATTTATAGTAAATAAATTTTAATTTTTATAAATAATATTATTTTTATTTGTGGTAGCTGAATATTATTATTATTATTATTATTATTATTATTATTATTATTATTATTATTATTATAATTATTTTATTTTATTATTATTAGTTGACTATTATATTATAATTTATAATTTATATTATTAATATTGGTTGTTAAATATATTATTAAAATTAGTATATTTGTTATTATTATTATTATTATTATTATTATTATTGACATAAAATGATATATTATATATTTTTTGTGAACTTTATTAATTTAGTCTTAAGTTAGACGTAAGTATTTTAAATTATATAAGTAATTAGAGAAAATATTTATTATATTCATTTAATTAAAAATATAGTACACAAAAAACAAATATTTGAAAAAAATATTTGTAGAATAATAAGTCATGATTTTTACGATAATTATACCACTACGTTTTTAGACATTTCCATTTTAAAATTAATTTAAATATATTACAATACTAATGATTTCTTTAACATATGTTTAGTATTGGTACATATCAACAGTTATAAATTTCAATTGAATTCTATAAAATAATATAGATGCGAGTTAAAATTTAAATACGACAAAATTAAAATATAACTTTTAAAGAGATCTACTTTTTATATAAATTCAAGTTGTCTAACCCTAATTGTCTAGGTGGCCTTTTATCTCACCTTTGTTGTTTAATAGAATTTTCTTAGACTAAGTAGATTTTCAATTTTAATATCACTATTTTTGCTAATGCTACACACCAACTCCAATTCAATATTATTAATTAATTAATTTTATAAAAAGATCTAATATTTCTAATATCATTAAATTTTTAATATTATAATTAAAAACTAAAAATCCTACTTATTTTCAATATTTTTTCAATCATTAATTAATTAATTTTATAAAAATCTAATCTTCACTCATTTTTTCAATCGTTAATTAATTATATTTATAAAAAGATCTAATATTTATAATATCATTAAATTTTGAATATGGTAAGAAAAAACTAAAAATCTTACTTATTTCATTGATTTTTTCAATTATTAATTAATTAATATTATAAATTTAAATATTATAACTTTTAAATTGATTATAACATATTTAATAACAACCAATAACTACATATTATTTAAAGAAAAAAATAATTGTTATTAATTTTATGTATAATCTACGAATTATAATATTAATAATCATTATTATTTAATTTATTTTAAATTTAAAAAATAACAATAATTTTTTATGAGTTTATATTTTATTAATTTGTTAAAAAATTTCAAAGTATTGTTATATATGATTAATAATATTTTATTTAAATTAAAAATAAAATAATTATAAATAATTTAGTTAATAATTTGTATCTATTGAAATAAAGAAAAAAATTATGAGTATTAAAAATCAATTTTTTATATCACATTTTTTTACAAATTCACGACATTTTCATTTTTTTATTACTAAATATATTTTGTTAAAACATTGGTGTATTATTTTATAAAAAATGGTGGCCGGTAAAACAATCATGTATAATTTCATTTAAAAAAAATCTATAATCAAGAATTTTGTTAAATCAAAATCTAACCATCATTAATCAATTAACTTCAGTTTTTACAGTTACTCTTTTTACAAAAAAAAATTCTTCTTTCACACTCTGATTTTTAGGGGAAAGGGGCTCTAGTAGTCCATAACTTGTGCCGAGAGGTAATGGCACTAGCCAAAGAATGTTTTCACCAAAAATCAAACTCATTATTCCTCGAACCTTCGTTCCTTAACAGGAGCTCGTTACTCTTTTTTCAAATTCGACCCTAACTCTAAATCAATTTTTTTATTAATAAATATAATTTGTTAAAATGGTAGAGTATTATCTAAAAAATGGCGGATTATGATTAACAATTATTAATTGATATAATATAATTTATATTTATATTAAATAATATTTTATAACTTTTTTATAAACTTTTTTAATTAATAATAATAGTGTAACTTTCTAAAAAAATTAATTTTTAGGGTTAATAGCTATTTACACCCTTGCAATATATACGAGTTTTGATTTACCCCCTTTTAAAAAGCAATGTTTGATCACCCCTTAAAATATTAAAATTCTAAGTCTTTTGTCCCCTAGGTGTAAAAATTATCCCCTGAAAAATATATATTTTTGATTTACCACCCTGATTTTTACACGCTTAAGGGGGTCCTCAAAAATTATAGGGGATAATTAAAAAAAATATTTTTAAAGGAGGGTAAATCAAAACTCGCCTATATTACAAGGGATAAATAACTATTAATCCAAATTTTTATTATATGCATAATCCTATATATATATATAATTTTAGTAGAAATTATTTATTACTAATTATTTTATTCTTTATTTCATGTAAGTTACAAAATTAAAAGATCATTAGACTATTAATTTCATAAACATTATATAGTAAAATAAGTTATAATAAACGTTTTAAAATTTAATAAATATAATTTTATAGTTTAGTATTAAATGTTTTTAAAATGTAACTCCCAAATAATTTTTCCTATTAAAACGGTTAACATTACAATTAATATATTTGTAATAAATTAATATAATTAACATTAACCATTTTAAAAATAAAAAAGAATTATGAAGGTTTAGAGTAAGCATATAATATATGTGTAAAAAAAGAGTAAGAATATATAAACTCCGGGGTAAAATAATTTAATATTAAAGTTATTAAAAATGATAGAATATATATAGTTAAACTAAAATTAAAAGAGGATTGAATTAATCAAAGTTTATATTAATTAATAATAAAAAATTAAAAGGATGGGCAATTTTAATTAAATTTAAATTATAAATTAAACAACATATTAGTATAAATTAAATTAAATAAAATTTATATTGATAATTTTTTAAAATTAAAATATTTAATTATGATAGTTACTATTTGATTTATATTTATATTATTTAAGGTAAAATTTACTCTACATTATATTGTTATTATGATTCATATTTATGGTTGAATTTTTATTGATTTTGTTAATTAATATTTATATTGATTTTGTCTCACCAAAACTTTATTTCTCCTTATATTTTCTTTTCCTTTTTCATAATTGTCTCCCCTATTTTGAAGATAAATATTTGAGAATATATTTGAAAACCTGCACATAATGGAAGATTATGAAAATAAAAAAGAAAATATAAGGAGAAATATTACTTTAGGTTTTCTTTTTTATTTTCGTAATCTTCCATTATGTGCAAGTTTTGAAGATATATTTGAAATATTTGATAATATTTGAGAATTTTATCGAAAAATGGATTCTTTTTTGAAAACTTTTTATGTCCTATTATTCATGTTCTGATCATTGACATTATATTTTTGAATTACTCTTTTGAGATGGATTGCGTTGTAGAAAATAGTTTGACAATCCAAATATTATATATGAACAATATTATATACTTTTTCAACAAAGGTACGAGACTTTTATAATTTACCTTTATACAGATTTTAATGTATAAGTTATAAAATTAATAGTTTTATAGTATTCTTCTCTCTAAGAATTTATCATAACTATGTTATGAGTATGGCCGATATATCGCCATAACCGCTTGGCCGGTCACCGTGTTAGCAACGCGGTTTGAAGCGGGCGTGGGCAATAATGGTCGGCGCGGGTCGGTCGTTGGAGCGGCCGCTTGATAGTGGTCGGGTCCACCCAAAACCTAAAAAAAATAATATTTTTTCCCACGTGACCCTGTTTAGGATTTATAACTTACTCTTCGTTCTCCTCGCTCTCATTTCCATCGCCCTCTCCTCCTTCTCTATTTATGTCGCCGCTCTCCTCCTTCTCCATCGCCGCTGCCACTCATCACGCCGCTGCCACTCTTGCTTGCCGTTATCATCGCGCCGAGTTTGGTCGTGATTCTTTTGAGTTCACCATATTCTTATTCTTGTTTTCTCCTTCTTCTGTTCACCACTCTTGCTTGCGCCACTGCTTTGTTCTGTTATTTTTCTGCCATGGCAACTACTCCTCCAACAAGTGTTACTCAACCATCATCATCCGATGTTCCTTCCGTGGCTTCCTCCGCTACTAACATACACAAACCAATCGGTGATATAGGCTGGAAATTTAACCATTTGAAAGACGTGAATAATAAGAGGAAGGTGACATGTGACTTTTATGAAACGTCGACGGTGGTATTTCTAGGGCTAAACAACATCAATTAGGAATAAAAGGAAATGTGAAGGCTTGCACTAAAACACGGAAGATGTTAAGTTGATTTTACAAGAGCACGAAGATAAGAAAATGGCAAAAGAAATCTATGTCGGTGAAGCCCATGAAAATGATGATGAGGCATCGCGTATCCTAAAATAGCTAGGATTCGAATGGTAAAGACCCGTTGAAGAGGAAGCGCCCAAGAAGAATACAAAAGGTCCGTTGGATGTTATTTACTATAGAAACACGAAGAAAGTTTGAAAAAGGAAAGCAAACAAGTTTGAATGATGCTTGTGATAAGAAAGCAAGAGAGGAATGTTGCAAATACATAGCTCGTTTCTTTTATCGGAATGGAATTGCTTTCAATGTTGCGAATTCTAAAAGTTTTAAGTTGATGGTTGAAGCAATTGGTATGTATGGTGCACATTTGAAGCCTCCAAGCTACTATGAGTTGAGAGTTCCTTTGCTTCAAGAAGAGTTGAAACTTACTCATGAGATGTTGAGTACTAACAAGAAAGAACAACAAAAGTATGGTTGTTCTATAATGTCTGATGATTGGACGGATACAAAGGGAAGAACTTTGATAAACTTTTTGGTGAATTCTCCGGCGGGCACAATGTTTGTTAAAAGTGTGGACGCTCGCTAACATGAAAACAAAAGTTGTATGAACTTTTGGATAGCTTTGTGGAAGAGATTGGTGAGAGCAATGTTGTGCGACTTTTACCGACAATGGAAGCAACTATGTCTTAGGTAAGCATCTTCAAATATCGAGGCCAAAAATATTTTGGACTCCATTCTCATTGTCTAGACTTGATGCTAGAAGATATCGGAAAAATTCCAAGAGTCAAGAAGGTTATAAAAATGGAATGACTCTCACGGTTTCATTTACAACCATTCTTTGGTTTTAAACTTAATGAGGATAAATTAAGCGAATTGGTTAGAAGTGGAGTCACAAGGTTTGCCACAAATTTTCTTACTTTGCACAAAGTTGCACACTCTAAAGTCAAAAATTAGACCCATGTTCACTTCTCAAGAATGGTTGAACTTGAATGCAAGTAAGGAGGTGAAAGGAAGGAAGATAGCCGCAATTGTTCTTCAAGTCTCATTTTGGGAGGATATTGTGTTTACTCTTAAAGCAATGGGACCTTTAGTAAAAGTACTTAGGCTTGTTGATAATGAAAAGAAGTCGGCAATGGGTAGCATCTATCATGCTATGTTGGAAGCCAAGGAGTTAATTAAGAAAAACTTCAACAACAATGAAGGCAAATACAAACAAGTCATTGATATTGTTGATAGAAGATGGAGTATTCAACTTCATCATCCGTTGCACGCAGCTGGGTATTATCTTAATCCGAAGTACTTTTATAGCAATCCAATGATCGAGAATGATGATAAGTTGTTGGATGGTCTTTATACGTGCATTAGTAAGCTAGCCGCTTGTTGTTGATGCCATCCATGGAGAATTATCAAAATATAAAATGGGTGACGCCATTTTGGATTGAATAAGCGGTTAGGCAAAGACGATGTAGCTCGGTAAGTAATTATGCTTAATTCGCAATTTAATTACATTACACAATTTGTGTTTATATGCTAATGCAAATAATTGTTGCATTGCTGAGTGGTGGAAAAGATATGGAGCAAAAACACCAAATTTGCACTCCTCGCTATTAAAATATTGAGTTTGACTTGTAGCTCATCGGGTTGTGAGCGAAATTGGAGTACTTTGAGCATGTAAGTAGTTGCTATTAAGTTATAGATTCAAATTAATAGTTTTGCAATGAATATTTATTATTTAAACTAACATTAAAATTATAATATAGATTCACTCCAAAGAGAAATAGACTTGAACATCAAATGTTGCAAGACTTGGTATTTATCAAGTACAATCAAAATTTGAAAGAGCGCTTTGATAGTGATGATTTGATTGATCCGTGGTAATGGATGATGATTTTGATACCCATAACCTATGGTTATTGGGAGGTGAATGAAGTGAACTTGAACCGAAAATGATATGGTGTTTGATGGTGACGATTTGTCTTGGCTAGATGGTTGCTGAACCACTTGTCAACACTAGAAGCCAAGAAGCATTGCGAAGAAAGCACTCCACCACCTCCACCACCTTCTTCATCTAGATCTAAGGCAAAAGCAAAGGAAGTGGTAATAATAGATGATGAATTTGGTGATCAAGAATATAAGAGGATGAAGAGGATGAAGAGAATGAAGAGGAAGAGGAAGAGGATGCTAGTGTCGAAGGAAGTGATGATGAAGACTTGGATTTTAATGATTCTTGAACTTTTATTAAAGTTTTCATGTTTAGTTATTTTTAGATTTAAACTAGTGCATTTTGACTTGGATTTTATTTTGTTGCTTAAGACTTGTGCATTTGAGTTGAGTTGAGATTTTATTTTGGACTCCATTTTGACTTTTTTTTGTATTATACTAGTATGTTTTGGCATGTAAATGTCTATTTTTTAGTGTCCGCGTTTGCCGCCCGCATCCCGCGCCGCCGAGATTAATAACATAGATCATATATGTTGTTTAAGGTAACATTCAAAAATCCTGCATGTTGGAAATATATTTACAGAACTCTGATTTAGTAGGAGTTGAACAAAAAATATGTTGAAAATTAATAAGTCTTTGAAGTATTATATTTTAGAATTAGAAGTTGAATATAGTTGTGGTTTTTAAATGTCTAATGGTAATTTGTCATTTGTCTTTGTAGGTGTTGTGTGTTGGCAGCAATTTTTAGTAAAACTAATCTGGTATACCAATGTCTTGACTGATGTCATGACATTTTGATATGAAGACAATTCTGCAGGAGGAGTGTGTTTTCAGATGCATCTCAGTATATTTTCATAATAAATGTTATGCTATTCTCAGAAGAACAGGTTCTGCAAGAGAAGTATGTATGATGTGTGATGTCACATCCAATGTTAAGACATTCTGGATAAGTGGAATATGCAGTTTTAATTTCCTGAGAGTTTTCAGGAAAGTAAGTTTATTATGGGCTGGATCGTTTCAGGAGGAAACCGTGCTTAAGTCCCTTTGTACATGGAAATTAGGTTAACATTGGTTAACCCTAATTATTGTTTTGCAAGCCCAAGACCAAGTCCACTCATGCATATTTATAAACTCACTAATCCTAATGTTAATGTTGCGCGTTTTTGAAGAGAAAATAGAAGAAGAAAGCAACGAACAGAGTTGTTTAATCGTGAGTTCAAGACTTTTGTCTTTGTTTTAGATTTACTTGTGAGCCAAGCAATTATCACGATGATAATTGTATTGGAGTAGGATTTTCTGTAAGTATAGTTTTGTCACTCAAAGCTTTGAAGCACGAGTGCTATGTCTCTTGATTAAATTCTTTGAAGCATGATCAAGTATTTGTGTTGAAGAATGCCTTCATAATTCTTTTAAGTATTGGTTTGTAATCACTGTTGTGATTGAGGGGGAGTGAGTAGGTTCTCAAGTCTAAGTGGTTCTTAGATTAAAGTTGCATTGGGTAGGTCTTAAGGTAAGGATATAAACAGTTGCTTTAATCCAGAATTAATACCTCTTATAGTGGATTTCCTCCCTGGCTTGGTAGCCCCCAGATGTAGGTGTAGTTACACACCGAACTGGGTTAACAATTGATTGTCTCATTTCCTGTTTTTACCTTGTTATTAATTTTGTTTAAACGTTCATCAGATACCAGTGTCATAACATTCTATTTGACATCAAGCCGCAATTCAATTGGTATCGAGCGGGCACCACACCTTTTCCGGTGAGATCTAAAACGCACTATGGACAAGGAAGGAGGATTTTAGAACAGACTACCCATCTTGGATGGATCAAACTATGACTACTGGAAACCTCGTATGATTGCCTTCTTGAAATCACTGGATAATAAAGCTTGGAGAGCTGCTGACAAAGGATGGAAACATCCTATCAAGATTGAGAAAGATGGAACTACTAGTCAAAAACCTGAGGAAGAATTGAGTAGAGAAGAAGAAGAGTTGTCCATGGGGAACTCTAGGGCATTGAATGCTTTGTTCAATGGAATTGATAGAAACATATTCAGACTTGTGCATCAATGTGAACTAGCCAAAGATGTTTGGGACACTCTCAAGACCACTCATGAGGGTACGTCCAAGGTAAAAATGTCAAGACTTCAGATGCTCACTACCAAATTTGAGAACCTGAGGATGAAGGAAGATGAGACCATTCATGAGTTTCACATGAACATTCTTGAGATTGTTAATACCTCAGGAGCCTTAGGAGAAAAAATGTCTGAAGAAAAACTTGTAAGAAAGATTCTTAGATCTTTGCCAAAAAGGTTTGCTATGAAGGTGACTGTCATAGAAGAAGCTCAGGACATCCGCAAATGAAGGTGGATGGGTTCCCTCCAAACATTTGAGATGGGAATTAGTGACAATGCTGAAAAGAAGAACAAAAGCATAACTTTTGTATCCAATACTGAAAAGGAAACTGAAGAAAGTGATGAAGAGAATATATCAGAAGCTATAGCTATGCTTAAAAGACAGTTCAACAAAATCATAAAGAGAATGGACCTGAAGCCAAGATCGAATGTCAAGAACATCTTGCCTGACACCAGCAGGACTTATGATTCTAATAGAAGAGCAAAACCTGAAGAAAAAGCCAACCAAAATAAAGGGATTAAATGTCATGGATGTGAAGGCTATGGACACATTAAAGTTGAATGTCCTACCTATCTAAAGAAAGGATTGTCTGTTACTTGGTCTGATGATGACTCAGAGAATGAATATGGAGAGGAATTAGCTAAATTGGTTACTGCACTAACTAGCTTATGTAATTCTGACAATGAGTCAAGTGATGAGGAGCTGACTTTTGAAGAACTTGCAGACTCATACAAGAATTGTGTATCAGGAGTGTTGAAGTATGTCAGAATGTTGACCAACGGAACAAAAAAATTGGAAGACATCCTTCAAACTGGACAAAATGCAGGAAATATATCTGGAATAGGATATGTAGCTGCAAAGGAATCTACTCTTGACATCAATCAACCACGACCTGAAAAATAGATGTCACAACATAGGACTCAACATCAAGGAAAAAGTAACATGAATCACTCAAAGAGAAAATTTCAAAGATGGAGATGTCATTACTGTGGAAGATTTGGACACATAAAACCATTATGCTTCAGTTTATATGGATACCCTGATCAGTCTCCTCGTGTCAAATCTAAAACTAATAAGCCAACCAAGAATCAACAATGGATGGCAAAAACTGAAGCTTTAATAGCTCACACTTCTCTTAGAGTATCAGCTAAAGAAGACTGGTACTTTGACAGTGGGTGTTCTAAACACATGACTGGAATCAAGAATATGTTGAGTGACATCAAACCACACACTACTAGCTATGTAACTTTTGGAGATAGAGCAAGAGGTAAAATCAAAGGTGTTGGAAAACTAGATTGTCCTGGTGTTCCAAACCTGGATGGTGTGTTGCTGGTAAATGGACTAACTACAAATCTCATCAGTATTAGTCAACTATGTGATCGAGGTTTCAAGGTCAACTTCACAAAGTCTGAATTCCTTGTCACAAATGAAGAAATGGAAGTTGTCATGAGAGGAGTCAGGTCAAAAGATAACTGCTACTTATGGGAGACTAAAAATACTAACTACTCCTTTGTGTGCTCTATAGCCAAAGAAGAAAAGGAAGAACAACTTGCTGGCATTGACAAAAGTTCAACTGAAGAAGATGATGAAGACAGTGACAACTCAGGAGATGATTCTACCTGAAGAGAGTTGTTAGTGTTTTGTTTTTGGTGCAGGTTGCTGGTTACTTCTTGGTGTTTGCAGCTTGTTGATATTTTTGTTGTTGTTGTTTAACTGATGTTTCTTTTGTGGTTCTGACTTTATGTTTTACTGGCCTGTAACTAATAGTGTGCTCTTGAACTTGATGTACTGGGAACTTGTACCTTTGGCCCCTTTCTGACTAAAAAGTGGGAGATATGGATATGGATTTATATTCTGGTTTTGGATTTTCTTTGGTTGTTATGGATTACTTCTCCTAGATTTCTGCTGCTAGTTGATCTCTGATTTATTAGACCTGGATTTCTGCTGCTAGTTGATCTCTGATTTATTAGAATGTTTTAGCCAAAAATTTGCCAAAGGGGGAGTTTGTAGGTGTTGTGTGTTGGTAGTAATTTTTGGTAAAACTAATCTGGTATACCAATGTCTTGACTAATGTCATGACATTCTAATATGAAGACAATTCTGCAGGAGGAGTGTGTTTTCAGATGCAGCTCAGTATATTTTCATAACAAATGTTATGTTATTCTCAGAAGAACAGGTTTTGCAAGAGAGGTGTGTATGATGTGTAATATCACATCCAATGTTAAGACACTCTGAATAAGTGGAATATGCAGTTTTAATTTTCTGAGAGTTTTCAGGAAAGTAAGTTTATTATGGGCTGGATCGTTTCAGGAGGAAATCGTGCTTAAGTCCCTTTGTACATGGAAATTAGGTTAACATTGGTTAACCCTAATTATTATTTTGCAAGCCCAAGACCAAGTCCACTCGTGCATCTTTATAAACTCACTAATCCTAATGTTAATGTTGCGCGTTTTTGAAGAGAAAATAGAAGAAGAAAGCAACGAACAGAGTTGTTTAATCGTGAGTTCAAGACTTTTGTCTTTGTTTTAGTTTTACTTGTGAGCCAATCAATTATCACGATGATAATTGTATTGGAGTATGATTTTCTATAAGTGTAGTTTTGTCACTCAAAGCTTTGAAGCACGAGTGCTATGTTTCTTGATTAAAAGCTTTGAAGCATGATCAAGTATTTGTGTTGAAGAATGTCTTCATAATTCTTTTAAGTATTGGTTTGTAATCACTGCTATGATTGAGGGGAAGTGAGTAGGTTCTCAGATCTAAGTGGTTCTTAGATTGAAGTTGCATTGGGTAGGTCTTAAGTGAAGGATATAAACAGTTGGTTTAATCCAGAATTAATACCTCTTATAGTGGATTTCCTCCCTGGCTTGGTATCCCCCAGATGTAGGTGTAGTTACACACCGAACTGGGTTAACAATTAATTGTCTCCTCTACTGTTTTTACCTTGTTATTAATTTTGTTTAAACGTTCATCAGATACTAGTGTTGTAACATTCTATCTGACATCAAGTATCTGTTGCCAGAATTTTAGTCTTAGTAATAGATCTAATGTTATTGTAGGTTATCTCCACGTCTTGAAAATGTAAGAGATCTGATTTAGTAAGAACGAAGGTTTATTTTTTGTTTCAATTTTACATGTAAACTAGCTACAAACAATTTTTAAGTTTCTATTGCCTCATGTTCTACAAACAAAACAAAAAAATTGTTTGAGTCAAGAATACTAATAATATTATAATGATTTAATTGTTATTTAAATATATAATTTCTTTTTGTGATTAGATAAGTTTATATGTTTGTAATTATATTTTAAATTTTTAAATTTTGTATTTATTTTATATTAATAATACCTTAATTTATATAATTTTTGTTATTATAGTATAGATATTTCTATAATTTATATTTATTTTATAACTATTTAAATTAGAGTAATCATTATTAATTTTTTTTAATAATTTATAATTATTTGGATACAGTTAAGTTTATAATTTAATTTTTTTAAATAGTGACGTTCCTAAAAATAATATAAATTTATCTTTTTTGATAACTAATTTATAATTACTTAATTTTTAAAAAGATTGAAATTCATCAATTTTTAGTTATCAAATAAATTTTACAATAAATTCTATTTATATCTTATTAGAGAAAAATATAAAAGAAAAAACATCAACTATTTTATCAAATATTCTAAATTTCATTCAATGTTGCGCATAAAATAATATCCTATATCTTTTTTCGAATTAATGATATGATAAAATAAATATATATTTATAAAACAAATCAAAATAAGAATACTTTTTAATGAATTATTCATTATTTATTAATGTTAAAATAAAAGTTATGTCAAATTAATTTTAATATTATATTAGTAAAATGACAATATACTCTAATAAAGTTTAATTTATTAATTAATTATTTTGTGTAAATATAATTTCCAAAAAGAGTAATATTGTATAATAATAAGAGTTTAATAAAAAGGAGATCAAAGATTGGTGTGATGGAAAAAAATATTCTAAAAAAATTATAAAAATAGTAATAAATGAAAAATATAACTAAATTTGTTTATTAATTAAAATTTTACATTAATAGAATGAACAATTGAGTTAAAGAATATAAAAATTGACGGTTCAAAAGTTGGTGTGGTGATAAAACATATATATATTTTTAAATAATATAAAAATAAGAGTTGATAAAAAATTTAACTAAACTTATTTATTAATTAAAATTTATCATTAATATAATGAGTAAAATGAATCTCACATAAAATAAAGTTCTAAATTTTACAATTTCTTACAAATAAAGGTCTAGAGAATATGTCATGTGAGTAGATGTAATACAAATATACGTAATTTAATCTCACACATTATTGATTAAAAAGTGTTTTTTCTTAATTTATTATTTTTCTCATTAAAAGATTAATAGTATAATTATAAACATAATTTAGAGGCTTATAAAATAATTTTATATACAAATATAAAAAATTAAATATCAACTATTATGTATATAATTTTATTTTTAAAATACCTGTGCAAAGCACGGGCCAACAATCTAGTTTTACCAACATTAACAAAGCATGATATTCTAAATATATATTTTTCCTCATTGTAAACAAAAATAGGATCAAGATCTCTTCATATAATTAAGATAATTTTTTATTTTATTTTAGAAAATAAAGATAATTAGTTGGCATAGTAAAAAAATTTCATGATTTTCTATAAGTAAAATCATTTATTTTGAAATTGTGAATGATTGAAATGTATGATCTCGTAATATAAATAAATTTTTTGAAACAATTCGTCAAACTAATTTAAAATCCTTAACATTAAAGTATAAGAAGTTATTTGGGATATAATTGTACGATATAACACTTGACATGACTAATAAATTGGGCGATTCTCGAACATCACAATATAAAAAGTTACTTGAAATATATATGTTTGATGTTAAACTTGGAACAACATATCAGAGACTTGAGAAAATCATTAGTTCAAACGAAATTAATAATTATTAAAAATTATAAATTATTCACTAAGAAGAAAATATATGAGGTTGGTCACTATATTGTTGGAAAAAAAATCATTATATATGACTAAAAATTATAAATTATTCACTAAGAAGAAAATATATGAGGTTGGTCACTGTATTGTTGGAAAAAAAAAATCATTATATATAACTAAGATCTGGTTACATATATGAAAATTTTATCGTGTATGAGTCTATAGTTCATAAATGTAACAATAAAAAAATAAAAACTTACAATTTTGGTGATAAGGAAGAACCTCCTAAATTCCATAATCTATAATTTTTTGGATGGAAGATGGATAATAAATTGAAGGACATGACCATGGAAAATAATGTCATGATGAAATTCTGTATTTACCCATGCTTTATTTATATATGTACTTTATTTATGTGTTAATTAAGAGATATTTCAAAGAATATTAGAATGGACAATTAAATGAGTTTCTGTAACAAAGTGTAAAATATTTAGTTTGGTAATTATAAATTATTCACTAAGAAGAAAATATATGAGGTTGGTCACTATATTGTTGGAAAAAAAATCATTATATATGACTAAAAATTATAAATTATTCACTAAGAAGAAAATATATGAGGTTGGTCACTGTATTGTTGGAAAAAAAAAATCATTATATATAACTAAGATCTGGTTACATATATGAAAATTTTATCGTGTATGAGTCTATAGTTCATAAATGTAACAATAAAAAAATAAAAACTTACAATTTTGGTGATAAGGAAGAACCTCCTAAATTCCATAATCTATAATTTTTTGGATGGAAGATGGATAATAAATTGAAGGACATGACCATGGAAAATAATGTCATGATGAAATTCTGTATTTACCCATGCTTTATTTATATATGTACTTTATTTATGTGTTAATTAAGAAATATTTCAAAGAATATTAGAATGGACAATTAAATGAGTTTCTGTAACAAAGTGTAAAATATTTAGTTTGGTAATTATAAATTATTCACTAAGATGAAAATATATGAGGTTGGTCACTATATTGTTGGAAAAAAAAAATCATTATATATAACTAAGATCTGGTTACATATATGAAAATTTTATCGTGTATGAATCTATAGTTCATAAATGTAACAATAAAAAAATAAAAACTTACAATTTTGGTGATAAGGAAGAACCTCCTAAATTCCATAATCTATAATTTTTTGGATGGAAGATGGATAATAAATTGAAGGACATGACCATGGAAAATAATGTCATGATGAAATTCTGTATTTACCCATGCTTTATTTATATATGTACTTTATTTATGTGTTAATTAAGAGATATTTCAAAGAATATTAGAATGGACAATTAAATGAGTTTCTGTAACAAAGTGTAAAATATTTAGTTTGGTAATTATAAATTATTCACTAAGAAGAAAATATATGAGGTTGGTCACTATATTGTTGGAAAAAAAAAATCATTATATATAACTAAGATCTGGTTACATATATGAAAATTTTATCGTGTATGAGTCTATAGTTCATAAATGTAACAATAAAAAAATAAAAACTTACAATTTTGGTGATAAGGAAGAACCTCCTAAATTCCATAATCTATAATTTTTTGGATGGAAGATGGATAATAAATTGAAGGACATGACCATGGAAAATAATGTCATGATGAAATTCTGTATTTACCCATGCTTTATTTATATATGTACTTTATTTATGTGTTAATTAAGAGATATTTCAAAGAATATTAGAATGGACAATTAAATGAGTTTCTGTAACAAAGTGTAAAATATTTAGTTTGGTAATTATAAATTATTCACTAAGAAGAAAATATATGAGGTTGGTCACTATATTGTTGGAAAAAAAAATCATTATATATAACTAAGATCTGGTTACATATATGAAAATTTTATCGTGTATGAGTCTATAGTTCATAAATGTAACAATAAAAAAATAAAAACTTACAATTTTGGTGATAAGGAAGAACCTCCTAAATTCCATAATCTATAATTTTTTGGATGGAAGATGGATAATAAATTGAAGGACATGACCATGGAAAATAATGTCATGATGAAATTCTGTATTTACCCATGCTTTATTTATATATGTACTTTATTTATGTGTTAATTAAGAGATATTTCAAAGAATATTAGAATGGACAATTAAATGAGTTTCTGTAACAAAGTGTAAAATATTTAGTTTGGTAATTAATAATAAATTCATGATAATGTTTTATAAAGAAATTTCGGTTACAAAATGAAATGGTAAGGATAATAATTAAAAATGAATTTATGAGCATTTTTAGTGAAAATATTTCAGTTAACAAATAAAATATTAAGTGTAATAATTAAGAAAGAATTCATGAGCCACCTTAAAAATTAGAGAAATAGGAACTTTAAAATTATGTTTTGACTTTTGAGAAATATGATCAATAAAAAAAATGAGAATTTATTAATTTGGTAAATAAAAAATTTATATGATAAACTATTTTTTTAAAGAAATTTTAAAGTTAAAAATAAATTTAATAATTTGAATTTTAAAAATTATTGTACTAATTTATATAGAATAGTAGATGAAATATATTTTTATTATATATTCATAATTATATATATATATATATATATATATATATATATATATATATATATATATATATATATATATATATATATATATATATATATATATATATATATATATATATATATATATATATATATATATATATATATATATATATATATATATATATATATATATATATATATATATATGCACTTATGAGTTTTAAGATTATAAATCTAAAAGTTAGTATGATTTGACTCTATAAATTTAATAATAACATAAGTGTGAATAGAATATTCTAAAAAAATTGAGATTTTTTATTAATAATTTTTTAAATAATCTAATATCGAATCAATATTTTTATAATAGTCTTTTAATTAAATATAAAATATTAATCGAGAACAAATAATTATTTGAAAATAAGTATCAAATATTTCTTTTAAATAAGTTTTTTGTCTTATACAATATAGTATTATAGGTAAAAATGTCTTTTAGTTCAATTTCATAATATAAATAACATATTTTCAATACCATCGATTTACTATAATATAATAGAAATTATTAATATTTAATATCTATTTTTTCTTTTGTCATCAATTATTTATTTGTCGGTGTTTTAAATCTTCCATAACTTTGTTGAGAGCTTCAATATCTGATTTGGACAAAATATTTCATCTGAATAAAAACATATTAACGTGGTACATAGTTTATCAATAAAAAAAAATTTTTTTAAAAAAAAGAAGAAATAATTATCTTAAATTATTGAATTACTTTTTTTTAATGAGGTAATCATATTATTAAAAAAAATGGAACAAAAGAGAGGAGGGGGACTATACCAAAACCCTCTCAACCAGAGATGAACCTGAAAAAAGGTAAACCTACCATTTTCTTCACAAAATCTTCCCTAAGAAAAAGGGGAATATAGTTAAATCTAATCGAATGAGTAATAGTAAGATCTAGGTTAGCAAGAGAATCTGCACAACTATTTCCTTATCTAAATATATGAGAAACTATGAACGACATCTTCGACGTAATATTAACACAGTTAAACCATCTATTGCGAATCCGCCAAGGAACCAAAAAAGGTGGTTGGAAAGCATGAATCATCGCCATAGAATCCGACTCTAACCAGATATTATGCCAACCATGCTTATTGGCGAACTCAATTAATGACATAGCACCTGAGAGTTCGACAATGAGCAAGTTAGAAAAACCCAAAAAACGAGCAAAAGCATCCATGAAGTTTCCTTTGTGATTTCTAGAGATACCGCCACAAGCTGAAACACCGGTATTATTAAGGGAAGCACCGTCATAATTAATCTTGATCCTATTCCTATGAGGAGGCTTCCAAATAACTTCAATAACCTGAGGTGCTTTAGGAGGCTTGATAACAACTTTGAAGAATTTCAAAAGACTGAAATCATGCATGTTTAAGCGGGAGACCACCTTAACGTTGCTGCCTGCCACTGAACAAGCCACCATAATAGTGGAAATGGTAACAGAAACCCGAACGAGTTTGTTTTTAAATCTATCATAGTTACGAGCATACCAAATAGCATTGAAGAGAAAGTTAATCGCAACCTTCAGAACTAACAAACATTGCTCAGACCAAACTTTGTTGAAAACCTTCCAAACGTTGTTCCAACCATTGATACGGAAACAAATTTATAATGTCGAAATCAACCAAGACCAAAGTTTAGATGCAAAACTACACTCGAGGAATAGATGCTGATTTGTCTCTTCCTCTCGCCTACATAAACCGCACCATTAATTATTAATTTACTTCATAATGAACAAAATCACATCTGATCAACCAAAACATATAATATATTATACCTAAAAAATATAATAATTAAAATATGAGATTTAATTATAAGATACACGTATCTACAAATAGTTTATATTTAAATGAATTGTGTAATTATTTAGAACACACAAATTTAAAACATATCGAGAGAAAGAAAAAAAAAGGTTACTTATTAAAATTGTATCAATAGAATACATGATATAAAATCATAAAAATGATGAGCTTGTGAAATATATAGAAAAGATATTAAATAAACAATGAATATGAGATTGAGCATGGTTATATATGTGTGGAGAAATGCAAAAGGACATGGAAAATTATGAATGTTTTATTATAATATCGTTAATCTCATGACCTATCATTTTCTATTTATAATATGAGAAATTAAATTGAATATTATGGATTATTAAAACTTAACTCAATTAAGAAATCGATATTTTTTAAGAAGTACTTAAAGTTGGATAGAAATTTTAAATATACATATATATATATATATATATATATATATATATATATATATATATATATATATATATATATATATATATATATATATATATATATATATATATATATATATATATATATATATATATACTTTGTTGTAATTTAACACTGTATAATCAAACATTCTCTATTTAAAACAAAAAATATAAAAATTTGTCTCTATAATCTTTTTCTTATGATATTTATGTACCATCATCACCATTATAATGTCCGTTTATTAAAATTTTAATGATCATTAAAATTAGAAAATAAAAAATTATGAGAATTAAGTTAAAAAATAAAAAATTTGAAACGGAAAATTTAATGAATAGTTAATCAAAAATTTCTTTTTAAAAAAAGTGAATGTCAATTAAGAGAAAGAAAAGATATATTTTAGCCTCTTTTTTTTTTTTTACTTTGAGACATATTTTTGGTTGGTGTATAAATAAATAAAAATTTAAATGGCTAATTATATCAATATATAGTTTAAAAATGTCTCTCTCTTCTACATTGGAAGTTAAAATAATATATGACATTTTTAACTTTATTATGGTAAAATATCATTTTTGGTCCCTTAACTATACCTCGGAGTATATTTTAGTTCCTTATCTCTAAAAAGTGTTAAAGTGAGTATTTAATTGTTAAAAAAGGATCACATTTGTCTTTTCCGTTCAATTTTTACAAACGGTGTCAACTTTTCTCGGAGTACATTTGGTCACTTATAGGATATAGGATTTGAACCCATACTATTTTGGTTGAAGAGAAACACACTAACCACACAGCCACTTTACATTTGTTAAATATTGTTCCATTACGATTGTATAAACAAACGTAATCATTAAATATGTTACTACAATGCTATCACAAAATATAATTTTATTATATAAAATATTTTATAAAGTTTGTTTAAAATAATAAAGTCTAATTCGGTTTTAAAATAATAGTAAAATAATAATAAATATTATTTTGTTTTAAAAAATATTATATTATATTTTTATGAATGAATTATTTAGTTTTTATAAATGTAATCTGTTTTTAAAAATAATTATAGTATTTAATTTAACAAATAATAATAACATTTTGTCGTTTAAAATAAATAATATCATATTTTATAAAAAAACATAATAATACTTTGATTTAAAAAATAAAAACTGTTTTTTGATATAATAGTAATAATATTCTGTATTTATAAAATATAGGCTAAATTACAATTTTGGCCCCCCTATTTAGTTATTTTTACGATTTTAGTACCCTATTTTGTTTTTAAACACTTTTGGTCCACGTTCCCACTTTGCCTACAAAAGATGCCTATGTTTTACTTTTAAAATACATGTCTTTTCCTTCCTTATAATTGTATAACACGCAACTGATATTTTACTATATGCCACGTATTTTAAAAAATCACATATCGACCCTTTTTTTGTAGCTAAAGTAGGGATGGAGGACCAAAAGTGTTTAAAAATAAAATAGGAGGACTAAAATTGTGAAAACACTAAAATATGGGGACCAAAACTGTAATTTAGCCAAAAATATAATAATACTTTGATTTAAAAATAATAATATGTTGTTTTTACAAATATTAATAATAATATTCTGGATTTTTAAAAAATAATATTTTATTTCTACAAAATATAATAATATTTTATTTTTAAATAATAATAATAATATCCTTATATATTATACCATTTTTAAACATACATTTAATAAAGAACTTGGACTTAGGTCCATAGATTTTCAAATTTTGTTTTCTTAATAAACTTTCAATCCATTTAATAATATTTTGACCATTTTTCATAAGACTAAAAAACACTTAACCTCATTCAAACTTTTTGAGCTCTTTGTAGCTTTTTCAAACTAACATTTTCTTAAAATCAACCAACACACAAATTTGGTCTTTTTTAGCCTAACTACTTTGTTTTGATGTCAACATTGCACATTGTTGGTATGTAGGCCTGGAACTCATTGGAAGTTCTATCAAACCAAAAAATATAAAAAATACTTCTTTTCTCCCCCACCATCCATTTTGTTCATATACTCATTTTTAGCACATATATAAAAAAATTCAAAAAAGGTTCATGCGGAGTACCGTAGATATTTTGGGTGCCTAACACCTTCCATTTGCATAACTAACCCCCGGTCCCAGATCTCTGATCTTTTTGTTAGGATTTTATTTGCTCTATTTCCTAGTCCTTTGGATAAAATAAAAGCGCAGTGGCGACTCTTTTGTTAATTTTTGACTTAAGTCAATTCAATGTCTTATACTCGCAGTTTTTGGCGCTACAGAAAAGGAATTTGTTCGTAGCAGGTTTTTTTTTGCAATTCGCAGAGCCCGCTTAGTGCGGTCACGGGCGCGCTTAGCGCGGAATATTCTGGAATTTGGGGGTTTAGTGCAGGTATATGGGGCTTAGCGTGGTCTGGAACATTACATGTTATTTTCTTGATTCTTTGGCATGGAATCTTGTATACTTGTATTCTATGGTGTATTTTCATGTATGTTATTAATCGATTCGATTGGAATCAAATGGGTTTTGGATTGGAATTTGATGAACACATAATAATTGATTTTAATATAGGTATGTTGTGTTTGGAATGATTGTGAAGGATAACAATTGTTGGCTTATGTGCTAAATGTTGTTTGTGAATATGTGATCATAAATGCTAAATGATTGTATTGATATGATGATGTATGTTTGTTGTGCAAAAGTGAATAATTCAAGATGTTGAATTATTGTGATATGCTTGATAATTAAGGTTGGTGGAAAATCTTAATTGCATATGTTGTGATTAATTGCACATGCATACATGGGAGTTTGTACTCCGAGAGTTGGTTTTGATCCTTGAGTGGAAACATAGGCGGTGAAACTACGGGTTCACATATGGTGGTTTGGGTCTTGTTCGAATCTGGAGCGTGACTCTAATTTTAAGATAATTAAATTGGGAGCGAGATGAATTTGATGTTCATGGATGGTATCACATGCACGAGTCACATTCATTTTGCATTAGAGTCTTATGCTTTATTGATGAATGTGTATTTGAATCGGAAATTGTGGTAGTTGGTTGAATGATTACTTGAATTGTGGAATTATGTTATATGGAATATCATATGAAGTGTAGAGAATTGTTAATTAGATATTTTTTTCTACATTACTTTTGATTATATACATTTTGATAATGATTTGAATTCTCACCCTTCTGTTGTATGTGATGTTCTATGTAAACGTGAAAATAGGTTATGCGTATCAAGATCTAGATTCATCTTCAACAAAATTGCAAATGTCTAGCTAAGGTGTTCTAGAATGTTAGGCTTTGTTTGATAAAATTAGCTGGTAGTTGGTGACTAATGGCTGATAAGCTAACACGAGTGTTTGATAAATTAGCTGTTTAATTAGCTGATAGATATAAAATGACATAAATGTCACTTTGATTAATAAAGATAATAATATATTTTTGTTAAAGTAATAAGAGTATAAATGAAGAACAAAAAGTCATAAACCAAAAACTACAAGTTCAAAAGCTACTTCAAATAACTTTTGAAAAAAAGAACTAAAAGCTAGTAAAAAAGCTACAAACTAAAAGCTAAATTGAATTACCAAACATAATTTTTCATTAATATAAACTGAAAAGCCAAAAGTTAAAAAACTATTTTTTTAATATTTATTTTACTAATCAAACCCTTAACTTTTGTCATAAATTATGTTTTATTTTCTATCCTTAAGACTTTTTTTGTTGAACATTGTCCACTACAACTATAGGGATAATTTGCATCCTCCATTTTTAAAGGTTAATTGTGACACAATTGTCGAAGATCAATCATTATTAGTTTGGAAATAGATTCTCTACAGTCAAATAGTAACTGCAGGGTAATCTCAACCTTAAATTTTCTATGATAATTTTATTTATTTATAAAATATTGAATCACCACCACTTGATTTTGATCTTATAGTATATAAAATGTTGATAGTGTGTTTTGCTGACGGTAAAGGATCACAATCCTATTAGTTTTGGGTTATCACGAATAATACCTCCTCAATCTGGAATCGACAATCGCATCTAACAACAACAACATTCGTAATTTTTATAATTAAATATTGTTATACCCCAAAAATTGCCCTCCCACTTCTCAAGACAATTCACAACTCCATACTCAAGGATTTCACAAGGGTTAACCAGATAAACCCTCTCCTAAACAATCAATCCAAACTAGGGTTTTTCTCCTCTCAATCCAAAATGGATTTCCAGTGCTCTAAGTGGCCATCATACCTCATCATATGTTTCAAGGGATCACCATGTCAAGTTTCAAGTCTTACAAGCCAAAATTGCTCATCCAATTGCTCAGATGGTTGAAAATCAGCTTTATTCGACAAAAAGTCAAATGTGATCAACATACAGTCAAACTTCATAATTTTTTGTCAACGTCAATATTTTGAAAGTAATATTCATCATTTGATCAAGGGTTGATCATGATTCATCAAGAAAAGTCAAGATCTGATCAAAAGTTAAAGTTTCTAAATTAGGGTTTTTCAGATAAAAGTCAACAAAACTTTGACCATGCATAACTTTCATATACTTTATCAGAAATTTTTCCACCAAAGCTCATTTTGAAGGGAATTTAATTCTCTACAACTTCATGTCTCACAAGCTTTGGCCAAAAATGCTTCATTTGGAAGTTATGGATACAAACATTACAAGTCTTTTTAAGAGTCAACAAAAAGTCATCTTTTTGCAAAGAAGTGTTCATGAGCATGGGAACTTCAATGAATACGAAACCAAAAGGGTTGTTTAGAGGACATCTTGAGGTTTCTAAAAAGTCTAGGAACACCCAAAAATGTGGAAAATTGAGCAAGATACAAATTGTACAAGTTGAGCATTTTCAAGGAGGCGCATAAAGAAAAATACTTAGCAAATGCAAATATTTTTCAAATGGGCCTAAGATTTTATGATCCAAACTTGATCTTGACATGATCCATGAAATCCATACTCCTTTGCACGCCTTTTATATTATTTATTTATTTATTTATTTTTGAATTAAATGACTTAAATTCAAATTTAATTAAATAAAATACAAAGGTAATTGATAATACAAGTTGGGCTTGGTTTTTACTTGTCTTGAGGACCAAGGAAGCCCATAAAAGGCTGTCAAATTCGTGCATGAAGAGAAAAGGCAAGAAAAAGCTATTTTGAGAAAGATTTGATAAAGTTCTCAAGGAAATATTTTGGAATTCAAAGCAATATATTCCCTCATTATTTCTGATTAAATCTCTTGCTCTCTGTATATACTGCAAGATCAGAAGCATAGCACAAGAAACCCTAGCCTCAAGAGCCAACTCTAAAACTCTACAAAATTCCAAGAAGTTGGCAAATTTGTATCCTATTTTCCAGCCACTTCCAAGCACTCCACCGTGCTCCTGAGGTAAGTTTGAGTAAGTATGCATCATCATCCATGGCCATAACACGTTGAACCATGCCATACATGAAGCTCCGATTTCATACTTTTCTCATATTCGATTTTTTAATTTTATTGTGTTTGGATGAAGTCTAACTATGCTAATGTATTCCTGAGGTTGATTAGAACAGGATTGAACCATCGTTCGCAAGGTTTGGTGGCCAAATCGAAAAATGCCATTGTTAGGGCAAGCAAGCTGTTGAGTTTCGAAACCATAGCTATAAGCCAGTTTAGGATGAACTAACCCCACCATCGTGATCGTAGGGTCCAGTACAATCGATCTAAGTTTTTTCTTTTCATGAATTGATGCATTTTGCAGGTTTTTGGATCTTATGCAGGTCTGAGAAGACGACTGGAGCCCTAGCTCCGGTGATGTCTCAGGCGAAGACCGTTTGACCATGGCGTGACATATTTCTATCATCTGATTGGCTACACGTTATAATCGGGGCCCACAGTTTGACTTGTTTTTGAAATCCAAAATAAAACGTGGTTAACACATATAATCATATGGTTGAAATTCCATAACACCCAGGACGCCTGGCTCAGATGGTAGCACGCGTGTGGGTATAACCAGGGGGTCCTGGGTTCGATCCCTGGTGACCCCCTTTCTTTTTTCTCACTTTTCTTATTTTTTCTTATTTTTCTTAATTTCATTTAATTTTCTTTTCAAAATTAATTAAACTATTTTAAAAAATCACAAAAATATTTTAATTTCAGATTTAGGTTAATTAAATATTTAATTAATTTTTGACATAAAAATAATTTATTTTTCTCATGATTTAAATTTTTCATAATTAATTAATAATTAACTTAAAATTAGGTTTTTATACATTAAAATTAATCAAAAAAATATCAAAAAATATTTTTCCTCTGCAATTAGGGTTTAGATATTTTCTCTTAACATTAGACATGTTTTATGCAATTTCTTTCTTTTATTTCGCATTTAAATATTAGAAATCGATGTATAGGTCGCAAGAATATTTTTGTAATAGCGTAGGATTTTATTTTCTGCCTTTACTTTCTGCACCTCTATTATGTATCTGCCCCAAAGTCATGTAATAACGTAGGACTTTTATTTTCCGCACTTTACATTTCCGCAATTTACTTTTTGCACATATTAACTGCCAGTAACTAGGCGTGTATGACAAGATTAACTCAATCAATCTATATCACTAATAATCAAGATAAAATATCTGAACATAACTCACTCTTCACACATGCACCCACCTTAGGGTATCCTCTCTTGTTGCCTTACGAACAATGGTCATGTCCCTCGAACGTAAAGATATCTTAGTTAAGACGCTTACAAACATATCATCATAGTCCCTTGATGACCCTCGATGTTGCCTACGAATATATGATCTAGTCCCTCGGTTGTTGCCTACGAAAAGTGATGATCATCCCTACGAATATGCTAAGGTATCCCTACATGTTGCCTTCTATGACCATCCGATGTCCCTTCGAATGTCCTTTTACATCCAACGAATAAGGTTACCTATCAACTAATGGTATGGATAGCCTTATTCTAAAGGAAAGCAAAATAACATGGAAACGACCATTCTGAGTAGGTAAATAAGTCTCTTTTGCTTGCTTCAATCAATTCAAAACACTTTTTACACCTCACACTTTTCAAAAACTTTTCAGACACTTTGTATACATTCCACCGCGAATCATTACAAAGTCTTTTCCAAAACAAAATATTTCCAAACACTTCGTATACATTCCAGCGAGAATCATTACGAAGTCAAAGTGAAATGTCTTTTCAAAAATCTTTTCAAACACACACAGAAAGCAATTTATAAAGTGAGCTAAGCAATTAAGAGCCCGTAGATAACTACGGATGGAAATAGTGCCAATACCTTCCCTTTTCATAACTGCTTCCATTACTCAGAATCTAACGAAGGTCTTTTCATGTTCTTTTCGCCTTCCCTTAATTGGATAAAAGAAAAGTCGGTGGCGACTCTTGCTATCCGCAACATTTGCGATAAAACGCAAAACAAACAAGTCAGTTCTCCATCCGTATTACAAATATAAAATTAAAATTATATATATAATATAATATTTAATTTTTTAATCATATATTTAAATATTACCAAATTATTTTGTATCATATTTCATTTCTAATTTAAATATTTTATTAATTTAATTTTATATTAAAATTAATTTTACAATTAAATTAAAGTATTTATTTAATTAAATTTTTAAATAAAATATTTATGTTTTTATAATTTTATAAATTATATTAATTTTTAAAATTTATTATTACTTTATTAATTAGTTAAATTATTTTTATAAACAAAAAATGTTATTAAAAAAAATTAAATTTACCACACAAGTATTTCCGGCATATCATTTACTAGAATAACACAAACTAATTTTTTTTTATTTTTTATCTTTGAGTGACAAATGTTAGATTAAAACCATGTTATTTGAATAAAAAACTCATTATTTCTACATTATTTCTATTTTAAAACCATGTTATTTGAATAAAAAAACTCATTATTTCTATTATACATTAGTACATCATAATCGTCATGTTAAGAAGGAGAGTGATTGTATAACCCACTGATAAAAGGAGGCTATAATAGGTGAAATAGGTCCATCCCCTCTATAATTCCTTTTCCCCAAAGCTTATATAAAGTCAAGTATCATTTTGCACTTTCTCAAGGGTTGTTAACACTACTACCTATACCCTTCATTTTCATTTCCATTACTTCCAAATACGTTTCATTTTCTACTAGCTTTAATAAATTGCTACATAACACAAACTTTATTATCATAAAAATAAAAATATCAATAAGGCAATAACAACAAAAAGTAGAATACCCTCTCGGAAAAGAAACTAAATAAAAAACAAACATTTTCCATATTATTCATCATTATACCAAGAAACCCCACTTTGTAACATATTTATTTATTAAAAATATCACATCCATCCATGATCCAATCAACCAACAAATAATAATGGGATAAAGCTGAACCAAAGAAGAAAAAAAAGGATAATGATGAAACTAAATTCAAATCAAAATAATTATCCCTACGTATGTGAGTGTGACAAACAAAATCGTCGCAGAGATTATCGCCCCTATTAAAAATTTCACATAGTTATAAATAAAAGAATATTTTTCTGATTTTCTGATTAGAAACAAAGTACAAGATCTACATGTAATTAATATTCAGAACTCTGAGTTAATAATAAAATATATCCAATTAATTAATCCTCTTAAATTTACTAATTTAACCCAAATCACAGAGAGAACCTGAACTGAAGCCGTGACATGACATCCTCTCACGCTGGCAATCCTAGGAGATTCCGTTACGTCATTATGAAACCCAATATAGAAGAGAAGATGATACGCTGTCGTATTTGTAACATAAAAAATACAAACATAAACATTAAATTATAAAATTAAAATATTTTTAAATAAAATATTTGATAATTAAGCAAAGAAGTGCTGGCACATTAAACGCTCTTTTCATTTTCGATTTATTTCGAGAAATTTTTAAAATTATTTTGTGTATTAAAACTGAAAATAAATGTCCTGTCTGTCTGTATTATACTCTCTTTCTATCCGCTTAGCTTCTGTGCTTTCTATGATTCCCACTCATTTTTCTTCCAAACAGTACAAAAAGAGAAAACAAGAGAAAATTAAATAAAGACAAGAGAGAGAGAAAACCTCGCCGCCGGCGTTATTTATAAACCCGAATCTCACCGGAGATAAGTGATTTGCAGTGGTGTTTCTCGCCGGAAAATGCATTGACTGTTGAGTTTTATTTCAGACAATCGACAATGAGCGACGCGCTTGTTTGCAATGAATCTGACGAAGTTGATGCCACCGAGAAGAACAGCATTCCGGAGCCGGAGAAGGAAAATAGACAGTCTCCACCGGCGGTGATTGCTGGAAGGAGTCGTTCTCAAGGAGGTGGACGGAGAGTGACGCCTACGAGCTTTACGGTTGTTTCTGACGGTAGATCTGTTGTGGAGAGAGTTCTTCCTAACGGAGATTTCTATGTAGGAAGTTTCTCCGGCAACGTGCCGAATGGATCCGGGAAGTATCTCTGGACAGATGGTTGTATGTATGAAGGTGAATGGAGGCGAGGAAAAGCTTCCGGGAAAGGAAAATTTTCGTGGCCTTCGGGTGCGACTTACGAGGGAGAGTTCAAGTCGGGTCGAATGGAAGGGTTTGGGACTTTCGTTGGATCCGACGGAGATACTTACCGCGGGTCATGGAGCTCCGATAGGAAGCACGGGTTCGGTCAGAAACGTTACGCGAACGGTGATTTGTATGAAGGATGGTGGAAGCGTAACGTGCAGGACGGTCAGGGACGTTACGCTTGGAAGAATGGAAATGAATACGTTGGAGAATGGCGTAACGGCGTTATTTCTGGTAAAGGTCAGTTGGTATGGGTTAACGGAAACCGTTACGAGGGTCAGTGGGAGAATGGTGTACCGAAAGGACAAGGAGTTATGAAGATTCAGCATGGTTTGAATTTCAAGGGTTCAAGCTGTGTTGGTGTTGGTGGTGGTGTTGGGGGATTGTTATGGAATGACGGTTTTGCCCCTGTGGCGATGAGGAAGAGGTCTTCTGTTGATACTGTTAGTGCTAGAGGCAGTTTGAATGATAAGAGTTTTCCTAGGATTTGTATTTGGGAATCGGAGGGTGAAGCTGGTGATATCACTTGTGATATTGTTGATAATCTGGAAGCATCTATGTTTTATCGCGATGGAACGGCGTCTGAGCCGGATGAATTTCGGAAGCACCCTTGTTGTTTCTCGTCAGAAGTGAAGAGACCTGGTGAAACTATTTCAAAAGGGCATAAGAATTATGAGTTGATGCTTAATTTGCAATTAGGGATTAGGTAAATTACTCTCTCCAGGGCGCTTGATCATTTCGATTAGTTTTGTTATTGTATCTGCTGTTTAATTTAACTCATGTTATGTATAGGTACACGGTTGGGAAGGAGGCATCTAAGTTGCGAGAGCTTAAACCTAGTGATTTTGAATCTAAGGAGAAGTTTTGGACTAAGTTTCCATCGGAAGGATCCAAAATTACCCCGCCCCATCAAACTGCAGAGTTTCGATGGAAAGATTACTGCCCTGTAGTTTTTAGGTATAGCTCTCTTTTTTCTTGTTAATTTTATTTTAATTGCAATTTGTTTGTTTTAGTATTGTTGTTTTGGCGAGGACTGAGGAGACTTGTGTTGAAATTATTTTGGGTTTTTATGTATGATATTTTGTGGAGTTGTTTAGCGTGTGATGGAATTGAGTTGTGCTCTGTTGTTGACTTTCTTTTGCTTTGAATCTTCAGACATTTGAGGAAGCTGTTTCAGGTTGATCCTGCTGATTACATGTTGGCCATATGTGGGGATGATGCTCTCCGAGAACTTTCCTCTCCTGGGAAAAGTGGAAGTGTCTTCTACTTGACCCAGGATGATCGATTCATGATTAAGACAGTGAAGAAATCTGAAGTCAAGGTTAGATAAATACATATTTTGTATATACTTTGTTGAATTTTTTGTGTTGAATTTCACAAGGGTTTCAGCTAGCATGCTAAGAATATTATACACCACATGACAAAATTATTATTTTCTGTCTTTTACTTCAGGTAACCGTTATTCAAAATAGTTGGTCAAATTGTTAGTAGAACAGACAACATAGGTTTTATGAAGGAGGTGGTCTATCCTTGTCGCTATTGGAATATCATGATTAAACCTAGATTCTTACCTTCTGCCCCATCTGTTCCAAAATGAGTGTCATTTTTTACCAAAAATAATTGTTTAAAAATCTATGTTTTTCCCACATTTAAAGATATACATGATTGAAATTTTTTCTAATTATGCCATTTAATTATTATTGTATACACTACTTCCAACTTGTTAATATGGTTACCTTTAGTAAAAGTGTAGTGTCTTTTGGCAATTTATTGCATTTCTTATTCTGTGTGCAAAAACTTTATTCTGTGTTCAAAAATCTTAAACCACACTCATTTTGAAATGGAAGGAGTATAATGCAACTATAACTGTCTTTGGCTCAATCTATACTCACATTGATGGCTGGTTCTTTATTACTATCGAATCTCAGGTCCTTCTTCGGATGCTAAGAAGCTATTACAAACACGTGTCTAAATATGAGAATTCACTCGTGACAAAATTCTATGGGGTACATTGTGTTAAACCAATCGGAGGCCAGAAGGTATGAATTGATAGATATATTACCCTAGCTGTTTGAAGAGTTTCTCTTATGTTACTATGTATCTGAATCTTAATTGTTATTGGAAAATCAGATCCGGTTTATTGTGATGGGAAATCTTTTCTGCTCTGAGTATCCAATTCATAGAAGATTTGATTTGAAAGGATCTTCACATGGTCGTGCAACAGACAAACCTGAGGATGAGATTGATGAAACTACCACCCTCAAGGACCTTGATCTGAATTATGTGTTTCGGGTTCAAAGAAATTGGTACCAGGATCTTATTAAGTAAGTTGTCATCTCTTTATTTCTGGGATGTTCCTTAGCTGTGAAAACATTATGGCATACATATCTGACAAGTTATGATATTGTTCAGACAAATTGAGCATGATTGCGAGTTTTTGGAAACCGAGAAAATTATGGACTACAGTCTTTTGATTGGCCTTCATTTTCGCGATGACAATACGTATGACAAAATGGGGTTGTCGCCTTTTCTTTTACGCACTGGTATTGATCCATTACCCACTTCAGTGCATATGGTTATAGTTTATTGTGTTACACATGTTTTCAAAATAATTTTCTATTCCCTTTTAGGCAATCAGGACTCGTATCATAATGAGAAGTTTATGCGCGGTTATCGCTTTCTTGAAGCAGAGCTGCAAGATAGGGATCGCGTTAAATCTGGAAGGTATGTCATGAGAACTGTTTGTGCTCGCCTGATGTATTTCAGTTTGTTCTGAATTAGTTGCATTGCATTACAATTAAAATTCTAGATATTATCTTGTCATCCCTTGAAAGTATCAGAAACGAATAAGTTGTAGGCCTATAATACACGCCAGCTTAAATCCTAATTCATTAATGACATTAAAATTGTTTGATTATTTCTTTATTTTAATTTTATATTTTGCATGATAATAATTCATGATAATAATTGAGAGCTTAAGTCCTAATTCATTGATGGTATTAAAATTGTTTGATAGTTTCTTCATTCTAATTTATATCTTTCATGATAATAATTCATGATAATAATTGAGAGTAGTTTGCATTATGTTGGCAAGCTAAGTCGGTATAGTATTGCAGGAAATAGTTGTGTTTGTGGGACACATGAAAGCTATGGTCAAATTCAATAAATTTAATTTGATTTCTAATATATTTCTGGCCTGACAATAAATTCATTGATTGCAATCATATTTGTTTCTTACCTTCTTTGCGTCCATCTCTTGATTTATCCTATACACTGGCATATACAGACAACAACTTCAACTATCAGTTACTGTGTCTTTTGAAGATTCTGTTTTTTACTATTTAATTGCACATAACTATTCAAGATTGTTGGCATTTTTCTACATGAATTCATATTTGCAAATTTATGACATTTATTTATTAAGTATGATATCTTTTGCTTTAGGACATCATACCTTAAAAATAATATTGTTCGAAGAGTCTGATTTCTTTACTAATTTAATTACTCTTCTAAACTATTCAAGATTATTGATATTTTTCTATATGAATTCGTATTAAAAGTATGATTTCTTGCTTCAGGAAATCATTAATCAGGCTAGGAGCCAATATGCCAGCGAGAGCCGAGCGACTAGCAAGGAGGAGTGATTTTGACCAATACACCAATGGTGGAATCAGCCATTTGAACCCTTATAGTAGCGGGGAGACTTATGATTGCGTTTTATATTTTGGAGTTATTGATATTTTGCAAGACTACGATATTAGCAAGAAGCTTGAACATGCTTACAAGTCCTTGCAAGTTGACCCAACTTCAATTTCCGCAGTTGATCCAAAGCTATACTCAAAGAGGTTTCGAGATTTTATTGGGAGAATATTCATTGAAGATTGGTAGCAAGATTGGTAGCTGTGAGTAACCAGTGAGTACAAAATCATGCTAAAATATTTCCTGCTGAAAGTTGAAAAAACTGCAAAGAATGATGATCACAAAAATCCAGGAAAAATATTTGGAAGTTTGAATCCACTTGCAGAAGAAGGACTAGAGTTGACTGTTTAACATGTCACTCTTTGTTCAAGTGGGCCCTCAGAATCTCACTTGAGTTGGAGTTGTATCTTGGCTGAATTTTAAAGATACAGCCATGATGATGATGATGCTGGATCAGGGAAAATTTGTATATGGAAAATGGAAATTGGGTTTAAGTTGAGATTTTTTTTCTTTTAAAATGGGGTTGGGTTTATTTAAATTTTTTGTGGCTACTAAAAATAGGGATATGAATATGAAATGGAAAATATAGTAAGAGGGGGGTGAAGGGAAATTGTTTCCCTAAGATTAGATTGAAAAAAATGCTTGGATAGTAGAAAAATAAAAACCATGTACAGTTGTTATACAAAAAAAGATGGATGGATATTGGGATTTGGAAGGAAATTTTTTTAATTTTCAATTTATTATTGTTATTCAAGAGCATATAATTGTTTATTGGTGTTAAATTCAATGCATTAAAGTCTATTATCTGTAGAATAAACACAAACAAGTGGGGCTTCAATGCAGTGTTAAAGGAAATTAAAAACAAGGGTAGTTGTGTTCACTTTTGCAGTGAAAGCGAGGGTGTTGGACTTCAAAAAGATTCATCAAAAGCAGAGAAAGTAGAGGAAATAAATAAATTTTCCTCTAGTTTTGTGCATATAAATATTAAGTATAGTTAAAATTGACTAAATAATTTCAGTTTTTGGGTTTACGAGAATTAAAAGAAACAAACCAAGATCGGTAATCACGTCACATGGAACCTGATCCGATTTCTCAATTGAATCTTTCTCAATTGTTGTGTTATGTCATGTGATTAAAAATCCTTCTCAATTCATAAAATATTTTACTATATAGTTCTGGTTAGCAGGACTGTGTCTCCTGTGGTGTGTTTTGACCTTGTCTTTTTTGAGGATATTGGAGTAATAATGTTTGTAATGTCTGTTTGTTCTGAATTAAACATATGTGTGAGTGGGTAGAGTGGGTAGAGTGGGGACCCATAAGCTAAATTTGCGATGGGTGGATTTCAAGCGTGGCTTCCACGTCCTTTCATTTTCCACTCACTCACAATTCCCTCACACTACTAAACTTGTTAGTAGTTGTTACCGTAAATTCGAAAATATAATCATCTTGTCTTTTACATCATTTTAATATTGAAACTCTAGATTTTTGTCACTATCAAATATGCCAGATTTGAATCATTCACAGTAAGCTAAATATGTCATGGGTTGGATGCCATTTGTCACGGATAGTTTTCTTGGACGTCAATCATAATTAATGATCAAATATAGTTTTCTTTTCTACAAAATTACAATTTCATTTTTTTTTTTTTTTTTTTTATCTTTATCTTTATGAATAGAACTTTTTATTAAGATAACCAAGCTTTTCATTTTTTTTCTTAAAGTAATCATATCTCAAATAAAAAAAATTGTCAATATTGAAGAAGTGCCAATATAATTGATCGAATTATATATCACATTAAAAAGAAGTGTCAATTTAACTGGCAATAGTGTACATATACATTCAAGAGAGAAGGTACACAATCACCAATTAGATTGAGTCTTTTTATATGTATTTGTACACTGTCATAAATTGAATTTGACGTTTATTAAATAGCTTCAACTCCCTGTCAAATAGGCGTGTTTTGGTTTTGTCCCCCTTAAAAAAAAATTTGTTGGGCAGACCTCACTAAATAAAGATTCTCACTGTTTATCCCTTGACCACAAAATTGACCTAATACCACCAGTAGTTGTCCTACGTGTCAGTTAGCTTATTAAATAATGGAAAAACATTTCCACCTAGAAAATAAGGATTTACTTGAAATCCAAATTTTGACCTAACCTCCTGGAAAACACAAAGCAAGCAAACGAAGAAACATGGCAAGGGTGAAGAAAATGAAGAACACGAAGAAGAAGATGACGACGACGCCACCATCAACCTAGACGACGACGACGACGCCATCAACCCAGACGACGGCGACTGCTACGGCGACTACTACGACGGCGAAGCAGAATAAACACTTCTTCAGTCTTGTTTTTCATCATGGAGGGGAATTTGTTTGCATGGATGATGGCCATATGATTTACCGGGGATGTGTGACCACATTAGTAAGTAACCTTCATGTTGATACGTTTACTATGGATAGCGTTAGGAAGATGTTGAATGGGTGGGGTTTCAATCAAGGAACATATAGGGTTTGGACTAAGATTGTTGAAATTGATTCCAACCATTTCCAGATCAAGAAAGACGACGACTGTTACGATTTGGCTGCATTTTCTTGTGCCAATGAGGTTGAGGGTCACATTTTTGTTGAGCATGATGTAATAGATACTTCAGTGTCAATAGTAAGTCCCAGATGTGTGAATGAAACAGTTGAGGTGGATAACTGGGATGAAGATGGCGTAGAAGGGTTAGGAGATAGTGAGGATGAACGTGCCACTGGGTTGATGGATGGGTTTGAAGAGATTAACGTTACTGTGCCAATCAGAGAAGCACCCTCCATGGCTGATTTCATGAGAGATTTAAAAAAGAAAAAAGTGGAAGATGATGAGGAATATGTAAGTGATGAGTTGGATAGCTCAGACCCTGATATATCAGATGAGCAGAAAGTACCAAAGTTTGTAAAGTTTAAGAAGAAGCATTTTAATAAGAATTTTAAATTTGAGTGGGGTATGGAATTCAATTGTCTTGATGAGTTTCGAGCAGCCAGCAATACGTGAGTGGTCAGTATTAAATGGTAGGGAGATAAAGTTTGTGAAAAACGAGAGCTATAGGGTAAGGGTAGAATGTAGGGCCAAATGTGACTCTTTAATACTTTGTTCAAAAGTGGGCCACAAACACACTTATTCTATAAAGCGATAGTTGACAAACACACATGTGCTAGGGTTCTAGATAACAAATCTGCAAGCTCAAGTTGGGTGGCTAAAGCTGTGGTTAAAAGATGCAAACATGTGACAGTGTTAGGATTACTGACATAATTCAAGACATGAGGCATAATTTTTCTGTTGGCATCACTGTGGCTAGGGCATGGAAGGCAAAGCTCATAGCAAAGAAGATTCTAGAGGGAGATGCAGAGAAGCAGTATGCTAATTTGAGGAGGTATGCTGCTGAGTTACATAGAGTTAATCATGGGAATACTGTTAGTATTACTGTCAACAGACCAAATCCATCCATACAGCCAAGGTCTGGGGCTTTTTATTTCTGTTTTGATGGTTGCAAAAAGGGATTCACTAATGGTTGCAGACCCTTTGTTGGGGTAGATGGTTGTCATCTGAAAATGAATTATGGGGGTCAGCTGCTAATTGTTGTGGGTAGGGACCCAAATGACCAATATTTTCCTTTAGTATTTGGGGTAGTTGAAACAGAAACAAAGGAGACATGGAGATGGTTTATTGACCTATTAATGGGAGACATTGGGCTGGACAGAAGACATGTTTTTATATCTGATCAACAAAAGGTTAGTGGTTTTACCTATATCTGTTTGTAGAAATTCCCTGGTATTTATGTACTTATTTGAGTTTGTTTTTTACAGGGACTAGTTTCTGTTTTTGAGGAGATGAATGAAAGGGTAGAACATACGTTATGCTTGAGGCATTTGTATGCAAATTTTAAAATTGTTTTTGGTGGGGGAGCATTGATTAGAGACTTGATAATGGGGGCTGCAAAGGCAACATACTACTAAGGATGGTTGACAAAGATGAACGAGCTAAAAGAAGTTGACCCAAAGGCATGGAGTTGGCTTATGGGAGTTCCTCCCAAAAGTTGGTGTAAGCATACTTTCAATTTTTATCCAAAGTGTGATGTTCTTATGAATAACATTTCTGAGTCTTTCAATGCAACAATATTAGCTGCTAGTTGGTCTAATGAACAATTTCAGGTCACACATTCTTTCAATACTCAAGAATTTATTGTTAATATTTCCAAAAGGTCATGTAGTTGTAACTTCTGGGAATTGGTTGGCATTCCTTGTAGGCATGCTGTAGCAGCATTAGGTTTTAGACAACAAAATCCTCGAGGATTTTGTTGGGTATTCTAGAGAAAAGTATAAACTGTGTTATGGCTTTGCTGTTAGTCCCATTAATGGGCAGGATATGTGGCTTGAAGTAGAATCAGATGAGTTGTTGCCACCAATGTTTAAAAAAGGTCCTAGGAGGCCTAGAAAGATAAGGATTAGGGAGAGTGGTGAAGAAGGCGCAAGAAGAAGATTTCCAGGTGTGTCTTACAGATGCACAACATGTGACAAATTTGGTCACAACACACAATCATGTAAAAGCACCACTCAGGATCCAAATGCTCTCAAACGAAAGGTATAATATATATGTCATTTAAGTGTCTAGTTGTCAATATTGCCATATAACTGTATTTATGTTGTGTTTTGATAGAAAAAGCGAAGACACAACAAACTGATGCAAATGAAGATGGAGCCACCCAATCTGCTGCAACTGAAACTCATGCCACCCAGACTGCTGCAAGTCAAACTGCTGCCACCAATATTGTTGTCACCAATACTGCTGACTGCTAGATAAACTACTTAAGAGCTATTAAATGATGAGAATTCAAGGCTAGGTCATAGCAAGTATTCAAATTGATTTCCATATTTGGGAGATTTTAGGTGTTAAAATGATATCAATCTTGTAAACTTTTTCCAAGTCTCCACAATCTAAACTCAAATTAATCTATAGCCTAAAACTTTCAAAATATGCATTGTGTTCTAAGTCTAAAATTTCTTTCACTTAAAGAAAACCAAACAAAAACAAAGAAAAATGAAAGAAAACAAAACAAATACATGATTCCCTCCCCCACACTTCAGACATACATTGTCCTTAATGAAAGAACATAAATATAAAATAAGAGTGAGATAAAGGAAAGAACACACCCAAGTAGTCAAGGCGGATACATGATCACATAAGTAGCTTTTCCCAATGAGATATCTTCTACAACTTCATCTTTCAATATGGGGCTCTCATGGAATAACTTAATGAATTGTCCATTGACTTTGCAATTTTTATCAGTGTCTTCACTTTTTATTCTAGGATCAAAGAATGTTCTTCTAAAAGTAAAAATATTGAGTGAGCACGTGAAAGTGATCTCATCTTTCATAATATCAATGATCAAATGCATACACATGGACTTCCTAATATTAGGAATTTCATCCAAGGTCCCTCCCATTCCCTTATCAATATTTACCTAAGAATTCCTTTGACACTTTATAGTAATTTTATCCTCAAAGTTATTATCACTTTCAACTTCAATAAATTTTTTCGCAACTAGATTACCACAATGCACCACTCAACAAAGCTTTCCGTTATAATCAATGACCACTCATTATAGAGGAATGAGGTAACAATATACCTTACTCCTATTCTCTTTTGTATTTATGAGGAGATTTAGAGTAGACATGCTTTCTTAATTATGGAACAAGGTAGAGTTTAAAGCACCATCTTTGATAAAAAATCATTCATAGTCACTCTTTTTTTGTTGATGACCTTATGATTTTCTATAATGCCACTACTATGAAAACTATATATCTGGGAGAAGGATTTTATCATAATTGGAGGAAAATAGTAACAGAGAGTGTAATAATAAGTGTCCTACTTTCCATCACATGCTAGTGATTATTATAAAAAATATGATAGTGTGCCATATTTCACCAAGGTTGGAAAGTACATTTGTAGTGAAAAGTAGAATGGTCACGAGTTCGATACACAACGACATCATTTTTACATTTTAAAATAGAACATCACTATATTTCACTATGGTTGGGGCTTTTAACCGACTTGATATATACAATTGAGTTTATTATATTTAATATGGAATTCTTGCTTTTACTAATCCCTATCTGAACATATAACCTTTCAAATTGTTTTATAAAATAATAGTGTGATAAATTAAGTTATATTCGAAGAACAACTTACGGTAGTCAATGTTTTTCGAAATTCCCACAACCAATTATAATTTGGTTCAATGCTTCTATTTCTTTAATAAACACTTCCTTCACTATGAGTTGATTCTAAAAGCATAAAATTTGTTGAAAAATTCTATCATCATTATCATCATTTATGATGATGATGAATCAAAATTTCTCAAAACATTTGATGCTTTGCAGAATGAACTAGTAGAGAAGATAATGTTGATTAAAGAACTTGAAGTATTGAACCAAAATCTATCTATTAAAGAGTGAGCGATGAGTAATGAGTTACATAAAGCTCAAAAAATAAAGATTTTTGTCAATTGTTATTCAAATATAACTTAAAATTTAATATTATTATTTTCTAAATCAATTTAAAAGGTTATACATTCACTGAGGGGTTGGTGAAACATGCAATCCACATACAGTATAATAAACTCAATTGTATCTTCTATCACTCTACTGTGCTCTTGACATATTGGGATGAACAAAATGAAAGTTGTACAAGGAATCAATCAGGAAAGTTTATTTTGTATCATCTAGAGAACAAAAACAAAACAACGACAACATAATTAAAATTATCAACAACAACAAAAACAACACATAACGTTCAAAATATTTGCTAAGTCACATTAAATTTTTTTCTAAGCCACAACAATTAAACAAAAACAACACTAACAACATATATACCTTTATAAAAAACAACATATAACATTCAAAATTTTTCTAAGTCACATTATAAAAATGAAATATTTTTTAATCGCAATAACAAAACAACAACAACAACATATGACATCCTCAACAATACAAAAATACAAAAACAATCTCAATATGAATCCCACTCTCAATCACAATAACATATAGCATTTAAATTTTTTCTAAATCACATCATAAAAAAAACATTTCTAAGTCACAACAACGAAACAATAACAACAACATATAACATTCTCTAGAACACAAAAACATAAAAACTCAAAAACAATCTCAATATGAATCTCACTCTCAATCATAACAAGATATAACATTTAAAACTTTATTAAGTCACATCATAAAAAGACATCATTGCTAAGTCATAACAATAAAACAATAACCACAACATATATATTATTCTTAGCAATAAAAAAACACAAAAATAAGCTTAATCTCAATCTTACTTTCAATAACAACAACATATAAGTCACAACAACAACACAAAAACAATCTCAATCTCAACAAAACAACAACTACATTGACAATAAACATATCACATACTTATCTCAACAAAACAATAATATATAACATTCAATCTCAATTAAAACAACTGTAACACCCCATATAATATACATCTAAAAAATTTATTATACGTAGTATTATTTGTTGCGGATACAATACATTTGCATATCGACAATATTATGTATATACAAGTCCAACATACAAGTACAACTATTGCGCATGATATACAAAAGTGCTGAAATAAAAATCTAAAATCTTGCATAATATCTTCATTGCACATAATCCATAGCAGAAGATCACGATAATCAGAATCCTTCAAAACATCATCAGATAACTTCTTTTATCTTTAACCTACAAGTAAACACTTGAAACAAACCAATGATAATGAGGTGAAATAATAATCTCAGTGAGTTCCCCCTATCCCATGGGTCCACTCAGCTCTATACGGTTCTAATAGATTTCCTAACTCAAGTCTTCATTTTTGTTACTTGTGTATCACTCACACATTGTAACTGAGACTTAAGCATCTAAAGGATATTCATAATGTATGGAAACCTGTATACTTGAGTTTATCAACTCAAATGAATAACTTATTCAAAAACTTTACCAAGAAATCCTTCATCGGCCAACCCTACGTCTAGTATTATCGACAAGTCATAAGTCCTTGTAAACATACCGTCGTAACCGAAAAAAAATACGAGAGTCGCCACCACTATTTTTTGTCCTAAGGAAGGGAAAGGAAAGAAAAACCCTAACAGTTTAGAGATTAATGGATTCATGAGTTAATTAGATAAAGGGAAGGTTTTAGGCACCATTTATCTCCCTTGTACTCAAGATGATCCTTTTTAGCTTCTATGACTTAAGAGAGTATTTCTTTATTTAATCATATTATAATATATATTAGGAAAGGAAACAAACAAAGGGACACATGTTTTTTAAGTCAGTGGACTCGCCTTGTTTTTTGAACCACGTGCTTACGTTTGTTCTTAAAAAGAAATAAGAGTCCTTCGTAATTCTGAGGCTTGGTTAGCATTTTTTATAGGATGACATAAAATTGCTTTCAAATATTTTATCGAACTTTGTTTGGGTTTGGAACTTGAGTGATGATCGATGCCGTTTGAGTTTGTTTTGAAAGCAATTTTGCTCATCATTTATTGAAAAATCTTGAATTTTGTTATGTTAGTAAAAATGGTTTTTGATTGGTTAGATGTCTTAATTAGATTTTGATATGAATAATTAATTGGTAAGGCGTTAAGCCAACCAAATGAACCAATCGATTATTCGAGGATGCGGTTGATGTAGAATCGACCTATCCTATTATTAATAAAAATATTAAATTAATTATGAAAATTGATTGAATTTGTTTATGATTTTAGAAATTATTTACAAGCATTCGTTTCTTGATCTCGTGATTCTAAATTAACTAAATAATATAAAAAATCATAATCAAAATATTAAAACTAAATAAAATAAGATTAAGATTTTTGTATTTTTTATTATCTACTATCTAACATATACTAAAAGATTGCCCAAACTATTTAAATTATCAATTTCAAAAAAATATTTTACACTACACTTTGGATATTTTAATAATTAACAAAATAACCCTTAACGTTTTCAACTTTTTTGACTTTATGCACCAAATGTCAACTTCTCATTAGTCCAAATTAAAAAACACTTTTTCCCATCTTACACTACTTTCTCTTTTCATTTTATATGATTATTTAATACATTTGAATTTTAATATAATTGATTCTTTTACAATTAAATATCAAATTTTAATCTTACATTTTAGGATACATTTTATTTTTCTATTTGTTTATTATCACTGAAAATACTAATTAAACTATTATTTAACTTTAATAAAATTAAAATATATTTTATGAAATTGAATAATACAAATATCATTTATACAATTAACTTTTTATCTTATGGGTCACTATCAAATTATTATAATTTTTTTCAAATGTTAATTTTTTCTTTCTCCATATCACAAGTTTGCGTAAACCATGTGTGTATAAGTTATCTACTATATAACATACCTAAACTACCATTTTCAAAAAAAATATTTTACACTACACTTTAGACATTTTAGTAACAAATAAAAATAACCCCTAACTTTTTCAACTTTTCTAATTTTGTGCACCAATTATCAACTACTTATTGGTCCAAATTAAAAAAACATTTTTTCCCATCTTACACTACTTTCTCTTTTCTCTCTCTTCTCTTTTAATTTTATAAATTTAATACATTTGAATTTTAATAAAATTGATTCTTTTACAAATAAATATCTCATTTTAAACTTATATTTTAGGATATATTTTATCTTTTCTATTTATTTATTATCACTGAAAATACTAATTAATCTATTATTTAATTTTAATAAAATAAAAAATATATTTTATGATATTGAATAATACTACATATCATTGACACAACTAACTTTTTATCTTATGAGTCACTATCAAATTATTACTATTATTTTCAAATATTAATTTTTTTTCTTTCTCCATGTCACAAGTTTTTTTTTTTAAATTACTTAATAGATTGAGTTTATTTTAACATCACATAATTCAATTTAAATTCACATGTTTATCTAAATATATCATCTATCAAATTTATCATTATATTTTGTATAATCATATTATTTATTGTAATATATTAATTTTATAAATTTTCATTATACTTTCTCAATAAATATGAATTTTTCATATGTATATTAAAAAAAATTATTTCGGCAAATATTAAAATAAATTCACCCGTAGTAATTAATAAAAATTTTAAATATAATGAAGGTTAGAAAAGTGTAACTTTGTGGAAATAAGATAAACGATAAGAAATAACAAAGCCCTAAAGCCCAAATATGCAACTAAACCCTAAGTTAAATCACATAATTAAAAAACTAATAGGTAATAAAAAACCATCAAATTAATAACAAGGTGCCTAGGACGGTGCCTTCCTGTTGTACTCTAAAATTTAATCTCTTCATTTTAACCTCATCTAGCTTATAGTTTTATCATGAGCATTCTTGCATATTATAAATTTCGTGGTTATATTCTCAACCTTGGCATGTCTTAGAGATGGCTATCTCACTCCTCCTTCAGTGGATTGTACGTCTAATTATTTATTCCCCAAACGTGCATATGTTCCAAGATATCTCAAGTTATAACTAAAAATATACATATGATTTTAACAAAAATATTTAAAAAAAATGGTGCTCACCAAAAATACACTTCAATTTTAGAAGAACAACATAAAAAATAAATAGGGTTTAATTTTTCATCACGAGGTGACTTAAAAATTTCCATTTTTATATTCGGATTTCATTTCCAAATTTGTATGAAGCATAAAAGGCAAAGGCCATCCATATTTGTTGGTGTGGCACAACACAACAAGAAGCATTAGTTTGTCAAACATAATCTTTGACATACCTACGTATTTGCCAATATGTCGATCTCAAAAAAAGTTTCCATATTTTCTCAAGAAGTGCATGCACATTAATTCCAAGTGTACAAAGAAAGCTGTTAAGAGTTGTCATGCCCTAATGTGAAAGTATGTAAATGTGGCAAAAAGTACCAAATTAATTAATAAAACATTTCTATCTCAAAACCCGGTGAGGTTCCTATATGAACGGGACAACCTACCCCAACTAATTGTGTTGCATATTATTATTATTTTCTCCCATTTTATATTTGAAGGATTATCAACTGATAATATATCTAACTGAATCTTTCTCTAGTTCCAACTCAAGATTAAACAAATTGAAAGATACATTTATGTATATGTTTACCAAAATTAAAATAAGCCACAATATTATGTTGTCTACTAATATTTTGGAAGACAACTCCATTAATTGAACACCTCATAAGTACACCAACTAAAGAACAGACAATTAATTGAAGCTACAATTATATTGTCTAAGGTTTGGAAGATGCATCATATTTTATATCTTCACCTAAAAAAGAAAGACTATTTTATCTTCAACAGAAAGAAGACCTTTTTTTTTTTTTTATTCCAGCCATTAATTATCTTGAGTCATGTCATTCCATTACTATATATATAAGATTTAGCAGCAATAGGTGCTAAAAATCTCGTACCCATTCTTTGAAGCTATCTCAACAAGTATCATAATTTATCCCACCTAGAAGGGTAGTTTAATTTAGTCAAAGTGTTGAAAAAAAATGTACTCGTTGAGTTGGAGTTTTAGATTTGGATTGAAAAATAATTTTTGCGTGGTGTTTATTAGAATTTTGACAAACAAAAACTAACTATCTTTTTAAAATTGATCTAAGACAATATAAAATCTATTTGTTAGTCTCCTTTTAAATTTGAAATATGTTTGTTTTGAACTATAATGAGAATCACAATAGTATAAATTTGATTTGAAATTCTTATAAGGTGAAATACGACAATAAATTTTTATTTTTATTATAAAAAGGTTAGCGTCAAAATTTATGTATATAAAATATAAAAAAATTAAAAATTTAATTAATTTTAAAGCGCTCTCGCTGTATTTTAAGTTAATGCATAATTACCACTGTCTAATTATTATCTCAAACTCTCATTTTATTGATCCTAACTTCTATATGTATTTTACTCTCGTAATAAAACAGTTGGTTATTAAAATTGGTAATCGAAACCAAAAAATTGTTCTTTAAAAATAATTATTCAACTGATATTGCTAAATCCCGTCGGCTAGATGACCTTACATACCGATAAACTAATTTAGCCTAACATATTATAAAATTCAATAACAGCGCAACAGTAATAAATAGCATCAGACAGAATAAACCCAAACATTGGATACACTTTTGACAATAATAAATTAAAGCTTTAAAAATAAACCTGAAAACAAAATTGCAAATAAATCCTTAATTGTCAGGTGTCTCCCACAGGTCGGTGAGATATGCCTTTAATTGCTCCCAAAATAAATTCAAGAAAGAAAATAAAAGTTCGGTTCTAACGTAAGGTTAGAATCAGCAAAAGTTCACAACAATTTTTGGTGTGGAGACTGCTATGAGAAAATAGAAACGAAAACGAGAAAAGTAAATGAAACTAGTAATCGAAAAAAGAAAATAAAATTCACTGGAAAATTCAATACAGTAACGGCGAAGCGAAGTGAAAAAGAAGGAGAGTCAAAATGAAGCATCTCGCTGTCTATTTATAGAGTGAAGGTTTGGCAAGAAAATAGGAGTTGTCGAGTGATTTTCTCCCTGCGAAATTGTCTCTGTGGCGGTCGCTAGGGTTTGTTGGAAGAGGTGTGTGACGACCGTCATGGGCTTGCTTCATGAGGAATCCCTGCGAAATTCCTAAGTTGTAGAGACCGTTAAGGTTGCATGGAAGAGGGTGTGACGACCATCACACCTACTGGTCTGGTGAACGCGCATGTGGTAATGGGCTGGGCCTTGTTGCTTTTTTATTTCTTTTTTTTAACGCCTTGCTTCTCATACCCCCATTTTGATATCACGCCACATACTTGCATATTTTGCTCTTTTTGTGGATTTTAAGCTTGATTCACTCATCTTTTTGCGACTTTCTGCGTACATGCATTGTAAGCATTAAATACTTGAAAACATAGAAAATACCGATATAATACGAATAAAGAGTAACTTAATTTAAATAAAATATGGATAAAATTCATGTAAATTGATTCAAATATACGATATATTTTCGGGTTATCAATCTCCTCCCATATTCTTAAGTTTTCAAAATATTCTCCCTATTTTTCAAAGGATTTTTATTTTCAAACTCGAACCACTTTCATACAAAACTTGGACTTAGGTCCATGATTTTCAAACTTCTAACAAAACTTTTAGTCCATTTAATAATACTTTGACCACTTTTTGTTAAGACTAAAAAATAACATAACCTCATTCAAACTTTTTGAACCCTTTGTGGCTTTTCTTAAATACCTTTTTTTTTGAAAGATAAGACTTTTGTCAATTCCTTGAGTTGATGGGGACCGTTATACTTCTACTGTGTGTAGTGAAGATAGACGTTTTGACTTGGTGTTAAGGATGCTCGTTGATGCAAATAAGAGCTTAAGATTCTCCGCTTTGAGTTAACAAAACGCTCTTTTCTCACATTTGTGGGTAGTAGGCATGTTTGCCACTCGAATATGACGATGATGTCTACATGGATTTTGATTTCAACATTGCACATTGTTGGTATGTAGGCCTGGAACTCATTGGAAGATCCATCAAATCAAAAATTGTAAAATATATTTCTTTTCTCACCCCACCTAGAGCTATCAAAATGGGCCGAAGCCCATGGGTCGACCCATCGGGCCCAAAAAAAGTTAGGGCTTGGGTCTTATTTTTCGAGCCCATTTACTTCCGAGCCTTTTTTTAGCCCGAGCCTAAAAAGCCCTAAAAAACATTATGGGCCATGGGTAGCCCACTAGCCTGAAAAAAATATTTTTTTAAAAATATAATTAGAATTTATCCTTTTCAAATTATAATTGTTATAAAATTTTATAACAATTTGTTGTTATAATTGTTATAACATTATAATTGTCATGAATATTTATAACTTAAAATTTGTTGGAAGAAGTTATTTATTTTTGTGAACTACATTGAATAATTTCTGATGAATTTTGGATAGTTTGAATTAAGTTAATGTGTTGTTTTATATTTTAATTGTTAACTTGTATTACTTATATAAAAAATTTAATTTTGGATATGAAATTTAATAACAATTTTTAATAACAATTTATTAAGGAGAAAATTTTAATTTTTGGATATGAAATTTAATAACAATTTAATAAGGAGAAAATTTTAATTTTTTAAGAAATGGGCCTGTTTAGGGCCGAGTAGCCCGCAACCCAGACATGGAAGGGCCTGAGTAGTAAAAATTGGGCCCATTTTAATATGGGCTTTTTGGGCCTGGCCTTAAAAATCCCGAGGCCCGCATAGGCCAGCCTGTTTAGGTCTCGTAGACCATCTTATCCTTCATTTGTGGGTTTTATTCGATATTTTCCCTTTCCACCTTTGGAATAAATAAAAGTTCGATGGCGACTTTATTGTTTAAATATAATAATGCGATTTTTCCAATTATCACACACGTCAGGTACTCGTTTATCGTTTTCTATAACATAACATGTTTAGGAATTTTTTCATTTGTATAATTACCATGACATTCATTCTTTTTGCATTACTTGCTCATGACTTGAATCACTTTAGTTCCTTTTTTATCTCAAACGTGAGGAAGTTTTCCAGTGTTCATATATGCTGGAGGCCATAATTCTTGTTTTAACTAGATTTTATTATAGTTAATCTTTTGTTTGTGTTGATTGTATAATTCCATGAAAAATATCAAGGCATTTTGTTTGAATTTGAGCACAACTACCTAACCAAATAGTCGATTTACCTTGTGAGTGTGTGAACCTTTGTAGCATCCTTTGAGCCTTTTTGTGTTAGACGGTGTGGCAAGTGATCAAGATGGGGGGTGAATAGATCACTTCTTTTATTATCACGGATTTAAAAGTACTTGTCAGAGTTAATGCTAAAACTACGGAAAGCGACACACGGTCCTCAATAGACTTCCGTCTATTCTGAACCGGCTACTAGAAAACCGGACATGCGATAGTTTGATGGATTTTAATTGAGATGAATAAGATGAATTAACATAGAATTTGTATTGAATTAATGCACCTATCACTATAACACTATTTCCAATGAATAAATTCAAGCTAGAACTTTTGTCAAACAGTTGGAGTATGCTAGTTCAATGATCAATGGCAATGGAGTTTTGATAAAGAGTTTCTTCCAGCCTTGTATCAATGAACGTGAAAATTTTCACACCAATTGAATAACCAACTTGTTATAAAAGTAAAGAGAGAAAGAGAAAGAATATGATACGCAGAGCAATTTGGTAAGGAAGTTCCCCACTATCGTCCTCGCGTGTGGGTACGTCTCCCTCTCAATTTTCAATTTGGAATTGAGAACTTTCTTTATCAATAAGCTGAAAAATGTTTACAAGGTTGCGTTACAAAGACAGAAAAACAAATCCCACAGATCTTCTTCTTCTTGTATGAACCATCTCTTGATCTGAGCTGATCAAGAACACACCTGCAAGATTCACAGACAATTCACCACTTCTATGACCTGTTTGCGAAATCACCCCGATCTCCAAACCCTACGCTATGGCTGAATCTGCTCTATGCAATCGTGACTGACAAACCCACAAGAACACCTGCGTTCTTGCTAGACAAACCTTCTGGTTTTTCCTCGAAACCCCCTTCCGAATCTTCAACTCAACTAGATCACCGATCGTATCATTGAACGTTATTTATATGATCCCTTGATCCAACAAACAATGATGATTATGTGTCAATGTTCTTGAACCAAGCAGATTGAGAAGATGATGAAGATGTAGTCTCTTTCAGGTTTCTAATTGCTCAAAAAATGGATGCTCACCAATTGTATTTGTGACACCTGTTCAACTAAACTGCCAAGATTTGCTTATATAGGAAAATAGAAACATGTTAGAACAAAAATAGACTTATGCATCGATACAAGTTTCGTATGCATCGATACAAATCACTATATATATTGATACAAGTTATTTTGTATTGATGCATACTGTATTAAAATTGATTTCAGGGAGTTGAGATCAGTATGAATCGATACAAACTTTGCATGTGTCGACACAAGTCACTATATGTATTGATACAAGTGATTTTGTATTAATACATATTGTACTGAAGTGGTTTCCAGAAGGTTGAGTTAGGTATGCATCGATGCATGGAAAAGATGTATCGATACAAGTACATTATGTATTGATACAAGCACTTATGTATTGATGCAAAATCTAAATCATGCAAGAGTTCAGAATCTCAGTTCACGTTTGTATCGATGCAAAACGCGTATGCGTCGATGCATACTGTATCAGATTTATTTCTAAAATAAGCGAACTGCTATGGATTGATTTAAAAGGGCTTGTATTTATACAAACAATAAACAGAACTGAATCTTCAATTTTTGATGTTCATATGTATTGATCCATAACATTATGTGTCGATGCAAAGCTTATGTCTTTGAGCCATCAAACTGACATGTATCGATACAAAAGTCGTATGAGTTGACTCATACTCAAGAGAAATTGTTTTTATGAACTCAATCAATTATATGTATCGATGCATGCCTTTTTGTATCGACTCAAGAGGTTTGGTCATGAGCAAAATCATACTTTGACCATTTTTATGCATGTTATTATGTTTGGACAAGAAAATATGTATTTAGGACAAAGTTAGACAATCAAACACATGTATTTGCAATCATACAAAACTATCATGTTATGCAAAGGGTTGCTCACATTTTGGTTAATATCCATGTTATTTTTGAACTTAATGCTTGTCTATGATTATTTGATTTTCCTTTTTGAGTGAACATTAATTCTTTGTTTTCTTGAACCCTCAACTATGAATTTTAGTTGAATTTTATCTTGCCATAGAAAGTAGAGATTATTCACTAGGATGTTGGTTGAATTTAATTTTAGTAGAGCATTGTTTGATCATTTATATTGTGGTTGCTACGAGGTTGCGAAAAGAAAAAGAAAAGAAAGAAGAAGAAAAAAAAGTGTGTGAAAAAGAAGGAAAAGAAAAAGAAAGAAAAAAGAGAAAAAGTTTTGAAAAAAAAGAGTATGGAATAATATTGTGTTAATAAGTAATGTGTATTGGTTTGAAATTTGGGATGAAGAAGTTTGATTGGAATTATTTTACTTGAAACTTTGTGGAAGTAATTGCTCCCTTTGGTTTAGGCAAATTTTTGTTTCGATTGACTTTAGGACTTATCACTTGTTTGTTAACCAAGCCGCATTACAACCTTGAAAAGCCCTTGTGATTCTTGCCTTTATATTTCAATGTGATTTTTTGGATGAGCGCATAATTTAGTCTAGTGTTTGCAAGATTGTGGATGAGTGTCAAAAGTCCCTCACCTTTGTGTATTCTTCATCTACCGATGAATTTTTACTAGGTGTGATTCATGATTGAGCTTGTTTTGTTTTAGAATGTTTAGTATGATTTTTGTACTTAGACTTCGTTTCGTTTATATGTTGTCGTTATAGGATTGTGGTAAGTATTTACTTTGAGTGTGAGTTTTTTTTGAACCATACATTTGTTTTATGTTTTAAAAACCTATTGATTCATGATTCTTGGATTGTCGTCGTTTGTTTCTTTAGGGTATTTGAATTTGTTTGAGGACAAATAATGTTTCAAGTTTAGGAGAGTTTGATACGTGCAAATTGTAGTTATTTTTGTCGCACTTATTGATTCTTTTTATCAATATTTGTTGAATAATCTCGACTTTTTTTGTAAATACATTTATATATATATATATATATATATATATATATATGTGTGTGTGTGTGTGTGTGTGTGTGTGTGTGTGTGTGTGCGTGTTTATGTACATATTGTATCGGTTGATTAGTTTTGTATTCTTTTTGTAGGTATTTGAGCATGCTTGAAGCGATGAGGAATAAAAGTTCTGAGATGCATTTTTGAGTCAATAAAGGAATAAGGCAAAAGAGAGAGTCATTCCAAGATGTGAGGATAAAGAAACAAAAGTAGCTTTTCTAGTGTCCGTCACTGGGCGGTGATGGGGCGTTATGAGTGTCAAGCGATCATCGGGTGGTGCATGAGTGGTGCAGAAAGGAGAAAATCCAGTAGCTCTTGACTTTGGCTCGCCAACAGGGCGGTGATTCCATTTACTGGGCGAAAGCGATATATTTTTTCCAGATGCTTGCGTGGCACAACATGGGCCATGTGTTGAATAAGCAGCACCAGGTCGTGCTTTGGAGCGTCGGTCGGTGCCCGCGGGAACAATTGTTTTGTATATATTTTACTTTTGATTCATTTGTTATTTTGATGGTTTTGGGGTGGTTTTTTTTATCACAATTTCATTCAAGCTCATACTTTTGATAGAATAACTTAGAAAACAACACTAGGGCTTGCATACAGATGGTCTGGGGTGAATTGCTCATTGACTGCCTTTGACAAACCCGAAGATTTGTGGTTTATCTCTTTTCCTCTCTATGTATTTCTCTTTTGTTGGTTTTTGTATGTATATTTACTTTGAACATATGTATATTTGTCGCTCACGGCGTTGTATAAAATCCGCTTTACTTATGTGTGTCGATTATTGTCCTAGATTTTTATTTTGTGTTAGGGATTTGAGTTTCTATAGACATATACTGCTCGGATTCTTATCTAGGATGATTATCTATTAGTTTCTGGACTCTAGAGATAGATTTAGAGCTGACATTCACTTAGGGTATCTGAGATTAATGCCTCTATGTTGGTTATATCGATTGAGAGATTGTCGATGCGAGTGGCATGATTGAATTATGTATTGTTGAGGTGCTAGAGAGATTGCTACAAAGGTGATGCAATCAGCCTTTCAATTTGGGTTAGAAATTACTTAAGTCGTGAGAGATACGTGATGAAATAGACGAATATCGTAGGTTGAGTATAATTGGTCGATAGGTTTAAGTTTGTGAGGAGTTGTGTACATTAGAGTCAGATAATTTGTCTATTCTTTTTACTTTTGTTTGCATTTATTTTTGATTGATACTTTTCCATACAACCCATTTATCCTCCTAACACATTAACAAGAAATTTATCAAACGACGACTCAATAACCCAATCTCGGTGAACACGATATGATATCACCTATATAGCCCAGTAAAATAATAATTTACTTTATGCTTGCCGCTTTACTGCTTTAGCAGAAGACTGCATCTGATGATGATAATGTTGATGGTGATCAAAATGCATTTGAGAATGATGAGACTGATGATATTGAATCTGGTGGTGATGCTAATGAAGAAGGAGATGCATATGAAACTGTTGATGATATTGATGCTAATGGAGATGCATGACTGCTTCTATGTTGCTTTTGATATTTTGTTATGTTTGTGTATTTTGGTTTATGTATTTGTAAGGGTTAAAATTCCAAGACATATTTTATGCTCCTTGTATGCCTCTTAACAATATGTGCTATAGTGGTTTGATCTTATTGGGCTGTTATAACTTTGTCATATTCTAGCTAAAAAAAGGGAGTATTATAACCTAACCAGTAATTGTTTTTTGAAGGGGATAAATGTTCCTCTTTTAATTACGTGTTGGCTGACTTGAGGGAGAGAATCTTGATTCTCTGTGTTGCTTCCATTGAGGGGAAAATATATAGTTTGAACTAACTTGAAGATATGTTAGAGAAGATGTCCTGACATCAATCTGACTAATTGATAAGTTATTTCTCTCAATGTTGACTAGTTTACAGATTTCACTAACCTTCTTTTTTCTATTGTTGTGCCTCTGGTGTGTGTATTTGATTTATTTTGAAACATGTTTTGTTTTTTGTTGGAATCTGAACTATGGATTGTTAATTTGTTTTAACCAAAAAATTTCAAATGGGGAGAATGTTAATTCTCTATTTTTATGATTGTCATTAATTTTGGTAAAACTATTTTGAATGTAACATGTTTAGAAAGATATTCCAATCTTGCAGTAAGAACATGTGGGACACAACGTCCTATCCAGATCATTTGACATCTTGTCTATTACAATTGTTTCTCTTGGAATTATGGTTTAATAAATCCTGAATATTCTGGGAATATTAGGATATTATATGTGTCGTCCAAGGCTGAAGAATCAAAGATTTTTATGTATATAGAAGATTAATTTGTTTCATTAAAAATGTTAAGACATTCTAGGAAATAAATCTTTGAAGTCCTATTTTTATGCAGAAGTTTCTGCTGATTTCCTGCAATAGATCAATTGTGTTTATGAAGCCCAAATCTAGTCCATTCAAGGTTATAAATAGAAGGCTTCAACCCTAATAGAAGTTTGTTTTTTACATGTATTTTTGAGTGGGTGTCAATTGTGGTTGTTTAGGGTTTGTGTTTTTTTGTGAATTAAGAGCCTCTCTAATATCATTCTAATATAAGAGTAAGATTGTCTCTTTGAGTTATAATTCTATGTCTTCATTTATAAACTTTTAAGGATTGAGTGATATTGTGTCATAGAATTGTGTCTTATGAAACTTTCTTTTGAATTAAGTTATTGCACTGTTTGTGACTGAAGGGATTTGAGAAGGGTCTCATACCTAGACGAGTTTTAGGTAGAAGTTAAGCGTGAGTATTGACTAAGTGAGTAGATTGTAAACTAGTAATACTACGTAGGTGTTGTTGTACACTGAGTTGCATTAACAATTATGTGTGTTCTTTAATTTTTGTACTATTAACTGTGTTTAAAATTGTTCATTATATTGTTGTTCAGAGATCAGTGTATCGACATTTCTTAGGACATCTGAGATCTGATTGCCAGAATTTCACTCAACATAGATTTAGTTTAATATTCACATAAATTATTTATTATTAATATTGAGGCTTTGTAGAATAGGCTGAGAGATTGTTGATTAAATAATAAGGTTGAAACCGTATCAAACATTTAGCATAAACTTTGTTGTGAGCGATACGTGATAATATTGATGAATGTTTAGATTATGTATAACTGATTGGTAAATTGTATATTCTATCGTTGAATCAAATTTAATCCTGACAAGCTCTTATACCTATGAAACTTTATCTATCATTTATCGACATACATTTAGTAACTTTGAACTTTCAATCATCTTGCAAACTTCCACTTAAAATCATAGTATCTACTGAATGACATTGATATCGCACTAGTTCTTGTGGACATCATAAAACATATACTTACTTTTGATTGCTCAACATCAAAATGACGTCGTTGCTAGGGATTGATGTTTAGATATTAAAGAATCACAATAGTTTTGATCTTTTTAAGCTTTGTACATTTAACTATATTGTACATATACTTGTTTTCCATCACGTTTGCTCAAGTGTTGGTTAGGGGTGTGCTTTCTATTTATACTTGAGGAAAAACTCCAACATATCAACTACTTTTGAACCAAAAATCGAAAGAAACTAGATAAACAAAGGAATTAGCAAAGTGAAAGGGTTATCATAAGAAAACCACCATTACTTTAAATAGGCATAGAGCTAACAACGTTAAACAAGTAATTATTGGGAGACAACCCAACTTTATAAGTATATAATAGCTTTTGTATTAAGTAGTTTAAGCCTTAAAGAGTGAAAGTGGATGGAAAACATGAGATATATCTGCATATGGAAAATTCTGGGCAGTAGAGCGCTGGTTTTAAGTGCGCCATGCTATACCAGTACAAATTATTTTTAGCCAGACCACTTATCCACTTTCACCCAGGCTCATTTACCCCATCTTTGTGGTGTTTTTTTTTTTTTTTAATTAAGTTGTTGTTTGTTTAATTTATTTAAAATAGATAGTATAATAGTTTAGTTTAATATCAAGTTGTTAAGTTTTTAGCAAAATATTTTTTGAGTTTTTTCCAAAAAACTTATCTTTGAATGGATTGAAGAAACAATTATTGATGATTCCTAGTTTGATTGTTTCAACATGAAAATGTTGTGGTAATGATAAAAGCTTGAAAACATGGTACAATGTCAATGTACATGTTTATTCTTTCTAGAACGTAGCTTGAATATGAAACTCGAATTTTGTACAAATATCATGTCATTCATTCTTTTACAATACAAATTCATGATTGAACCACTTTAGATCAAAACATAAATGTGAGGAAACTTTCCATTATATATATTATATGCATAGGAGACCAACAATTCTTTATTTTTAACTCGGTTGACTTATGTTTAATCTTGCAATTATATTGAATTGAATGAAAGCATGAAATGACGAGGCTATTATTTTTGAATTTGAGCACAACCACTTGACCAAAATTGACATACCTTGTGAATGAGCGAGAATTCGTTAACCCCTTTGAGCCTTAGTTTCAGGATCCATATTGGTTTTGGACTGTAAAATTTGCACATAAATATTTAGTTCATTAATAATTTTTGAATGGGTTCTAAATTTTTTTCATGAAACACTTGAACCATCAACCATCATTTGTGGTTGAAATTTTGTTCCTTTTCTTTAAAAATAGGGGGAAATTCATGTAATTTTGGTTGATTCAAGTTGGGGAGAAAAAAGGTGGGTTACTAAAGAAGTTGAAAAAGAAATTAAAAAAAGAGAAAAAAAGCAAAAAATAGAACAAAAAGATGAAAGAAAAAGTGGAAAATATTTTGTGCCAAATAATGTGATTCATGAGTTATTCATTTAAGTAAATAGAAGTGGTAAATGAAGTTCTGAATGATAAATAAATTTTGAAATAAACGCTCTTCATAATTTTGGCAACTTTGTTTCAATTATCTTTAGATATGATATTTTCTTGTTAGCCAAATCTCATTACAACCCTTGAAATTCGTTTGTGATTTGTGCTCTTATGCTTTAAATATCATTTATTTGGATGAGTTCATAAGTTGATCAATATGTTAGCAAGAATTTTGGGTGTTAGTCTAGTCTCTTATTGTTGTTCTCTATCCATTGATAAATATATGTGCTAGGTGTGATTCATAATTGAGAACGTGTAGTTTTGGAATGCTTGACATTAGTTTTGTGTTTAGAATTTGTTTCATTATGATGGTTTCGTTGTAGTATAGTGGTAAGCATGACACTACTTGTGCTTTTGAAAACTTGAACCATGCATTGGTCTTATCTTCTCAAAACTTGTTCTTTAGGTTTGGAAGATTCTTATTTAAGGACAAACAAAATTATAAGTTGGGGAGAGTTGATAAGTGTCAATTTATGTATTAAAAAGTGGAACTTAGTAACTTAATTCATTGGACTCGCAAGTCAAAACCTCAAATTTTGCATAAATATTGTATAGTTGATCATTTGAAACTCATTTTGAAGTTATGTTTGCACTAGACGAGCTTTGGTCGTCAAAAGATAAAGAAATGTCTTCAACAAACATTTTTTGGATCTAAGATATCCTACAGTTAAGGCTTAGCTCCATTGAAGCATAGAAAGTCGGGGACTTCTACTCTTAACGCCAAATCTGGGGCTTAGGCCCATTTAAGACGGTTTGATATTTTTTCAGGTAAGCGCGCTAAGCGCCAAATCTGGAGCTAAGCGTGGTCTACTTTTTCAGCTTTCTATAAATACCTTTCCAATTTAAAATTTTAAAAATATTTTACATTTTGGAGAGAGAGAGAGAGAGAGAGAGAGAGAGAGAGAGAGAGAGACTTAGAAAGCAATAGGAGAAGGTGCTTCTTGAAGATCATAAGTTGGGTTCACGTCAATCGTCAGGATATCACAGTTGATGCACATTCATCTCCATTCTTCTCTTTGTATTTGTTGGGGGAGTTACATTAGGAGCATTAATACAAAGTTGAGGAATAAGCACCTTTGTGAGACACACACTACTTATCCACCTAAAGCCTTAAGGTGAGAGGTGAGTGGGTTCTCCCAGTTATATATGTTTAAGTCTCCACATTCTTATCAAATGTGAGACTATTTTACCACTTACTCACAGTTGCTGTATTATTCCAACAACCCCCTCATGTGTGAGTCCACAATGGTCCCCCTTATATCGTCGTTGACATCTTACAACGGGACATCCACATTACGATACAAGTATCTTCCAGTCTCTTTCTCGAATCAAAGACTCATGTTGGAGGAGTTAATATGAGCATTGATACATAGTGTAGGACTAGACATCTTTGTGAGAGACACACCAGTTACCCACCTAAAACTTTAAGGTGATAGGTGCACGAGTTCTCCCACTTATATATGCTTAAGTCTCCTCATTCCTATCCAATGTGAGACTATTTTCCTGCTTACTCAAATTTGCTATATTATTCTAACAATATGTATTTTTATTTATCATTGTGTCATATGCAATCTATTTACTAATCGATATCTATGTTATCTTTGTTTCACTATTTAACTTTATAGGTTTGAATTTATATTGAGAAATACGGTTCGAATCTTGATCTAAGATGAACGTCTATTAGATTATAATTTTAGACATAGATTTAGTTTAACATTTACATAAAGTATCGATTCTTAATGATGTCGTATTGTTAAATAGGCTGAGAGATCGACGATTAAACAATAAGGTTGAAATCTCATCAGAAGTTTAGACATAAACTATGTTGTGAGCGATACATGATGATATTGATGAATGTTTAGATCATGTATAATTGATTGGTAAGTTGCATATTGTTGTATTCTGTGTTGATGAGAACAATTTAAATTTATACATTTGATTTTAAGAATAATGTAAATTTTATATTTTGTGTTTAAAATATTTAAAATTATATGATTTGTCACATATTTTGTACTCCCTCCATTCCTATTTATAAGAAAATTTTAAATTTTTAGATTCATTTAATAATTGATGTATCTAACTTATATATAGTCCAAATACATCATTTATTTAATGAATCTATAAAGTCAAAATTAACTTATAAATAGGAATGGAGGGAGTAGTTTATGTGTAAAAATTTATACGAGTCAGTCAAAATCAGATTTAAAATAAATTATATATGGCAATATATAAGATTTAGCCCTTAGGTTATTACGTAAAACCGACATAAAAACGAATCTTATTACCTCGGTTATTAAATAAAACTGAGAGATATGTGGCGCGCTACATAAATTTGAAAATCAAAATACATTATTGTTAGTGATCAAACCAATGTCCATTTGTTATATAACTTCAGTTTCTTAAAAACCTGAGAATAAAGTGACAAGTTTTCATTTCAAACATCGCTTGTGTAACTAAGATAAAATCTGAGGTAAGATGTGTTATTTGTAATAGTAGGTCACTACTTCAACCACCAAACCAAAATATTTAAATATCTCATACATCTCTTTAGCTCTACATAAATCTGAAAACTTTGTAAACAAGAAGTTTGAAATATGTTGTCCTTCCAATGGTCCTTTCACTCTTCTTGAATCCCAGTGCAATACATGCCTAGACTCAGTGTTTGATCTTCTATGCCTTCTCCTCTTCCAACCTTCCTGCTAGATATTCTCTCCAAGTCTCCATTTTTGTACAAGAAAACTGTTAAGAGCTGTCATGCCCTAATGAGAAAATATGTAAAATGTGCCAAAAAGTACCAAACAAATAGAACATTTCTATCTCAAAACCCGGTGAGGTTCCTATAAGGGGCCAACCTACTCCAATAATTGTTTTAATATACTATTATTATTTTCTTCTCATTTTATATTTATAGGATTATGAACTAATAATATATCTAACTGAATCTTTTTCTAGTTCCAACTCATGATTCAACAAATTAAAAAAGCCACAATATTATGTTGTCTAATATATTCGAAGATAACACCTCTTAAGTACATCAACTCATGAGCAGACAAATAATAAAAGCTACAATTATGATGTCTAAGGTTTCGGAAGATGCATCATATTTATCTTCTCCTAAAAAAAGAAAGACTATTTTAACTTCAACAGAGAGAAAACCATATATTTTTATTCCACGCATTAACTACCTACCTTTAGTCATGCCACTCCATTACTCCATAAAATTTAGCAGCAATTGGTGCATAAAGTCTCGTACCCATTCTTTGAAGCTTTGTCAACAAGTATCATAATTTATCTGTCTCCTAGAAGGGTAGTTTTAGTCTAAGTGTTGAAAAAATTTGTACTCCTTAAGATGGAATTTTAGACTTGGTTGAAAAATAAACTTTGCTAGGTTGTTTATTAGTATTTTGACAAGCAAAATTATCATTTTAAAATTATTAAAAAAAGGTTAGCGTCAAAATTTAGGACCAGGCTTTCCTGCAGTTATAACAACACGTATTCACGCAGTCGAATAATGGTGATCATTTGATCGTGATCGAATGATTCAAATTCAATTTCATATTTTAAAGTATAAAATCAAAATTTTAAAATTTATATTTTGTGAAACATCGAATTTGAATCCTACAAATACCAATGACATAAATGTGTAAATGTGTGTTTTTATTGAATGAATCCAATTTCCAAAATTTATGCTTACTAAATATTAGAAAATGAAAATTTTATTACAAGTGATATGAATGAGTTTTTCCGCTTGTCTTATTGAATAAAAATTATTTGAAGATTACGAGAATTTTTTTTTCACACCCCAGATTCAATCTGTTTTTTTATTCCAATTTTATCTTTGATACAATCCAAAAGAGTTTTTGAACGAAATTTTCAGTAGACCCACTAAATTTTCAGTACATCGAAATTTTCGAAAGTCTATTTAAAAAATTAAGTATACTGGAAATTACGTAATATCCGGTACAACGAAATTTTCGGAAGTGATTTAGAAAATTTCGATATACCGGAAAATACAAGTTTCTGGTAAATTGGAAATTACGGTTTTCTGGTATACTGAAAATTTCAATTATAAAGGAAATTTTCGATATGTTTAAATATTAGGTTTTTTCAACGGTTGAGATTTTGCCGACACTTTTGGAGGGTTCTGATTGTATCGACACTTATGTGTGGTCTAGAACGCATCACCATTTGTATTAATAGGGGTCTTAGGGTTATTGGATAACACATCTCAACAAAATGCCTCTTCCTCAATTTCTGATTAAGGCAAAAGTGTATTACAACGACGACAAACCACATGTTGAATTCAAGATCCCGTATGAATTTGAGTCCTTTGCCACCTTGAAAGAAACGTTGAACGATTTTTGCCTGATTCCGAGAATAGAAGGGTGATAAAGATCGAGTTTCGGGAGGATTACATTGGTACAAATGGTTGGGTGAAATAAAATCTAATCGAGTTGAAGAATGATGAAGATGTTAAGGCCATGTGGAAATTATTTCATCGTAGGATAATTAAAAGTTTGATCGAGTTAGACGCAGAGATCCGGAGATCTGTTTACGACATAATGAAGTGTCTGAAGCATCCAGATGAATCAGGTAGTTCCTAGGTTTTCATGTATCAGAGTAATGTTTATATTTGTGATATGTCATCTAATGTTTGTTAACTTATTCAAGTTTGTTATTTGTGTTATTTTGTTTTCTTTACGTAATTGAAACATGTACTAGCCAAAAAAGATTATGCAATAAACTAGAAGTGTGTTTGTCACAACATATACATAAAATACAATCATAAAAATAAAAATCTACATAGACCCTCCACGAGAGATGTTTCCCAACCTAGCTAACCCAGTATAAGTTATACCATCAGGGTTCACTAACTCCATGATGTTATCTAAGGTGAAGGCGACGAGCTGTAGCCACCAGCGGGAGGAGGTGGTGATGGTGGATCAGAATAATCTTTGGTACCTGAAGCCTCTGGGACGTCAGATGCTAAAGCCGGTGGTATGACTTGAGCGTGTGACACACTATGAAACCACTCAAGTTATCTATCCCCGCACTGCCCAAGCTCCCGAACCCCGACGGCTAAATCAATGATCTCACGGGGCGAGCTGATGATGTGACTCTAAAACCATCGATCAATGCCACCAGTTGGGGCCTCTGGGAGTGGGCGTGGGATGCCATGTACATAACATACTGGCGTAGACACTTCTCAGGCAAGTGTTTGGCCACAAAGCTCTCCTATCTGACATGTCCTGAATATAAAGTAGATACCTCAAAAGGACGATGAGGTCGATGAGTCATATACGGTGTCTATATGACATCATCCAAGGTTAGAGCATCCACCCTTCTCCTATACTCCATCCATCCTCCTAGAACATCCTATTTGTCCTTCCACCTCTTTGTATATGGGTCTCTAGCCTCAACATGCTAGATCATCCGCTCACAGATGTGAGGGATGTGCTCGTATATCCAATAATACATAAAATTCATGAAATTATTATAATAATACTTAATAATTATAAAAAAATCATCTAATGGATTATAATATACCCGTAACAAGCTTAGATAACTAGCAAGTTGTCTGGTCTCGGGATGGAATACAATATCAAGTGTCGTGTAAAGCATCATCAAGGCTGCCACTCCCTAAGCCCAACATGGAGTGTCAAGGGTGCTGAATAGAGACAAGTATCGAACATCAATGTAAACTTCAGACTTGTCTGCAAAGAGAGTACATGCCTCCAGATGTAGCATGTACGCCATAGCGGCAACCTCATACCTCTCTGCCTCCACTAGCGCCGCCTAAGTAGTACTCAACCAAGACATGCGAAGGTGAAACCCCCGAGTCTCATCAAATTCACGTAGCACGTCCACCTCATCGACCTTGAAATCATCCACAACCATGCGCACCACCGTCGCCTGGTCCCTATATACTGATGTGAAAAACGTATTAGCAATCGGAAGGTGAAAGAGGGCATCCACATCATACAAAGTCACTATCATCTCACCAAATAGAAGATGGAAGGATGATGTCTCCGGGTTCAACCTCTTAAAAAAAATAGATAACAGAGAGGCATCCGGCATCGTCAAAGAGCATCCAACAAAGTCCTGGAGATGGAAATCTTTAACTATCTTCTTCAGCCGCTCAAGCATCAAACTATCAGGGAAGTTTTTCAACTTCGACGTATGAGAAGCAACCTTCAACACTGGACTCTCATGTAACAAAACAACACAATTAAAAGAAATTAGTATACATCAAATCTTGTAATAAAAAAAATTAAGCATTTAAATGAAACTAATATTACAACCTCGCCCTGCCATATCCTATAAGCAACATTGTCAGCGTATTTTGTCAACACGGACCTAACATAAAGTCCTATGGGGAAACCTCTATCAGTACACATTGATGGCTCCTTAGATGCAATTGTAACGCCCCTGACAGCCGTCAGGATTGATCGACTGATCCCACAGACCAACACGAGTCTTTTTAGTATGCTTTGGTCTCACTCACATGCTTTCCGGGAAACTTCTCAGAAGGTCACCCATCCCATTACTACTCCAAGTCAAGCATGCTTAACTTTGGAGTTCTTATGGTTAGGCTAACTAAAAGAAGATGCATCTTGTTGGTATAGGTAGTACCAATTAATCCTTATAAGCCTCCTTCAACCATGCAGTCTCATGCCTGCATAGTCTTAGGATCCCTCTCATTCTGATGTGCTGACCAGTCTTAGCCCTTTTTGGCCTCGAGTATTACATGCGGCGTAAACACCCCCCGTCTTCTTTGGACTCGGATGTTTCATGCCCACCAGCTTCCGCATGGTTCGTCCTCGAACCACATCGTACTAGGAGAGGTATGGCTCTGATACCATTTGTAACGCCCCTGACGACCTTTAGGATTCATTGACTAAGCCCATAGACCAACACGAGTCTTTTCAGCATGCTTTGGTCTCACTCGTATGTTTTCCGGGAAACTTCCCAGAAGGTCACCCATCACATTACTACTCCAAGTTAAGCACGCTTAACTTTGGAGTTCTTATGGTTAGGTTACCAAAAAGAAGATGCATCTTATTGGTATACGTAATACCAATTAATCTTTATAAGCCTCCTTCAACCATGCAATCTCATACCTACATAGTCTTAGGATCCCTCTCATTCCGATGTGGCGACCAGTCTTAGCCCTTTTTGTCCTCAAGTATTACATGCGGTGTAACCACCCCGCCTTCTTTGGACTCGGGTGTTACAACAACAGTGGTGGTTTCTGTATCCGCATGAGACACCACGTCAACTCCCTCCTAAATCAACTCCTGAATCGGCTCTTGTACAACTGGATCCTATACCACCGACTCTTGAAATACCGACTTCTTTACCATCATCTGCTCCTCAACTACCTGCTCCACTGTAGGAACATGAGTATGATCCTCCACCTCAAGAGACTGGTGTTGTACCCCAAAATTCACCCTCTTCATTTTATATAAATAATTGGCTAACACTTAATTAAGAGGTGCATCGCATACATATCATTCATGCATTGATCATGGGTTCGAGATTTTCCAATCGTATGAATCTGTACAATTCTGAAGAAGAGGTTTGTTTCTCAAAAGTTGAATATTTGAGGTTCTGTCAATTCGGGCGTCATTTCAATACACAAACGCGTCCAGAAGCTTCTGGTAATTATCTCGCAAGTTTTGGAGTTCTGATCGTCTATCAGGTGGATGTTGATTACAATTTTAAGCTACAGTGTGTTGTGGTCGGATATTTGAACCCGAACTGATCCTATGGCCTTCCATGAGTTGTGAAGCATTGGTATTTGGCTTATCGATCTACGCGATTTATCAGAGAATAAAGAACGAACAGATAAAATGATATTTGAGCGCGTGTATCAAAAAGTCAACAAAAAGTCAAAGTTTGACCGAGCGGAATTTCGGGTCAAAATTGTGGTCAAAAGTCGACATTTGAGAAAATGCAGTCATTTGTCAAGAAAAATCGGAAGAATCGGGTAAAAATGAGGTTTCTTGCATTTTAAGTAATTTTGGACTTAGAGAAATTTTCAAAGTTTAAAGTACTTTATGTTCATGGAGCCATGTTGTCGCATCCGTATCTCACCCGCCTGTAGTCAAAAATTTGTGAATTGATAGTCGTTGGAAAGAGCGCAGTTCGTACTCCGACTTTGTCACTGTGAAGATTTTTTCAGAAATGCCCGGATTTCGAGTTATACAGCGCCGAAATTTGATGTTCATAACTTTTGAAGTTTTACACTTAGTAAAATTTTGAGTGTTTTTAATGTGTTCAAGTACTCGACTTCGGAGGCAATTTACACGTGTTTCGAGGCGTCGATTCGAATTAAGTTCAACATCAAAGTTGTTCATTTAATGGCAATCTACAACTTTGCTGAAGAAACCGAATCCATTCGGGAAATGGATAAAAAATTACAGAGCTCGGAAGTTACGATTTATCATTCCTCAAATTTCAACACTTAGAAAAATTTTGAAGTGTTTGTTTCTATGCTTTTGCTGACAGCTTCAGGGTCGATTTTATCATAGTTCGTGGCTCCGAATCGAAAAATGCTCAACTGGAAAGTCGTTCATTTCACGGCAATCTGAAACTTTGCCGAAGAAGTCGAATTCATTCGGTACTCGAATCGGAAGCTATAAAGCTCGGAAAATAAGAACTCATTATGTTTGTTAAATTCGAGTATTTTTGTGCACATGTTCAGGGCTGTTTTCGGCAATGATTCGGTCGCCGCACGGAAAAATTCCGAACACGAAAGTTTGAGTTCGTAATTCCATCTATAAGTTCCGTTTAGAAACTTTTTCGTTTCGGACGTCCGAGCTGGAAGAAACGGAACGCCGTAAGTGTCAGCATGAAGTTGTTAAAATGCAAGACAGCACATGCAATTTTTTGCCATGGTCAAGACGCATTTCATCGAACAGTTGGCATATGCATGTTCGGAGCTGTTTTCTCGTCGATCCGATCGCCGCACGGAAAAATTCTGAACACGAAAGATGAAGTTTGCCGTGTCCTCTACGAGTTCCGTTTAGAAACTTTTTCATTTCGGACGTCGGAGCTGGGAGATACGGAGCGCCGTAAGTAGTGACTTGAAGTTGAAAAATTGCTACATGTCATGCACAATACTTGCCCAGCCAGCCAGGCATTTCGTCGAACACTCACGCGACAAACTTCAAATACTTTTTTCTCCGAGATTTAAGCTTCGTATGGATTTTTGTCCAACTACAAAACTGCTCTATGTCACGCGATCTTTCCAACGGTACCGGATTTTTATCGTTGGGTCAAGTATCGGAAAAGTTACGGATCTGCAAAGTGAGGTACATGAATTGGTGTATTGAACTTAACACTTAGAAATTATTTTCAAACATGCAATCAGTTTGTGTCGGTGTGACTTCGGAGCTAATTACGGCGAGCTTGTGATTTTTTTTTCGTCGGGCACTCAACATCAATGTTGTTCTACCAAGTACGCTCTTCGAGTCGACGTTCCCGTTGTATCAATCGGACTCTTACACACTGAGATAGAAGCACCCGAAGTAGTGAGCATGGTGTTATTTTTTCAAAAAAAAGCTGATGGCAGTGAGGACACGGGTTGTATAGCAGTAACAGGCACGTCTCATAAATCCATCATGCACTTCACTCTCCATTTTTTTTTTTGGACCATTCAACTATTTTTTTTATAAAAAAATGTTCTTCTTCTTTTTTTTTCTTTTCAATAACAGTAAAAAAGAAAACTCTCATTTCTTTTTTTTCTAACAGTAACAACAATAACAAAAAAATCTAACAACCTCACCACCATTTTTTTTTCTCAACTTTCTCACCACCATTTTCTTTTCTTTTCTACACACTTTCATCACCTCCATTCTTTCTTTCTCTTCACGAACCACACGCCTAATCTTCTTCTTTCTCTTATCATCACATTCTGTTATTACACCTCAGGCCATCCTGATTCATTGGTTTTGTTTTCTTTTCCACCTCAACCGTAACAAGAACTCACACAGTCACGGCACTCTCTTTCTCCTCCCTCTTCAATCAACACTCCACCACGGTGACGATAGCGTCCCTTTTCCTTCTTCTCTCGCTAACCACCGCTATAACGGATCGCTCTTCTTCTTGATTCCAACAACCTCTCATTATCCATTCATCTCCAGAACGACCTTCCATAAGGAACTTCGGTGATTTCTTGATACAATCACTCACCATCAACTCGCTGTAAGAACAACCGTTACCGCGTTCGCGATTCTTCTCCACCATAACGTAAAACGATGAGTCGAACGAGACTCTCGTTATACTCGCTTTGGAGAAGGTAATCGGAATTGTAACAGACTTCGGAGAATGGTCACGACGTTGACGGAGACTCTATCCTCCCAGATTTCACAGTGGTGTTATTGCTCATGCTCGCTCCGGTTTTGAAAACGCATCTTTTCCAGATTGGAGTCCGGTTTCCTTCCTCAGTCCGTTGATATCGGTTGTAATCCTTGCTTCTGCGTGAAATCCAGAACGAGATCGCGTTCGTCTTGAAGAAGCGGTGTCTTCCAGCTTGCACAAGTGATTTTCCTCTTCTGTAATCAACTGCAAGCTCTTGACATTTTAGAACAAGATTTCGAAGAAAATAAGTTCAGATTCGGAATCCTCGCGGAATAACGATCAGTAAGGTGGTGTTGGTGTTTTGGTGGCCGTCGTCGCCGGCGAAGATGATCGGAGAAGAAGGCAGCTCCGTCGCAGCTCCTGCAAGCCCTCACCGTGTCAATTTCTCACAGGTACATGCCTTCTTACTCATGAGCCAATCCCTTATTGCCACGTGTCATTTCATTTTTGTTTCAAAAAATAAACAAAATCTGAATTAATATAACTTAAGTACTTTGTCCAATTGATATAAGTGTTGCATACATAAAAAATGAAACAAAAACGTGACACTTTTAATATTATTAATTCTGAATAAAAAAATATAACAAAAAATGTGCATGGACTCAAGAAAAATAATGTCGATTGGACTTAGACAAAATTGCTGTTACACCTCCCTGTTTTGAGCCCAGCGTGGCAATACAACATAGATTAGTTCATTTTACAGATTCTGCTTTACACCCCCCTGTTCATACTTCACAATTTTGACATTTAGCTCAATTTAGCACCCGATTTCGATTATTTCGACACATAAAAAATACATAGAAAACATATGCTGACATTTTAGGATATTAGAATATTATTGTCATTTTTTTAATATTTTTTATTAATATCTTTTATTAATTCTAATTCATTTCTAAATAATACATTTACATGAATATTGGTTTTATCGATTTCGATTTGCATTCCTCACATGTTCATGCATTTTCACATGTATTTGAATATTGGAATTATCATTTCGATTTGCATTCCTCACATGTTCATGCATTTTTACATGTATTTGAACATTGGTTTTATCGATTTCGATTTGCATTCCTCACATGTTCATGCATTTTCACATGTATTTGAATATTGGAATTATCATTTCGATTTGCATTCCTCACATGTTCATGCATTTTCACATGTATTTGAATATTGGAATTATCGATCCGATTTGCATTCCTCGCATGTTCATGCATCACTTTGATATGAGCATTGGTTTTATCGATCCGATTTGCATTCCTCGCATGTTCATGCATCACTTTGATATGAGCATTGGTTTTATCGATCCGATTTGCATTCCTCGCATGTTCATGCATCACTTTGATATGAGCATTGGTTTTATCGTTCGATTTGCATTCCTCGCATGTTCATTCATTACCTTGATATGAATATTGGTTTTATCGATTCGATTTGCATTCCTCGCATGTTCATGCATCACTTTGATATGAGCATTGGTTTTATCGATTCGATTTGCATTCCTTGCATGTTCATTCACTACTTTGATATGAGCATTGGTTTTATCGATTCGATTTGCATTCCTTGCATGTTCATTCACTACTTTGATATGAGCATTGGTTTTATCAATTCGATTTGCATTCCTTGCATGTTCATTCACTACTTTGATATGAGCATTGGTTTTATCGATCCGATTTGCATTCCTCGCATGTTCATTTATTACTTTGACATGAGCATTGGTTTTATCGATTCGATTTGCATTCCTTGCATGTTCATTCATTACCTTGATATGAGTATTGGTTTTATCGTTCGATTTGCATTCCTCTCATGTTCATTCATTACCTTGATATGATTATTGGTTTTATCACTCGATTTGCATTCCATGCATATCCATCTGATTTTTCTTGCAGGTTTTGGTTGAGTTTGTACACCCACGTGTGCACTATTCCTATCTTGCTTTGCTTGTATTATCCCGTTCTTGCAGGCATTGTCACTTCGGATGCGTATCGACACGTATTCCTCTTGTATTGATGCTTTGAGCAATTCTCACCGGTTTACTTTTGTTGCATGGCTGCAGTACTTGAAGTATTCCGGATTATTTCGCTAGCTTGCGTGCTTCGGATTCTATATCCGTTTGGTACTTGCTACTGCTTATTGCATTCTCTTACTTTCCTAGATATCATGAGAAGTAGGGCTTTCTGACATTCTTTTGCCATGAGAAGTAGGAATAGAGATGCATGAAGGGGCTTCCGTAGTTGGAGCATGTTCAGAACCCCTGGTTTATTTAAAGACCCGCTTAGGGCAATTACGTGCTAATTGTGTTTGGTTTGTTTTAAATCCTCCATCCGCATAGGGAGGTAATTTTCGATAAGTGTTTACATTTTGTGCTTGCATAGGTCGAGTGGTTAGGGCCCGACGTGGTACCACTAAGCAAAGACCCGCTTTTATATTTCATGTCATCGAGTCATTGATATGGGCAAGCGGAAGGTAGGTCGAGAACGAACCCCGCAGTTCTAGTCCGTGTCAGCTCCGCACACGCGAATCGTGTTGCTTTCTTTATCGAGTCAATAAAAGTGGCAAGAGTCCCCTATTCTGACTCTCCACGCTTTCCTGGGGTTCGCATTTACTGCTGAACTCGCATCATTTGCTCTTCAAACAGGAATTGGATGTGTCGGCTCCTGGTTGACTCACGGTATGCTCGTTACTGTCGAGGCTATGGGACTTCCTCCTTTTCATGCGCTTGTGTGTCATTTGTTTGTTTGCATTGCATTGTTTGTGTGCTTTTGCCAAAGCACTTGCTTGCTTCATCCCCTTGCATCCCTTGGTTCCACAACCAAGACGGATATAGGATAGCTTTCCTGTAGGGCTGCTCGGTTAGGATAGATTCTCGAGCCTAGACTTTAGGATTCACATCCTTTGCATGTTAACATAGGTAGAGATTCCCTTACATCCTCAACCATAAGTCCAATCTTTGCATGATAACATTAGGGCTAGTACTAGTTAGTCTCCTTTTTGTTTTGCTAGTTCTTTTTGCATCCTTGCATGTAATAAAACTAAAACTTGCTTTTCTTTTCTTTTCAAAAACAAAACACTTAATAATGGTTTAAACTCCTTTCTCAAGGTAAAAACAACCAACCAACACTAACTCTTTTCGCCTTTGCGCGCTTTCTTTCTTTTGTGTTTAAAACCTTTACAAGTAAAAACATAAAACACACCAAAACATGTGAGCGAACTACGCGCTCGACTTTCCCATTGCACGCTGGAATACGTAGGTATCTTGTCACGGGCTCGACCGAGCGAACTTTGTAAATACTTCCTTCTTTTCCCGTGTTTTCTTTATTTTCCTTTCTTTTACATGCATTCCCTTTAGCATACATATAGCAATTAAACAGTAAATAGATTAAGCACACCCTTTTAGAAAGTAGAAGTGGATACCGTGAGTACTACGGGCGTGGTGCTAATACCTTCCGTTCGTAATAGATTCCCTTACCCTATCTCGGTCGCAAGACCGTGCCTTATCCCTTTTAGGTTTTCGCGATGCGTTTGCCTTTCTCCTTTTGTGAGATAAAAAACGTTCGATGGCGACTTCATTGATACAGTTATCGGATGATGTTCAGCCGGTTGTTTCAACTGGTCCTCAACTGGTGTAGATGCTCTACCTGTCCGTCTGCGAGGTGCACGAAACCCAATAATTGTAACACCCCAATATTACCCAAGGTTTTATATGCATAAATCAGAGTAATTTAAATACTGAGGCGTCACACCTTCAAAACCAAGTCACTTTAAACAGTTTGCTTTAAAGTATAAATCTCGGATACATAACATCGTCGGAAATCATAAATTGATTCTTAAAAATCAAAACATCTTCTTTATTAAACCTCCTCATCAAATCATGTTTTCATAAAGTATGATTCTTATTCACAAAAGAAATAATAATAAAAGAACAAACACAAGACGACATAAATATTCCCCCCGAGTGCTACGTATCAGAGCGACACCGACTCAACTAATAGCAGCTATAATCTCCGTCTTCGTAACCTGCACTTTACTAGTGTAACGACGAAACAAGTAAAGGGTGAGATACTCCAAAACATATAATTAAAGGCATGATAATATATATATATATATATATATATATATATATATAGTTTCAGAATTATAAAGGGTATAGATTAATAAGTGCATTCCAACACATAACCAAAACTCACTTACTCCAATCGTCATTCTAATGTGTATAATCTACACTTTATCGCCATAACCTCATCGACATAAATCATCACAACAACACATAAATGTTCATTACCACGAAATTATCACAAGACAATACGCCACTAATCAACACGACAATCATAAACAACAACATCAAACAACAACATCAAACAACAACATCAAACAATGCTAATAACATAAGAAACATAAATAAAATTATCACAAATTGGCTAAAGCCCATCGTCGCTTTTGGCATAAAAGCCCATCGTCACAAACATCATCACATCATATTTGCATTAAGCATTTCATGAAAGTTAAATCATCGCAATTCAACATCATCCATCAATTAAAACCCAACGCCAAACAACTCAAACATAAACATAACCGACTCCATGAGACACGACTATGTTATGCATGTGGTACCCGTCGCTTTGTCCATAATTAGGAACACTTGGCATAAAGCCCACCATCGCTTGGCATAAAAGCCCTCGTCGCTTGGCATAAAAGCCCTCGTCGCCTATGCAATGTATGTGACTCGACAATTTAAACAACATAACAAAAACATCATCATCGCTCATCAAAATTGGCATAAAGCCCACATCGTCATAATTTATCCACATCAAGATAAATATATCATTGCATCATATTTGCATTATGCAAAACGTCACCTATAATTCATCATCGTCAAAAGTCATGCATTCACAAATCGGAAGCATTTATTAACAACATCAATATAATCATCACATCATCATGTACAAAGACATATATCATCATTATCAACAAAGTCATTTAATCATGAACAAATCGTCGCAAAAGTCATGTATAATCATGTAGCATCATCATCAAATAAATCACTCAATTCTAAACATGGAAAAATAATCGAACATCCATAATCGTTGCAAAATCCATTCCTAATAACCGACATTAATCATAATCGTCAACATCGAAATCGGATTGTCTATACGTGTCTTAAATTGACTAAAACGCAATCCAATTCAATTTAACCGTAAATTGGCCTATTTCGGGTCGTTTCATAAAAACTCGTAATTTTGAAAAACTAACCTCACCACTACGTTCTACACGTTGAACTTAGCTAGCACGTCAATTTTCGTTGAATTCGGAGCAACTTGCTCCGTCGTCGAATTTACCGAAATTGGAAAATCGGAACATCATCAGGTTCCAAATTTAATCGGCTAACTTAAGTCCTAATTATATTTTATTAATACCAACTAGTAGTATATGAATTCAAGGAAATGAAAAGAAACAGAATGCAAAATTATGCAGAAGAATTATGCAAAAAGCAGAATTCCAAAATACAGAAAAACGAAAAATTGCACAACTTCTCCCAAGCTACAGGGACGAACGTCCCTTGCTCAAGAAAGAAGGGAGGCGGGCGCCTAGCCCTTGGGGACGGTTGCCCCACTGTTGGAGGTGGGCGCCTCCCCTTTTCTTCATTGCCCAACTCATCTTCTTCCTCGGTTCAACATAAGACAGATCAGTTTTCTGGTTTTTTTCTCAGTTTTATAGTTTTGCTTATTTTTCTTCATTCTTGCAACTTAGTCTTGCTAGCTTAGAAATAAATTACCCACAATCCATACTCCTAACTCAACCTTGCTAAGTCATTTCACCAATCAACCAACCAAACTCAAGAATCAACCTATCAATTTCTCCTAAATCCAAAATATATTTATCAAACCCTAACTATATGGAAAGGAAATCAAACTCCTTACCTCTAGAGATTGGATGATCCTTGATGATTCCACAACTCCAACCTCAAGCCCTTGCTCTTGCTCTTCTTCTTCTTCTTCTTCTTCCAAAACCCTCTTTTTCTCTCGAAGTTTCTAAGTTTGGCTTTGTGTTGAAAATGGAAGAAGTGAGGAAATAATGGTTTTATAAAGTGTGTTCTTACTAGCCAAGGGTGAAAAACCCAATCCTACAAAATTTGTCCTCACACCCCTAACTTCATTAATAATTAACACACTAATAATATCTAACCATATTATTAATTCAATTAATTAAAATAATTCCGGGAATTAAATATCGGTCCGAATAATATTTTACCGAACCGAACGGAGTAAAAACCGGACAGAACGAAACGTCGCCAAATATATTAATAGGTATATCGATTAACATAAATATTCTCGTCGCAAAATAAATATCGACCGGTAACTCGAAAATATTAATATTAATTAAAACGGGGTGTTACAATAACCACCTGCTCAGCCATCAGTTTCCAGTGAGAACTGGTCGGACGACGGTGTTCTGCACGCAACTTAGAGGCTTGTGCCTCATCAGCGATTCGAACCACAACATCGGCTCTATATGTAGTTCATCCTGCTATACATCCATATCTGCCTCTGGTCCTCACTGCAAGTAATATAGAAAATATAAGAAAAATATCATTTATAAAAAAAAATAGAAATACCGGAAATTTTGAAATATCCGGTATGGATACTGTACCGAAAATTTCCAAATTTCCAGTATTATTGCCAAATGATGATACCTTAAATTATGGAATTTCCGGTACGAAAATACCGGATGTTTCATAATTTCCCGTAGGAAATACTGGAGATTATGAAATATCTGGTACAATATGCCAGAAATTTCCTAAAATATACCGTAAAACTTACTTGATTTCGCCAAATTTTTGATATCGCCTAGAAATTTCTGGTAACGTTTGAAAATTTGAAATATCCGGTATGTACCATAAATTTCAAAACATGTGATAATGAAAAATGGTTGAACAATATGGTCTTTTCATAGGTTTGGGGTTGGCAGGTTAAATTTGGGGGGTGGTAGGAAAAATTCTCGAAGGTTACAATCTATACAAAGTATAATGGGCCAAGCTAACATCACCCTAAGGCCCAAAGAATAAATATAACGTCCAATAAGACTATATATATAATATCTCCCTCATAAGGTTGAGGGTATATGGAAGATAGCTCAAACTTACAAATGTTAGAATTGAATAGAGAAACATTCTAAGGTTTTGTAAACATGTCTGTTAGTTGTTGGGATGATGAGATAGGAAGAAGTTGGAATAGGTGTTGTTATAGTTTTTTGCGGACAATGTTGCAGCCGAGTTCGATGTGTTTAGTTCTTTCATGGAAAGAAGAATTATTTGCGATATGAATGATTGAGGCGTTTTCACATTAAAGCAGAGCAGTTTGTATGAAAGGTAGAAGAAGCTTGTGCAACATTTTAGTTAACCATTGTAACTCACAAACAATTGAGGCCATGAAGCGGTATTTTCCTTCAGTAGAACTGCGTGATACGGTAGGTTCCTTCTTAAATTTCTATAAGATTAATGAATCACCCATATAAATATGGAATCCTGTAACGATCTTTCGTGTTTATGGGCAAGTTTCCCAATCAGAGTCACAAAAATATTTGAGTTGTAAACAAAAAGTGATGGGGAAGAAAAGACCTTATGTTTGAGAGGATTTTAGGTATATTAGGACATGGATAATTTCTTTGTAATGCACATCAGTAGGTTTACTCATATGTTGGCTGAGTTGTTTTATAGAGTATGAAATACCAGGGTGCATGTTGAGGAGATAAATGAGTTATCCAATGAGTCTTTGATATGTTGAAAGATGAGACAAAGGGATTCCATCAGGTGTGTTGATTCTAGTGTCACGAGCCATAGGTCTTGAAACAGGTTTACATCCAAGGAGGTTTGTTTGAGAGAAGGTCCATAGTATATTTATGTTGGTTGATGTTGATACCGGATTTTCTTCTTACCACTTTAAGACCTAAGAAATATTTCAAAGTCCCAAGGTCTTTATTATGAAAGTGATGTTGAAGAAGTTATTTTGTTTGATCAATGATGTTGATATTGGTACCTGCAGTAAAAAGATCATCAACGTATATAAGAATGATTGTAAAAGGATTGTGAGATTGATGGATAAATAATGAGTGATTAAAAAACATTGTTTGAATTTATTAGCCAAAATAACTTTGGATAATTTTTCAAACCAAAGTCTGCTAGATTGTTTTAATCCATATATAGATTTTAAAAGTTTGCAGACCTAAGTTGATGAAGATGCATATTTAAAGAAGAGGCAAGAGCAAGAATGAGTCTTACATTACTTAGCTTAATGACGAGGGAGTAAGTGTCAAAGAAATACATACCTTGTACCTGATTGAAACCTTAAGCAACTAACCTTGTTCTGTGTCTTTCTAATGTGTCTTCAGAGTGGAACTTTGTTTTGTAAACCCATTTACAGCCTATACACTTCTTATCTGGGGAAATAGTTGTGAATGTCCAAGTTTTGTTGTTGGTGAGAGCATGAATTTCATCATTCATAGATTTGTTCCAATGTTTTTGAACACTAGCTTTCTTATATGTAACAGGGTCACACGATGTAGATATAGTAGAAATAAAATTGAAAAATTCAGGGGAAATATTTTTGTATGAAACATAACCAGAAAAATCATGAATGATGTTATTGTGAGCAGTATTACAAACAAAATCCTTTGAGTATGCAGGAGAAGATTTATTTCTAACAAATTTTCTAGTAGTAGTAAGAGGAGGGAGAGAATTATCAAAAGGAGGTTGAGACTCGTTGTCAGAAGGAGATTGAGACTCGTGTTCTGTATTAGGTAAGATAGGGAAATTAGGAGAAGTATGCTTAGTCCGAGGGTTTGAAATAGACTTAGGGTTACACATAAATGTTTTTGCATAAAAAAGGAATGATATATAGGAAGGTGCATAATCAAGATTAGGATCAGGTGTTTCAATTGAGGAAGGATAATTTTTGTAAGTAAAGACGGTCTCATGAAAATTTCTAAAAAGTAATCACAACTTTAGTGTTAAGATAAAAAAGTAGAAAACCCTTAACTCCTATGGTAAAGCCTAGGAAAATGCATTTAGTAGCTCAAGGATCCAACTTTTCCCTATGTCTAAGAAATGTATAAGCATAATCAAGACACCCAAATAATCTAAGATTATAAAAGAAGGAGTAGTTTGAAACAAAAAACTATAGGGAGTTTGGTTTTGTAATGTTGGCTGCTTAGCCTATTGATTAAATAAGTAGAATGGATTAGGAATATGGCCAAAAATATTTAGGCAAATGAACATGAAATAGAAGATCTCTAATCACATTAAGAACATGCATATGTTTTCTTCAAACAAGGAGTTTTGTTGAGGATTTTCAACACAACTCCTTTGGTGTAAAATCCCAAGGGAAGCATAATAAGATGGAATGATGAATTATGTACCGTTATCACTCCTAATGGTTTTAATTTTACAATTGATTTGAGTTTGGAAATATGATATAAGGTTCTTAATGTGAGAACGTGTTTCAGATTTATTATTCATAAGCAAAGTCCAAATGTATCTAGAGTAATGATCCAAAATAGTAAGAAAATAGTGAAATCCCTCTAAAGAAGGAATAGATATGGGACCCAATATATCCATATGAACTAAGTCAAAACAATTAGAAGAAGCAGGAGAACCTAAAGGGAATGATAGTTTCCATTGCTTAGCCAAATGGCAAGTGTTATATGCACTAGTATTATTATATGTGATGTCAGGGAATTGTTGAGACATATTTTATAAAACATTGCTAGAAGGGTGACCTAATCTACAATGCCATATGGAATTTTCAATGCTATCAGTAGTAGTAATGTTATCGGATATGGGGGAAGCAATAATATAATATTGAATAGGAGTGTTGTGAATGATGTATAGGTTATATAGTTGTGTCACATGTCCAATCCTATCCTTGGTATACACATCCCGAATTTGACAGGAATTGTGTAAGAAATATATGTTATATTTATAAGTGCTGAAAAGTTTGGAAATAAAAATAAGACTAAACCTAAATTGATGGATATAAAAAACATGTTGTAGATGAAAGCAACTATCAAATCCAACTGTACCACATAATTTTGCATAAATACAAGTTATATTAGGTAAGTGGATGTAAATAGGGTTTATACTAAGTCATAAAAGCAATGACTGTAAGGACAAACATAGTGTGAAGCACCAAAATCTAATATCCACACGGAAGGGTTATTAAAAATATTACGTGTTTGTACAATACTTTAAATCAAAGATTTATCAGAAGTATTAGCCTTTCATCTCTAGATTGTTGATTATATTTCCTGGATTGTTGAAGGAGAAGGACCAGATATTGGTAATCTTCCTTGGAGATATTTGTTTCCTTATCGCGGGGCTACAATGCTTTAATGTTAGGGAAATTCTTGGCATTGTTGTTTCTGTATCCGGGTGGGAAACCATGCTTGAAGTAGAACGTATCAATGGTGTGATTGTTTTTGTGACAATTGGTGCAGATCATCAGGGTCTTAGAATTACCTTTGGCTTTGCCTCATTCATTATTGTTGCTTACAACAAGAATGGTTGGTGATGGCGTAACGAAGGCAGTGAAGATCTATTGTTGACAACGTAGGGAATATACACGGCTAATTCTAGGAAGAGGGTCAAGCAAGAAAATTTGCGTGCAAATGTTGTTATACTTATCATTGAGACCCTTCAAGCAACATGTAACATACGTATGCTTGTAATTATGTATAGCCTTGGTTAAATCATATGTACAAGGTGTTGGGAAAGTGCAAGAATGAGTAGGTCTTAAATCCTCCAGTTCCTCCTAAATGATCTTCAAGGTAGTGAAGTAAGTAGACAAAGATCTATTACATTGTTGTATAGAATGTAATTCACAGAAGGAGATCCGAAAATCTGTAATTGTTACCTTTTATGAATCTTTCACGAAGATCCTCCCATAGCTCGAATGCGGAGTTAAAGAAAATCATACTCTGAGCAATATGACGGGAAAAGTATGATTAATCCATAAGAGAGCCAAACTGTTAGCACATTCCCATAGTTCATAATTTGGCTTGAAATCAAAGGTTTCTTAATTTTTCCATTGATGAAATATAACTTGTCCTTGGAGGTTAGGGAATGAGGCATATATTTGCTCCAGTTATGCTAGTTGTTACTGTCAATAGGCGGAGCAACAATGAGGCGCCGAGATTCTCACCTGATGAACATAGAAAGGATCTCTAGAGTTAAGGGTAGGATCTGCCACAATGAGTTTGGGACGGTTCTTAGGGTTGTGTTATGGGGAACTCAGGGTGTGTGATTCATCATTAGAGGCCATTTTCGAAGAAGGATAAAGATGGAGGACGAAAAAGAAATAACGTGGGAAGAAAGATAAATCTAGAATGGACAGGTAGAAGAAGGAGATGAAGAGAGTCAGGAATGGAAACAAACCAAGATGATGATGGATAAAGGAATGTAGAATGGAATTTGCGATAACACGAAAATGTATTATATATTTGGCTTGATTTACATAGGTTATATCTTTATTTTATCTTAATTATGTTGCTTTATATTCGTATTATGCCAGTATTTTCTATGTTTTCAGGTTTTTACTATTTACAAAGCATGTATGAAGAAAGTCGCAAAAATGGAGAAGAATCGAGTTTAAAACCACATAAAAGGAGTAAATAAATAGCATGGGGGTGTATGAGAAGCAAGAAGTGTAGAAAAGAAATGGCCCAAAATGGCCAAGGAGACATTTTCTCCTTACATTTAGCGAACGGCACGGAAGGTTACACGAAGCTCCTATATTTTCTCCAACCATCCTATATTCTCTCATCAAGACAAGTCTCCCGTAATACTCTCTCCCAGAGGCAATTACTCCTATTTTCTCTCCACGGAAGCGTTATAAATAGGAGGCACTGAACACATGCAGATGGGACTCTCTTTTTCTTCCTCTCTCGTCCATTTTCCACCACTTTTAGTTCTTAGCTTTTTCTTAGAATGTAAAAGTAATAGTTCTCCACATCGGAGGACTACTACCAAGTTAGCTTTAGAATTTATTTTTGTCGTTCAATTGATGTATTAGATTCAAACTGGTCGGCGTATTTCAATTTAAGTTCTCTTTGTTTCCATTTTCCGTATTTACAGGTTCTTCATTTTACCACTTTATTATTATTATCATTGCTATTCCTTTTATTGCATTATTTATTCTTATTATTATTTTGTTTGTCAAATTTAATTGTTATGTCATTTTTTATCGTAACTATAATTATTTATGCGTTTTTAATTAGTAACATGTCTAGCTAAATATTCTTGAGTCTGGTGTATGAGGACCGTTGTTACCGATGAACTTGGTAGAAAATAATAGATGTGAATTTACGATTAGGATTCTGTTTTGGTTTTAATTTCCAAGTCTAATTTAAATAGTTTTGTCACGAGAGTGAGAGTTTATTTAACAAGATTTTGTCACGAGAGTGAGAAATCAATTAAGGTGAGAGCCGACACTGTGAGAGCGTGGGGATCGAACCAGATAGTGGAAATTAGGCAACAAATCTAAATACAGCGAGAGCGCTTTAGATACATTTAGGATATTATTGGCTTACAAAATATATTTCTTAGTTACCAGGCGAGCTAGAGCAAAATATTGGGATCAGGAAGTATGACTTTAGTTAATACCACGAGAGCGTGAGATGGAGTCTTTAAGTTAGTATATTCTACAAAACTAAGTTATAGTTGTAATTAGTACCCATTTTCTATTAGTCCTTCAGGAACGCGGAAATCATATTCGGGCCTCGATTTAGTATTATTTTCTAAGTTCATTTATTTCAGTTTTAGTTCTTAGTTTCCCCCAAAATCCAAATATTCATTATCCTTAGCTTTATAAAGTAACGATAGATTACAGTAGGTTGACATTGGTCTCTGTGGTTCGACAATATTTTATATTACTTCGATATTTCCGTGCACTTGTGGAATTTACCCATCAATTTGGCGGAAGGTGAAGATAAAGATGAATGTGTGATCTATTGATACCATATTACAAGTGTCATGGCCATCTCGGAGAAGATGAAAGGAAAGGAAAAGATTTGAATGAATGTGTTTCTCGCTTTTCTCATTGAATCAAAAAGATCAAAAGATTACAATATATACAAAATATGATGGACCAAACTAATATCACCCTAAGGCCCAAAGAAAAAATATAAATCCCAATAAAACTATGTATCTAATAAAATTGAGTTTAAACTCTAAAACTTTAACATATCAAAATATTTTTGTAATATTGTACTATTGAAATTATAGCTACAAAATAAAATACCAAAGATATTTTTTAAGACAAATTATGCATAATGCATATTTTACATAAAAGTTACATTTTCAGATTCAGGAGAAGCTAGAAGTAAAACAAAATATGTTAAAACATTTTAATTGATGCTATTTATTGAATGTTAGGATTTTTTTTTTTTATATTTCTCAAAAGAAATTAAAAGTTTTATTACTAAAGGTTTATTTTTTATAAATGCATTATTATTGGAATTATTGACAAGAATATAATTTTATTTTTTGTAAACTCTATTGATAAGGTATTATTCATAGATTATTGGAATTATAAATGCATTATTATTGGAATTATTGACAAGAGTTATTGGACAATTAGCATTTAGTCAGTCAAAAGCAATCAAGAGTAACTGGACAATTTAAACACGACTACATAAAGTCTCACTCACCTAATCAGGGTGTTAATTTTATTGGCCTGGATGTCATACATCTTCATGAAAGGACAACTTTCTTCAAGTACTTGAAACCATCAGCTTGGATCACAAATGAAAAAAAGAAAAGAAACATAAAACTTCAGTTCATAATCACAGAAATTGAACAACAGATGCAACAATTATTATCAAAGGACTTTCCTAAGTTTGTATGATTCTATATTTTAAACAAAATAAGTTACAAATTAAGAAAAATTAGAATAAAAAATACTATTAAATTTATCAGTGCTAATAAAACAATTTTCTTTTAATCATTACATTAAACATGTGATATACTTACCTTCCAATATCTTGAACAATGTTTTCAACTTTGTATATACGAATCATACCGTTTATCTTCTAAATGCTCCTGAAAAAATTAACACAAAATTAAACACCGAAGGAATAAAAGTAGAAATTACTTAGGACTTACAGAAAGGCAAGCTCTATAATTTTTTCCCACTCAGAGACACATTCTTCTTTGTCATATTGACCCTTGACGAATTTCTCTGTATACCACCTTCACAAATCGAATTAGGGTTTGAGGAGGAAGAAAAAAATTATGGAAAAGTGAGTCTTTTGTATCGAATGAAACCTGAAGAAGTATTTGTGATATGCATATCTGAGAATGGCACACCGAGAGGTTTACTCCATAAGGGATTGAAAAATCCAAAAATTATGTTTTATGAAATGGGTGAAGAGTGAGAGAAGAAAGGGGAGGCGGTATTAACGAAAAGAGTCAGTCCATTAAAAGAAATGGAGGTTGGAGAAGAATGAGTGGGAGGAAGATACGTTGAATAAGGAACTTGAAGAAGGTGATGAAAGCAACGGCAGCGCTAAGGGTTTGTGGAGAAAAGAGAGAAAAGAACATCTAGTGAAAAGAGAGAAAAGAGAGAAGAATGAGTTAATGTATGTTGGAGTAAAAAATTATATTTTAATTTTTGACCAATGAGAATTAAACACTTGGGCCATCCTCTAAGTAAAGAGGATAAAGTGATTGGTTATTTTGTTAATTACCGTAATATCCATATTGTAGTGCAATTTATTATTTAGAAAAGGACATTATATTCAGTTTGGTCAATTCTTTATACCTCAAACACTTAATCTTAACACTAGCTCCAGTTCTACATCCAATCACATCTCAACCTCTTATTTTGGCCAATACTCATGTGAGTATGTAGGTAACTCACAAGTCTCTATAGCCTCTTGTTCTACCAATAAGAAATCCAATTTCTAGACCATTGACTTAGGTGCCAATGATCATGTTTTCTCATCCCTTCATTGGTTTAGTTCCTTGCACAAAATAAAGTTTGTTAATGTTTGTTTGCCTAATGGTGCCATTTTTGTAGCTAAGCAGGCCAGCACAATTAGTTTTTCACTACAACTTTTCCTTTAAAATGTTTTGTACACTCCTGATTTTTCTCTCAATCTTATGTCAGTTTCCAGATTATGCCAATTTATTAACTGTATGCTAAATTTTTTTGCTGACAAATGCCTTATACAGGATGTGAAATTCCAACAGATGATTGGTTTGGCTGGTCAAGTTGAAGGTTTATACAAACTAGTGCTTGATGATGGTTGGTCTGCTGAAGAAAAAAAACACACCAAAACCACACAGCCACACCAATTACATCCACAAACAACCTTTACCTATTGTTTTTACAAATAACTGTAAAGTGATTCCTTCACAAGCATTATGGCATTTTCAATTGGGACATTTGTCTCATGATAGAATTTCCAAAATGTCTCATGTGTATCCTCAACTTGTTAATGACAATAAAGTTAATTTTGACATATTTCATTTTGCTAGACATAAGAAGCTTTCTTACCCCTTAAGTAGTTCTAAGCCAACTACTAAGTTTGAATTGATCCATTTTGATATTTTGGGTCCTATTTCAACTAATTATATTAATGGCCACATATATTTTCTCACAGTCCTTGATGACTATAGTCAATTTTTCTAGGTCATTTTGTTAAAATCAAAGGCGGAGGTTTCTAACCATGTCCATCAATTCTTCACTCTTGTTGAAAACCAATTTCACACTTGTCCTAAATATACCAGGTCAGATAATGGACCTGAATTTTCTCTCCATCGATTGTATGCCTCAAAAGGTATTATTCATCACAGGTCTTGTGTTGAATCACCTCAACAAAATGGTCGAGTAGAAAGAAAGCTCCAACATCTCTTGAATGTAGGTAAAGCTTTATTATACCAGTCCAAACTACCAAAAACGTTTTGATCTTATGCGGTCTCCCGTGCTACTTTTGTCATAAATAGAGTCACTTCAAACCTACTTCAACAAAAATCCCCTTATCAGTTGTTATATGATGATGTACCTGATATCAACCAAGTCAAATTCTTTGGCTCTCTTTGTTATGCTTCCACTCTTTCTACACACAGAACAAAATTGGATGTGAGAGCTTGGAAGACAATTTTTCTAGGATATGATGTTGGCTATAAATGATCATTACTACTTGATCTCAATTCTCATGAAGTATTCATATCTAGAAACATCACTCACTATGAACATATCTTTCCTTACCAAAATGCCTCTTCCTCTCCAACACATTCATGGAAATATTTTAGTGAACATCCTCTTGAACCAAATCCACAAAATGAAAACTCTTACACATATGACCACTTATACCTTGAAAAATCTCAAGGTATTCAAGCACGTGTATAAATTGAGGATGTTATCATAAGCTAAGGGTGATTTCTGAAATAAGGACCTTTGGAAATTGAGAGAAAAGTGTTTGAAGTTTGGTTTTAGCAAATTAAAGAAACCAATGATTAAGGAGAATATCAAGCCAAAATGTCAAAGTGGAGTTATGTCGACTAGAAGGAGAACATGTTAAAATATGTGGGAATTGGTCGAATCGACCAAGGCATATAAAGAGAAGGAAATGGTCGAATTTGGTCTTGTCGACCATAGAGGAATATGGACTTAGAAGATTTTTGTTGTTTTTCTTTTGTCAAAAGGGGAGCATGTCGAAGCAAGCCAGAAAAGGTTGGTTTTTAGTCAGAATCGGGAAGATTCAAAATTCACAATCTCCAAGCAGTTTCCAGCATTTTGTAACTCGTTTAAGCGCCAAATAGGTGGAAACATCTATTAAAGCGGTTTCCTTAGGATTCAAATGTCATTCGTCGATTGTGTCTAGGCAGTTACTTTGTAAATACTATAAACAAGTAGTTTCAATGTAATTTTTGTGTGTTCACTTGTATACTCAAATCACTTGCAAAAACTCTGTTCATTCCGAGCGTCAGGAAGCAAAGAGTTGAGAAGTGCTTGATGTACGTGAATCACCACTTTTATTTCAATGCAAAACCTTTATATTTCAATCATTTCTTCTAAAACTTTTACTTGCATTTTATTTACTTTTCATCAATCTCTTTGTATTATCGTTTATGTTGATTCTCTTTTCGTTACAAGTTTGGAGTTAACAACAGAGTCAATCGACACGTACTTCATTTAGAACAAGCAAGTTTGAAGTTTACAGCCTTCTGTCGGTCACGAGTCACCATAGTTGGTCAAATCATATTTGAACAATCAGATTGTTAGTTGTTTCGTTTAGGCTCTTTCTGTCGCTCACGAGTCACCAGCCAGTCGAGTCTAATCATAGTGTGGAGAGTCGTAATACATGTTCCCTTAGTCTTAGAAAACCGTTTCTTAGATAAGGATTTCGACAGAACTAGTATAATTTCAAAAAACCTTAGCACATGTGTTATACCCCAAAATTTTCCCTCTTATTTTTTCAAGTCAATACACATCTCCATATTCAAGAACTATTCAAGGGTTGACCAGACAAACCCTCTCCTAAGCAATCAAGCCACAACTAGGGTTTTTCTTCTCTCAAGTCAAAAATGGTTTCTATTGCCTCAAGTGAGAATCATTCCTCCTCATATGTTTCAAAGAATTTCCATGTCAAGTTTCAAGCCTCATAGCTTAAGTTTGCTTAGTTAATTGCTCAGATGGTTAACAATCAGTTGTATTAGACAAAAGGTCAACATGCAGTCAAACCTCATTATTTTTGGTCAAAATCAAGATTTTGAAGTAACATTCATCATTGGATCAAGGGTTGATCATGATTCATCAAGGAAATTCAAGAATGAACAAAAGTCAAAAGTTTCTAAATTAGGGTTTCTTAAAGGAAAGTCAACAAAACTTTGACTAGGCATAACTTTCACATACTTCATCAGAACTTTTTCCACCAAATCACATTTTTAAGGGAATTAAATTCTATACAACTTTGTGTCTCACATGCTTTTCCCAAAAATGCTTCATTTGAGAGTTATGGGTCAAGACATTATAGGTCCTTCTAAAAGTCAACAAAAAGTCATCTTTTTCCAAAGAAGTGTACAGGAGCATGGAAGCTTCAATGAAGATGAAACCAAAAGTAGCATTTAAAGGACATCTTAATATTTCTAAAAAGTCCAAAAATACTTCCAAATGATAAAAATTGAGCAAGTTATGGCTTGGGAAAAATTGGAAATTATGAAGAAAATACATGAAGGAAATATTGATCAAACTTGAAAATTTTCCAAATGGGCCTATATTTCTTTGGTTTTAACTTGTTTCTGACATTGTCAAGAGCTTCTAAAGCCAATTTACACGCCATGGCCTTATATATTTTATTTATTTTTGGATTAATTCATTTTAATTCAAATTTAATAAAAATAAAATATGAAATTAAATCAAATAAGTGCAAGGCTGTAAATCTAAGCTTCTTGTGGTCCAAGTAACTCAAGACAAGCTGGCAATTTTGAAATATATTTGATTGGCAAGAGATTGACATGATTGAAGATAAAAATGGAAATATTTGGTGTAAATGTTCAGTCAAATATATCCACATCAATGCAAGATATTTCTACACTTTTGTTGACCTAAAGTCTTCCTCTATAAATAGAGAACACCTTAAGATGCAAGGCGCACGAATTGATGCCTCTCGCAAACACTAGAATGTTGTCCAAAAATTCAAGTTTCTAGGGAACGAGCAAACCAGATTTCCATCAATTCTCAAGATATTCCAAGCATCCATTCATACTCCTTAAACTTCCAACAATCAATCCAAGTCCTTACACAAGCTTGAAGCATCCTAGAACGTGTTAACCAAGTTGCACCGGTTTGGTAAAAGTTTCGAAACTCACACTTTCAATTAATGCTATTTAAGCTATTTTCATTCATATATTCATGTTCATACTGATGTTTGTGATTGTTTAGAACCAGTGTTTGCAAGCTTTGATTCCAGATTCGAGTTTCACCATTGTTAGGGCATACAAACTGATGAGCTTAGAAACTCTAGATATGGGTCGATTGAGGCCAACTAACACCACCATTGAATTCCCGAGGTTCGATTTAGGGGGATAAGGTCCTTTTCTTATTTTTATTCGTTTAATTTTGCAGGTTTTGATTCTCCAGTGGCCGGAGAAGACGACCATAGCATGTCTCCGACGTCTCTGACTTTACATTGACTGGCAAGGGCAGGCGTGGCACTTTTTAATTGGCCGATTCAAATATCATGGGTCCCAGTGTGGTTGGCTTATGTTTGTTTTTATTTTCAGGAAGAAATTTCAAATATATATTTATCCTTGTGCATAAATTTATGGATGTATTATCGCCCCAGCGGTCAAGAGCGTGCACTTAGTCCTTACCTCTCATATGACATACCTCTCATATGACATGGGTTCAATCCCTGCCTTTTGCCCAATTTTTTTCACATTTTCTGATTTTTACAGGTTTACACACATATACAATTGGATGCGTGATTTAAACATCACATGCAGGTGGTGTGATGGCTTGCTTTTGGCTCAATAACCATAAGGTTCTGAGTTCAAGACTTGACAGGACCAAACCCTATTTTTTTTACCACTTGTTTCCTCTAACTTTTTCTTATTTCTCTTATTTTCTAACTTATTTTAATTTATTTTCACAAATTAATTTTTCACATTAAAAAACTCCTAAAAATGTTTTAATTTTAGATTTAGGTTTTAAAAACCTTTATTTAATTTTTGACACAAAATATTTGATTTTTCTTCACATTAAAAATATTTTTCTTAATTAAATACTAATTAATTACAATTACTTTTTTTTTATTAAAATCAATTTCTAAAAAAACACAAAAATATTTTTTATAGTAATTAGGTTACTAACATTTTCTTAACCTTTAGAATATTTTTTGAATTATCTATTTATTTATTTCGCATTTTAAAATATAGAAATCAATGTATAGGTCGCAAGGATATTTTTGTAATAGCGTAGATTTACTTTTCCCGCACATTTACTTTTCTGCACCTCCTATTATGTAACTGCCCCAAAGCCATGTAATAGCTTAAGATTTACTTTTCCGCATTTACTTTTTGCACCCTCTATAACTATATATAACTGCTTAGATGTATGGCTAATAGGATTGCATGACAAGACATAAAATAAAATTTAGATCACCTTAACCTCAAGATAAATATCTGAAATCAACACACTTTTCACACTTGCACCCTCTAGGGTATCCTCTCTTGTTGCCGTACGAATACAATGGTCATGTCCCTCAAATGTAGGGGTACTGTAAGCAAAGTCCCTCGATTCAAAATCATCAGAAAGATCATAATCCCTCGATGACCCTCGATGTTGCCTAAGAATATATGATCTTGTCCCTCAGTTGTTTCTGATGAATAAGTGATGATCGTATCTACGAATTTGCTAAGGTATCCTTACAATGTTTCCTATAATGACCATTCGATGACCCTACGCTCGTTCCTTCATATCCAACGGATAGAGTTGCCTACCAACTAATGGTATGGATAGAGCTATCCTAAAGGAGAAGGAAAATAACAAGAACGACCTTCTGAGTAGGTAATAAGACTCTAAATTGCTTACTCTAATCCAATCAAAAAAATACTTTTCACACCTCACTCTATTTAAAATTACTTTCAAAAATAGTTTGTATACGAGAATCATTACAAAGTTCAACTTTTGAAATATTTTCCAACACTTCGTATACATTCTTGAGGACTAATACAAGAATCATTACAAAGTCAAAGCAAAAAAATAATTTTCAAAACACAAACACACACACAAAAAGTGAGTTTTCTAAAAGTAAGCTAAAGCAATAAGAGCCCGTAGATAACTACAGATGGAAAGGGTGCTAATAACTTCCCTTTTCATAATTACCTCTCGTACTCAAAATCTATCAAAAGTCTTTCGTGTTCTTTTCACCTTTCCTTTATTGGATAAAAGAAACGCTGGTTGCGACTCTTTCTATCCGCTACATTTGGGATAAAATGAAAAACAAATAAGTCAGTTCTCCTACCATGTTACAGAACTGGCGACTCTGCTGGGGAAACACACAAAGAGAGGTTACCTTAGGGCTATAAATCTCTTTTACCCGCTTTCTGTTTGCTTTGTATGCTTTACTTTTAAGGGTTGCTTGGGTATTATATTTGTGGGGGATCCTACACCCGGTTCCAAGTTTCCTTAGGTAAGTAGAAATAGATCATCGCAATTGTCTAACATAGACCAGAATGATTAAAATGATGGCTACGGTTAGTGCAACACTTTGGATGTCCTGATGTTCCTCATGTTCAGTTGAGGAAATATTTGGCGTGTGTGTGGTGTCATCAAGCACTAACTGAACCTTTAGAAACCTAATTGACCTATCTTAGCCATTAGAAGGTAGTGAGATCTCCAACTTCAGTGCAGACTAAGGTTGGTTGATACTCGATGCTACGCTCATTGAGATTCGACTCTCGGGATGTTTCGGTCGACCATTTGGTAGTCGTACTGAAATAAGGCATGTGAGAAAGATATATGATATGAGATTCCTAGAACCCGGTTACTATTATAGGATATGTTAAATCAACTTAAACTCCGGTAGGGTAGACACCTATACCTCGTGCAAGCCTTTAAACCTATGGTTGTTGTGTGAATTACTTGTGCTTTCTATTTAAACATGACATCATGACATCATAATATCATAACATCATATCATCATAACATTTCTAACCATTTCAAGGACCTAGGGATTTACTTTTGCTTTGTGTTGTAGGGTTATGGTTTTCAAGAAGACTATCCGAACCAACTTTGTGGGTATACCTTCTCAACTCAAGGAGTTGGTATCAAAAATACCTGATCACTCTCAATTCATCAAGAGGCATGGTTATCTACTCGACTTGGTTACCTCCGAATTTGAAGAAGATATGATGAGCGTCGTATTCCAGTTCTTTGATCCGAAACATCACTGCTTTACTTTCGCAGACTTTCAGTTGGTACCTACAATGGAAGAATTCTCTAAGCTACTTGGGATACCCATTCTTGATTAGACACCTTTCAGCGGTTCAGAAAAGTTCCGAAATTTGAAGATATTGCAGCAGCTTTACATCTAAAACGGTCAAACATTGAAAATAATTGGGAAACAAGAAGTGGAGTTAAGGGCTTGCTTGCTAAGTTTCTAATAAAGAAGGCTCGGGAATTCTTAAAGGCTATGAGTTTCCATGCTTTCGAAGATATTTTAGCTTTGCTAATCTATGGTTTGGTTTTATTTCCTAATCCGGATCAGTTTATAGACGTGAACGCCATCAAGATATTCCTCACTCTTAATCATGTGCCTACTTTGCTTGGCGATATGCTACATTCTCTTCACACACGTACTATGAAAAGACAAGGGACTCTCATGTGTTGCATACCGTTATTATCCAGGTGGTTTATTTCACACCTTCTTCGATCAGTGATGAAGAATGAACAAGGGTTAAAGTGGTCTCAAAGGTTGATGTCACTCTCTCATTTAGATATCTGTTGGTGTCTCTACTCTCAAAACGACTTCACTTTCATTGAGCATTGTGGGGAATTCCCTAATGTGCCACTGTTTGGCATAAGGGGAGGTATCAATTACAAACCTTCTTTAGCGTTACAACAATTTGATTATGGTCGAAGAGACGATCCTACTGACATGCTTATCCAAATAATTGTGTTTGACTACGGCAACAATCTCCAAGGTTATCGTCGAAGATTTGTGCATGCTTGGGGCATGGTGAAGAATACTGATACCAAGCCTTTGGGGCACAAAAATTCCATTCCTTGGGAACCTTACCTCAAATGGGTGCGGGCTCGTGCTCAAAATATCATGATGTCATATACTTCTATCCTACTAGTGATTGTGGAACCTGTTGCTCAAGGAAATGGGCCCTATACCATTCTCCATCCAGATATGCCTACCGAGTTCGAAGAATTGAAGAGATCATGGATTCAACTTAAAGAAGAAAGAGATGCCTTCAAAGCCTAGTGCTATGAAAGCGAGAAAAGAGTGTTGGAGCTGGCGAAACTACTTCACAAGGAACAAAGCATGAACACCTACGTCAACACAAGGAGGAAGCGTCCATGGGAGGCTTAAACACTAGGAGTTTTATTTCATACTTGAACTTTCCTTTGCATTTACTAATTTACTAATGAAAAGTTTGTTCTTATTTGTCTACCAAATTTAAATTCCTAAGGTCCTTGAAAACATTGCATATGCATTTGCACATCATATCATTTCATAACAGGTACTTTGAAGATTAGTTTTCTCATTTTCTTGCTGTTTATTTCAATAGAGAAATGACTCTCGAACAGACCGTCAAAGATCTTTAGGCTCAGAACTCTCAGTTCCGAGAGGTGTTCCTAAACCTATCCAAGGGGCAAGAGAGATTGAAAGCACTCCTCGCTAAGAACATAATCAAGAAGAATCCTGAAGACAACAAGGATGACTAGTTTGAACAACTGCAAGCTGAGATATAAGAGATGAGATTCCAGATGATTGGTCAGATGTCTCTTATCCAAGACTTTACCCGGGGGCAAGAAGAGTTGAGAGTCTTAATCAACGAGCTTCTTAAGTTTGAAGACAACCAAATAGGACAAACTGCTAGATTTGGGAATCCAATCATTAACAAACCTCTGATAAGATAGAAGCTTACTTGTTCACGAGAGAGGGAAAGAGACAAGTTGATATTGCTTTGCCAACAACAACAAAGTAATCAGCGTAAGCAGAATACACCCATAAGACAATTTGCCAAAATCAACATTCTGATGTTGCAAGTTTTGCGATACATGTTGAAGATGAAATTGGTCACGTTGAAAGAACCCCATCCAAATCCCAATACTTCTTCCCCTAGATACAACACCAATGAAAGATGTGCATTCCACTCCAATAGTCCTGGTCACGATGTTGAAAATTGTTGGGCTTTAAAAAATAAGATTCAGGACCTGATTGACGAAGGAATTCTCGAGTTCACACAAGATAGTCAGATTGAGTTTTTCTAACATCCATCAAATATCGAAACTGCAAGGCATGTAGTCTAAAGTAACGAGTTCGGGCAGAGAAGCTTTCATTCATTTGAATTTTCAGTTATAATTTCTTTTGTTGCTTGAACGTTTATCCTTATATCAAACTTTGGCTTTTCACATTAATGCATTACACATGTTTATCTTGAAATAATCCATTCTTTTCACTATATTTAAGCTGCATTTCTTACTTTTTGTGATATTCAACTCTCGTTAAAGTGGTAAGCCTTTAGAGGGAGGATGGCAGAAACGATACCAATAATCTCATACAATATGCTTTTGAACAGACTATGCTGACGATGTACAAGCATTGTTTCAATTCCTAAATTATGGAGATATAAGGAAGTTAATCCCTAGTCAACCCCTTTGAGCCTAAGAAGTAGGAGTTTTCTTTTGCAAATTAAAACCCTTAATCATAACTTGAGGCAGAGTAGTTTCTCAGTTAATTTAAATATGCGGTCAATCATAAGCCTGTCCTTCGCACAAGACAAGTAGTGTCGAAGATATCCTTCTAAATCTAAGAACGGTGATAGTTCCCCATAACCATTAAATCAGACCGTCGTTATCTATCAAAAGAAAAGCTCATTAAGTCAAAAACCTATGAAGGAGACTTAAGAAAAATTGAGACATCCTGCTGACTGTAATCTCAAAATAAACAGTTCAGGAAAAAGTTAGGGATAATAAAGTCAAAAAGAGGTCGCTACAAATCCTCAACAAAAGAAAAATGTTACAAAAATGATGACTGCCGTTTTCAAATAAACTTCCGGTTTCTGAACCATCACCAAATATCAGTGTTGCAATTCCAAATTCTATTGGAACTTAAAGATGCATAATTAACCGAGTATAGGACTGAAGAACATCACAGACATTGGGTTGGGTAAAAATCAATTTGGATCCATTATCCTTTGTTTCTTAAATCGTGAACCAAGCCACGTTATAACCCTTAAAAGTCCTAACTGAAGCATGGTTAGTTCGAAAGAATACTGTTACAAAAAGGTATCTTGAATCCTATAAGGCTTACTATAAATCCTGAGTTGATATCACATTCTTACAAATTTTGTTTTACTAAAAATATATTTTTCGAAACTTCAAGACAGGCATAAGCTTTACATTTTCACCACACTGTTTGCATATGACTAAGTGTTTGACAGCAGAGAAGTTCGCACGACCAATATTCAATGAATGAAGATCCTCCCAACGAACAAAATTACTACAGGTGGTGCGTCAAAGAGAAAGACACTTCCGGTAACAAGCCTTTCCAATCAAGGGGCATGACATGCTATCATCCAATTCATCTAGGGCAATCAGGTCAAGATTCAGGGAATCTCTCAAAAGTGTTGAATAGCCAGGGGCAGATCTACATCTGAATCACTAGGGGCATGTTACATTGATCACAAGTTTCAGCAAAAGCCATTGAGTTACTTGTCTGTTCCAGTAGTATCAAATGGTGCTAGTATCATTCTCCCATAACATTCCTCATAAAACTGCCTGAAAAGGTCAAGACTATATCAGAAGTTCCAAATCTGGTGATTGACCAATAACTTCAAGCGTCAAGTATACCAGGATATTGATCCCAGGGGCAGATAAACACCCACATACAAAGGGCCATGTATGGTTAAGAAAATATTTTCCGACAGTGCTACAACACTTACTACCATAGGCAACGAAGATTTCCCGCACCCTATGAACGCAGACATAGTAAAAAAAAATTATACGCATAAACGAGACCCGCTAGGTTGAATGGCCTAGGAAAAAATGAGGCATCTCGACGAACCAAAAAGGTTCGGGAAAAAATAAGGTGGCTTGGGCTAAAAAGGGTATCCCAGTGGACTGAAAACCCGAAAGGGCGGTCCAGGAAAAAATTAGAGATTAAAGCATTTAACTATGTTTCGTCACATCATCTACTCACAAACCATATTGTTATCATCTTCAAGTTCAAATGGTACATATCATTCCAGCCACTTTCTTCTGACAACAATAAATAGTAGTTACTACAGGCTGTAGGAGTTCGTATAATGATTCAAGTTACCCACACATCCCCACAGAGTCAGTTTCACAGAAATATTCCCACATAATAATCTTTATAATCCCTGCAGAGCCATCATTCCCTCGACAGAGACGGATCTCCCCAACAGAATTACTACATCACTTCCATACCCTCAACATGATCATCATCACTAGTAGGTCCTCCGGCAAATAAAAAGGCTTGATCCTTTCGCCAGCATACTGTGAAGACTTCCTCAACACGGTCTACAGAATTTAATTCCCTAACAGAATTTATTTCTCCAAAACCGACAATGTCCTCTTCCCTAGCTGAGCTTCATCTGACTTCACCATCCCAAGCTCCACATTCAAACTTCAAACTCGCATCATTTATCCCATACGTTGTGATAAATATGCAAGATCCACTTTCAAATTATTACGTTAGTCCCTTGAGCAGTAATGGGTTGCTTCTGATAAATCACGTTAGTCCCCGAACGGTGGTTGATCGATTATCTACATCTATTCTTGTTGCATTAGTCCCCGAGCAATAATGGGTTGTTTATGATCAAATCACATTAGTCCTCAAGCGGTGGTTGATCGATTATCTTTGTCTATTCTTGTCACATTACTCCTCGAGCAGTAGCAAGCCCACTTTTAAGCTTATCACGTTGGTCCCCGAGCAGTGATTATCTACATCCATTCTTGTTACATTAGTCCCCGAGCAGTAGCAAGACAACTTTCAATTTATCATGTTAGTCCCCGAGCAGTGATCATATACATTGTCACGTCAGTCCCCGCGCAAGGTGTCATACCCCAAAATTTCCCTCCATCTTCTCAAGACATTCCATACATCCATGCTCAGGGATTCCTCAAAGGTTGATCAGACAAACCCTCTCCTAAACAATCAACCCAAACTAGGGTTTGGTGATTCTCAGATCCAGATGGACTTCCAACATCTCCAATGTTCATCATGCCTCCTCATATGCTTCAAATATTCTCCATGTCAAGTTTCAAGCCTCACAAATCAAATTTCCTCAGACAATTGCTCAGATGGTTGAAAATCAGTTGTATTGGACAAAAAGTCAATTGTGGTCAACCTACAGTCAAACTTCATGATTTTTGGTCAACATACTCATTTTGAAGTTACATTCATCATTTGATCAAGGATTGATCATGATTCATCAAGAAAACTCAAGATTTGCTCAAAGGTCAACTTTCTAAATTAGGGTTTTCTCAGTGAAAAGTCAACCAAACTTTGACTGATCATAACTTCTTCATACTTTCTCAGAAAATTTTCCACCACCTCTTGTTTTGAAGGAAATTCCATTCCCTACAACTTCATGTCTCACAAGAATGTTCAAAAAATGCTTCATTTGGAAGGTATGGATCAAAATATTACAGGTCCTTTTCAAAGTCAACAAAAAGTCAACTTTTTGTTTTGAAGATATATTGAGCATGGAAACTCCAATTGAGATAAGACCAAATCGGTTGGTTAGATGACTTTTAGAGCTTTCCAAAAAGTCCAAGAACACTCAAAAATGTGGAAAATTGAGCAAGATACACTATTCAGAAGTTGGGAAATTTTGGACAATTGCACAAAAGGATATTTTGGTTAAAATGCAAAATTTTCCAAATGGGCCTATAATCTTTTGATCCAAACTTGTTCATGACATTATTTGTGACCCATAAATGCTTGGCCATGGCAGTTTTCTATTTTATTAATTTATTTTTGAATTTTAAACCATTTAATTCAAAATTAAATTATATAAAATATGAAAATAAGATATTTTTTCAAGATGATTGGATTTTGATCAAACTTGAGGTCCAAGGAAGCCCATACAACTTGCCAATTTCGTGCACGATCATACATTAAAGAGAAAATCAAATTTCTTTCAAAATTTGATTTTATTTGAAAATTATTGAATGCATTCCAAATCAAATCTTTTTGCCTTGTTTTTTCTCTCTCAAATCTCTCTATAAATAGCCAGCAAGCAGAAGCACAAAGGACACGAAACCCTTGCCCTTACAACAACCAAATCTTTGCCAAATTTTTTCAAGATTTGTCAAAAATCGAATTTTGAGTTCCAGCCAATTTCAAGAAGTTTTGAACATTCAAGCATCTTCCTTGACCTCCCAGCAATCGAAACCACCTCTTGCTCGAAGCCAAATCGTCCTAGATCAAGCCATCTAGCTCTCACCGGTTTGGAATTTTCTTATTTTCGATTTTCATGTTTCATGCATTACTAATTGTTTTTGATTGATTGTATGTACTCAGGGCACTCATTAGATCATGATAGATGTGTTACATGTGAGGTTTCACGTATAAAACTCATATTGCCATTATTAGGGTTCCAAGAGCTGTAAGATTCGAAACTCAGGATCCAGGTCGTTTCAGGACAAAAGGACCTCACCATCGTGATCAGAGGGGTCAAATTAATTGATCTGGCCACTTATTTCGCTTTAAACGATGCATTTTTCAGATTTTTCAGGTTAATGCTTGCCGGAGAAGACGACCGGAGCTAGGGCTCCGGCGTCGTTGACGTTGGCTTGACCGGTGGACGCATGCGTGGCAACTTTGCGCGTTCTGATTCGCTCTCTCATTCAACTTGGACCCCACGCGTGCTGACTCAGTTTGACTCAATTTCCAGGACACGTAATCGTTTAAAAACATTTGATTTTGTTTTTTCAAACACCAAGTGTCAAGTGGCCTAGTGGTTAAGGCGTGGCATGTAGAAGATGCTCTCAAGGGTACCCAGTTCGAGCCTCATCAGGACCGGTTTTGCATTCTTTTTTCACAAACTCAACCTTTTTCTATTTTTCCATATTTTCCTTTTATTTAATATTTTTGCATTCATTTTAATTAATTTCAATAATTTTTATCATGCATTTAAAAACACCAAAAAATATTTTTCTTTTTGCATTATTTCCAGAAAATGTTTATTTAATTTATAAAATTAAAAAGTATTATTTTGCATGCATATTTAATTTTATTCATAATTTATTGTTTAAATCACTTTTAATTAGTTTTTAATTGTTAAATTATCTCCAAAAAATCCCAAAAAATTATTTTAGCATATTAATGTTATTTCCAGCCTGAAATATTTTTCTCATTTAAAAATTTGCATTTTTACTAACATTTTTCTCTTATTCGATTTCTTCGTATTTTCTGATTTCTCATCTTTTCACAGGTTATTCCGTTTCGGACGATTTCTTTTTACTGTTTTCTTTTTCCAATAATGTAATTGCTTATGGGATGTAATAGCTTAATTAGGGCTTTTAATTTCCGCAAGTTTGAATTATGTAACTGCCCCAAAGCCATGTAATAACGTAGGATTTATCTTCCCGCACCTTTACATTTCCGCATTTTAATTTCCGCACCCTATAAATTGCTAGTAACTAGGCGTGTATGGAAAGATAAAATGGACATAGCTCACTCATAATGCCAAGATAATATACCTGAAATCAACACACTCTTTCACACATGCACCCCTTAGGGTCATTCTCTCTCGTTGCCTTTACAAATACAAATGGTCATGTCCCTCGAATGTAGAGGTATTCTAGCACCGTTGCCTTCCAAACAAATCATCATAGTCCCTTCGATACAAAGATCATAAGACCCACGATGTCGCCTCCGAATACATGATCTTGACCCTCGATTGTCGCCTACGAAAAATGATGATAGTCCCGTCGAATGTGCTAGGATACTTCCTACCAGTTGCTTTCTATGACCATACGATGTCCCTTCGAATGTCCCGCTTACATCCAACGAATAGAGTTACCTACCAACTAATGGTATGGATAGCGTTATTCTAAAGGAACGTAAAATAAAACGAAAACGACCATTCTGAGTAGGTAATAAGACTTTTAGTTGCTTGCTCTATCAAAATACTTTTCACACCTCACACTTTTGTCAAAGTTCAAACTCTTTTCAAAAAACGAAACATTTCCAAACACTTTGTATACATTCCTACATAAATCATTACAAAGTCAAAGCGAAATGCCTTTTCAAAACTTTTTTGTCAAACACACAGAAAGCAAATTTTTAAAGTGATCTAAGAGCAACTAAGAGCCCGTAGATAACTACGGATGGAAAGGGGTGCTAATACCTTCCCTTTTCATAACCTTCTCCCTTACTCAGAATCTAACGAAGGTCTTTTTCTGTACTTTTTACCTTCCCTTAATTGGATAAAAGAAAAGTCGGTGGCGACTCTTGCTATCCGCACATTTGCGATACAAAAACCTACAAAGTCAGTTCACCGTGTTACACAGTGAATGTCAACTTTGTTATGTTGGTCCCCGAGTAGTAACAGGTCATCAACATTCTTAATTCATCATGTTAGTCCCCGAGCGCTTATCATCTACATCATCACGTTAGTCTCTGCGCAGTGAACATCAACTTTGTTACATTGGTCCCCGAGCAGTAACAGATCAATTTTCAACTTATCACGTTAGTCCCCGAGCAGTGATCATCTACATTTTCACGTTAGTCCCCGAGCAGTGATCATCTACACTGTCACATTAGTCCACGAGAAGTGTTCATCTACATTGCCACGTCAGTCCCCGCACAGTGAATGTCAACTTTGTTACATTGGTCCCCGAGTAGTAACACATCAATTTTCAACTTATCACGTTGGTCCCCGAGTAGTGATCCTCTACATTGTCACGTTATTCCCTGCACAGTGAACGTTAACTTTGTTACATTGTTTCCCGAGCAGTAACAGATCAATTTTCAACTTATCACGTTGGTCCCCGATTAGTGATCCTCTACATTGTCACTCCAGTCCCCGTGCACTGAACGTCAACTTTGTTACATTGGTCCCCGAGCAGTAACAGATTAATTTTCAACTTATCACGTTAGTCACCGAGCAGTGATCATCTACATTATCAAATTAGTCCCTGAGCAGTGATCATCTACATTGTCACGTTAGTCCATGAGAAATGTTCATCTACATTGTCACGTCAGTCCTCGTGCAGTGAACGTCAACTTTGTTACATTGGTCCCCGAGTAGTAACACATCAATTTTCAACTTATCACGTTGATCCCCGAGCAGTGATACTCTACATTGTCACTTCAGTCGCCGCGTAGTGAATGTTAACTTTGTTACATTGGTTCCCGAGCAGTAACAGATCAATTTTCAACTTATCACGTTGGTCCCCAATTAGTGATCCTCTACATTGTCACTCCAGTCCCTGTGCAGTGAACGTCAACTTTATTACATTGGTCCCCGAGCAGTAACAGATCAATTTTCAACTTATCACGTTAGTTCCCGAGCAGTGATCATCTACCTTTTTAATATATCACGTCAATCCCTGCGCAGTGATCATCATTTTCAACCTATCACATCAGTCCCCGTGCAGTGATCATTAGTTTCAACCTATCGCGTCAGTCCCCACACAGTGATCATCTATATTTCATCTTTCTATGTTGGTCCCCGAGCGGTAGCAAGCCAGCTTTCAACTCATCACATCAGTCCCCGCGCAGTGATCACCTATATTTCTTCTTGTTACATTGGTCCCCGAGCAGTAACAGATCAACTACCAACTTGTTATGTCAGTCTCCGAGCAATAATAAGTTATTCAAGATCACATCATTCCCTAACAATGGTTTATTTCCTCAAATACAATACACAAGATATTCATCCCCATCTGAGTGTCACTCAAATATTATCACTCTCAAGCAAAATCAGTATCTAGGCTCGAGACTGAGTCAGATAGTGCATCGGAGGAATCTATATCTTTTTATTCCCAGTCAGGATCTTCAATGGTCATTTCTTCATCCCCAAGCAGAAGTCGAAGATCCCCAACAAAAATCTCCCGTCTTCTTTAAGATGGATACATTTTGAAATACCATAACATCCACATTCATACATAAAAGCCATAACACGTGCATACATCATTCTCGTTTATTTCGAGAGCATCATTACACATTTACATGCATCATGATATGCATAGAACTAACCCCATTTTTTTCCAGGTTAAATCCTCTAGTAAGCGAAAATTATTCTTCCAAACAGATGGTCAGAGATTAATGCGCGAAACAAGACGGGAAAACTACCCATACGACCAAGCTGGTATGAAACCCTCAAACAATACGGGTGTACCAAAAAAGGAAACTCGTAGATCAATTCGCGAAACAATATGGGGCGACTAATCTACATAATCAAACAAACAACAGGCTACAGATTAATACCCAAAACAAGACGGGGAAACTATCTACGTCCTGAAAAAAATACTCATTTTAGATAAAACCAAGACAAAGGTTTATTTTGATTCTCTCTTATCATCAGTGTCTCCGGATGGCATCTTTAATCTCATCCTCGACTACAATTTGTCATCTCTACACTTGCAGATTGCTGCATATCTGGTTAAAAATCAATGCATATTAATAACTTCATTCAAAGACGATCACGGGATACATGTCCCTTTCTAAAAAATCTACCATGGAGTCTAATATACGACTCACCCTTCAGCATTAGCTCCTCCGGATGGCATCTTTAAGCCCATCTCCATTTGCACATAAAGTGTGTCTCTCTCCAAATGGCATCTATAAGCGCATTCCATACACCAGCGCGTGCAAATATCAAGGGTACTCGAGTGTTTAATCATCTTCTACCTTCAGAACACAAAAGGATAACATACTAATCCAACCCTTCAGGTACAAGAATATTGAACAGGGGCAACTATTATACCACAAAATTTTCCCTCCTATTTTTTCAAGTCAATACACATCTCCATATTAGAGAACTATTCAAGGGTTGACCAGACAAACCCTCTCCTAAGAAATCAAGCAACAACTAGGGTTTTGCTTCTCTCAAGTCAAAAATGGTTTCTATTGCCTCAAGTGAGCATCATGCCTCCTCATATGTCTCAAATTATTGCCATGTCAAGTTTCAAGCCTCATAGTTTAAGTTTGCCTAGTCAATTGCCCAGATGGTTGAACATCAGTTGTATTGGACAAAAGGTTAACATGCAGTCAAAACTCATTATTTTTTGTCAACATCAAGATTTTGAAGTCACATTCATCATTAGATCAAGGGTTGATCATGATTCATCAAGGAAATTCAAGAATGATCAAAAGTCAAAAGTTTCTAAATTAGGGTTTCTTAAAGGAAAGTCAACAGAACTTTTACCAGGCATAAATTTCACATACTTCATCAAAATATTTCCCACCAAAGCTCATTTTAAAGGGAATTCAATTCTCTACAACATTGTGCCTCACTAGCTTTTCCCAAAAATGCTTCATTTGAGAGTTATGGGTCAAGACATTATAGGTTCTTCTAAAACTCAACTAAAAGTGATCTTTTTCCAAAGAAGTGTCAGGAGCATGGACGCTTCAATGAAGATGAAACCAAAAGGATCATTTAGAGTACATCTTAATCTTTCTAAAGAGTCCAAAAATACTTCCAAATGGTAAAAATTGAGCAAGTTATGGCTTGGGAAAAATTGGAAATTTTGAAGAAAATACGTGAAGGAAATATTGATCAAACTTGAAAATTTTCCAAATGGGCCTATATTTCTTTGGTTCAAACTTGTTTCTAACATTGTCAAGAGCTTCTAAAGCCCATTTAGACGCCATGGCCTTATATATTTAATTTATTTTTGGATTAATTCATTTTAATTCAAATTTAATTAAAAGAAAATATGAAATTAAATCAAATAAGTGAAAAGCTGTAAATCTAAGCTTCTTGTCATCTAAGTAACTTAATACAAGCTGGAAATTTCGAAATATATTTGATTGGCAAGAGGTTGGCATGATTGAAGATAAAAAATGACAATATTTGATGTAAATTTTTAATCAAATATATTCACATCAATGCAAGATATTTCTACACTTTTGTTGATCTAAATTCTTTCTCTATAAATAGAGAACACCTTCAGATGCAAGGGACACATATTGCTGCCTCTCACAAACCCTCGAAAGTTGACCAAAAATTCAAGTTTCTAGGGCACGAGCAAACCTGATTTCCAACAATTCTCAAGCTATTCCTAGCATCCATTCATACTCCCGAGACTTCCAGTAATCTATCCAAGTCCTTACACAAGCTTAAAGCATCCCAGAACATGCTAACCAAGTTGCACCGGTTTGGTAAAAGTTTCGAAACTCAAACTTTCAATTCATGCTATTTAAACTGTTTCGATTTATAGATTCATGTTCATGCTGATGTTTGTGATTGTTTAGAACCATCTTTGGAAGGTTTTATGCCAGATTCGAGTTTCACCATTGTTAGGGCATACAAACTGATGAGCTTCGAAACTCTAGATGCAGGCCGATTCAGGCCAAACTAACACCACCATTGAATTCCTGAGGTTCGATTTAGGGGGATAGGGTCCTCCTCTTGCTTTTATTCATTTGATTTTGCATGTTTTGATTCTCCAGTGGCCGAAGCAGACGACCGAAGCATGTCTCCGGCATCTCTGACTTTACATTAACCTGCGAGGGCAGGCGTGGCACTTTTTAATTGGCTGATTCGAATATCTTGGGTCCCAGTGCGTTTGGCTTATGTTTGTTTTGATTTTCAGGAAGCAATTTCAAATATAAATTTATCCTTGTGTATACATTGATGGATGTATTACTGTCCCAGCGGTCAAGAGCACGCACTTAGTCCTTACCTCTCCTATGGCATGGGTTCGATACCTGCCTTTTTGCCCAATTTTTTCACATTTTCTGATTTTTACAGGTTTACACACATATACGATTGGAGGCGTGATTAAAAAATCACATGCACGTGACGTGATGACTAGATTTTGTCTCAATAACCATAAGGTTCTGAGTTCAAGCTTTGGCAGGACCAAACCCTATTTTTTACCACTTGTTTCCTCTAACTTTTTCTTATTTCCCTTATTTTCTAACTTATTTTCTATTTATTTTCACAAATTAATTTTTAACAATAAAAAAAACCTAAAAAATGTTTTAATTTTAGATTTAGGTTTTAAAAACCTTTATTTAATTTTTGACACTAAAACATTTGTTTTTTCTTCACATTAAAAATATTTTTCTTAATTAAATACTAATTAATTAGAATTAGGTTTTTTTTATTAAAATCGATTTCTAAAAAAACACAAATATTTTCTTATAGTAATTCGGTTACTAAAATTTTCTTAACCTTTAGAATATTCTTTCATTATCTATTTATTTATTTCGCATTTTAAATTTTAGAAGTCGATGTATAGGTCGCAAGGATATTTTTGTAATAGCGTAGATTTACTTTTCATGCACATTTACTTTTCCGCACCTCCTATTATGTAACTGCCCCAAGGCCGTGTAATGACTTACGATTTACTTTTCTGCATTTACTTTTTGCACCCTCTATAACTTTATATAACGGCTTAGATGTATGGCTAATAGGATTGCATGACAAGACATAAAATAAAATTTATATCACCCTAGCCTCAAGATAAATATCTGAAATCAACACACTTTTCACACTTGCACCCCCTAGGATATCCTCTCTTGTTTCCTTACGAATACAATGGTCATGTCCCTCGAACGTAGGGGTACAATTAGCAAGGTCCCTCAATTCAAAATCATCACAAAGATCATAGTCCCTCAACGACCCTCGATGTTGCCTACGAATATATGATCTCGTCCCTCGGTTGTTGCCTACAAATAAGTGATGATCGTCCCTACGAATTTGTTAAGGTATCCTTACAATGTTTCCTACAATGACCATTCGATGACCCTACGCCCGTCCCTTCACATCCAACAGATAGGGTTGCCTACCAACTAATGGTATGGATAGCGCTATCCTAAAGCAGAAGGAAAATTACAAGAACGACCTTTTGAGTAGGTAATAAGACTCTAAATTTCTTGCTCCAATCCAATCAAAAAATACTTTTCACACCTCACGCCCTTTTCAAAATTACTTTCAAAAACACTTTGTATACATTCATACGAGAATCATTACAAAGTTAAACTTTCGAAATATTTTCAAACACTTCGTATAGATTCTTGAGGACTGTTACAAGAATCATTACGAAGTCAAAACTAAATACTTTTCAAAACACAAATACACAAAAAGCGAGTTTTCAAAAAGTGAGCTAAAGCAATTAAGAGCCCGTAGGTAACTACGGATGGACAAGGTTCTAATACCTTCCCTTTTCATAATTACCTCTCGTACTCAGAATCTAGCAAAGATCTTTCCTGTTCTTTTCACCTTTCAATTATTGGATAAAAGAAAAGTCGGTGGCGACTCTTGCTATCCGTAATAGTTACGATAAAATGCAAAACAAACAAGTCAGTTCTCCCACCGTGTTACAACATGTCGTAAGATCAACTGGTCGATCTTGCAAGTAACCCTTAGTTTTAGGACTTTGGGAGGACCAGCGGTTGTTTACCATTTTCCACAATAAACAAATTGGCACACCCAGTGGGACCAGTTCTAAGTGTATGTTTATAGATGTCATAAGTTTATGAGACTTAGAAGTGAGAGTTTAACCAAAGAGTATAAGAAACCACCAACTAGGAGACGTACACCCAGAATGACTAACTCTAACGTAGACGAAGTTCTATCACGAACATTAAGTTTGACAGATCGAGTAGTTTCTCAGTTTGCACCATTACCTCCTCCACTTGTCTCAGTGTCGACTACAGTGACTACGTCTATTCATCAGACTCATCTAGTGAGTCCAGGGCCAATGATAACTACGATTGAAATCCAACAAGTGCCCCATTTTGGCACTGTAAATCCTCTTTATGGAATGCTGTATTCCTTAATGTCAGGTAATCAGTCGACTTCAAATGCATCAGTGGTGTCAGATAATGTTCAAAATATGAACTCTCCTTTACAAGGATCTGCACCAGGAGGAAGTAGTAGAGGCAACCAAAATAGAGGATCGCCTTCTCAACCTGTAGTGCTCCCCCAACGCCTATTCGACAAGCGCCACATGTTCGACTAGCTGCCCTTGGTCAAATAAACATGGGGGCAATAGAAGATGAAACTGTCCATCAAGAACAAGCTGCAGCGCCTCAAAGGAATTTGGTTGTCGATCCACCTAGGGTATTAGTACATCGACAACAAGAGGCTGATCAAATTCGACAAGAGAATTAGCTGTAGTGAATAATCTAACTACGATTGTCGAAAGAATTATGGATATGAATGGTATGAATACTACACTTCAGAGGGCAACATATTCTTCTCCTTTGTCTGAATATATTTTATAGACTGAAAACCCTAGAGGATGGAAAATTCCTAAGTATACCAAATTTAGGGGAGAATCCGGGGAATCGACAGTCGAACATATTTCTAGGTGTTTGACGGAATCTTGGGATATGGCGAATAATGAAAACCTAAGGGTAAAGCATTTCCATTCATCCCTCACAAAGGAAGCCTTTACATGGTTCACTACTTTGCCTCCAAATTCTATTGATTCATGGACTAAGATGGAAAAACTTTTCCATGAACAATTTTATGAGGGACACTCAAATATCAGTTTGGTCAAATTGTCAAACATTAAGAGAGTTTGCTGAAACAATTGATGATTATCTAAACAGATTTAGGTCATTGAAAGCAAGATTCTTTACCCAAGTTATAGAACACGAGCTTGTTCAAATGGATGCTAGGGGTTTAGATTATTCCATTAGGAAGAAAATAGATCCGACCTTTGTTAAGAGTATGTCACAATTAGTGGATATAGTTCGACATCTTGAGCGGGTGTGACTAGAAAAGGTCTGACATACTAAGGCTAAAGATAAGAAAGAAAAAGTAACCTATATAGACTATGATAATACTGATCCCATATATGAGGCCGACTATATCTCGCCGAATGAAGCAGAGGTCGGCGTGGCTGAAATGAACCCAGGGCCGACATATGAGTGTAAATCACTATTTCCTTCCAAAGGAAAAAATACTTTCGAAAACAATTCAAAGTTTTTCTGCAAAAACTTATACTTTTCATGTCACCAAATGTGAAGAAATCTTTGATTTGTTAGTTAAAGATGGTCAAATATTAGTACCTCCAAATGCTAAATTACCATCATTAAAACAACGATAGAAAAGAGGTTTTTGCAAATTCTATAACTATCTTGGTCATACAATCTCTCAATGTTTTCTTTTCAGGGATCTCGTTCAGAAATCATTGCAAGAAGGTCGACCGAAGTTTGCTGCCAAAAAAATGAAAATCGATGTTGATCCTCTCATGCAAGAGGAAGCTTTGTTTGTTGAACCTGTCGAAATCAACATGGTGGAGATAACAAAATTTCTAGATGATGATATGGTTGAGGAAAGTACCGGTGAAAGTTCAAATGTCGACCTGGCTGATGTTTACCCAAAAGCTGATGAGGATCTACTGGATTTCCTCTACCGTTGTAAAAACAAGGGCACACAAGTTTGTTTGTGCCCTAGATGTGGTGCTTTGACTGATAAGATTGCTGCTGAAAACTTTCAGAACTTGCAATTGGATAAAGGCAAAGCAAAGTTGTACAACCAAAGGTTCCCTAATCCAAGGAATCCTAGAAAAACCATGGGAAATTCCCAGAACAAGCCAAGGAGTTTCATTCCTTCTGTTGGTGCTCCTAGAGGCACCTGGCTTAAGCCTCGGGGAAGAATGGGGGCACCAAATGTTGGTGCTGTTGCTAGAGATGCAAAAGAAAATTCGGTTGTAAACTAACGACATGAGTTCAAATCTGAAAGAAACATCCATGTTTCTGAAAATTACATGGGAAATAATCTCATGTCTCGAACTCAGTGGAGACGCTTCCAGTGTCGAAAACAGGCTGCAAGACTAGCTGTTGCTGGGAATTTTGCTACAAATAAGGCAAACAATCAGAAGCAGCAGTACAAAGTAAGAGTTGACACTGCCGCTAAGGAACGAATCAGGGAATTCGTAAATCGACCAGTGGCTAAATGCTCTGAAGAAGCTACTGGTGACTTCAAGTATGATTCTGAAGAGAGTCTAGACATTTTGGTTAATGTAGTGTCGATTCTGCCTACAGAGTATGATTGGCCGACTGAAGTAGAAGATTATGCTGATGTCGATGCTGAAGAGATGGCTTTGCATAAGCCAACATGCTATTTTGTAATGAATAATGATTCAATTGAGAATAAATATGCCTTTTTTGAGAGGCCATATATGGCTATGAGTAGGCATCTGAAGCCCCTGTTGATTAGGCGAAAAGTCGAAGGTATTGTTATCAACAAGGTGTTGGTAGATTGTGGCGCGACTGTTAACATCATGCCACATCATATTCTGAAGAAAATAGGTAAATTCGACACCGATATTAGATCCCATAATGTGGTCCTATCAGACTATGAAGGAAGAACTAGGAACACTATGGGTGTGATCCAAGTGGACATTACTGTCGGCTCAGTGACTAGGCCGACTATCTTTATGGTGATTCAAGGGAAGCCAAGATATAACTTTTGATGGGAAGAGAATGGCTACATGGCATTGGAGAAGTGCATTCTTCTATGCAATAACGCTTGGTAATTTGGAGGGAGGATGGCATTGTGGAAAACATCGAGGCCGACCAAGGATACTTTATGGCTGATGTGAACAACATTGGGAAAAAGCAGTTCGACAGGAAACTTGCTAACATTTCCCCATGCTCACCCGCTGAAGAAGTGTATGCCAACTTAGATGAGGCATTCGTTTCTTTAAAACTGCATGAAACCCATGATTTTATGTGGAATGTGGAACCTTTGGAGGATCCATATAGTGAAAATAGGCTGACAGGCTAGGGAGACATCAGTGATAATGATGTCTGAGCTTGAAGCTCTGAGAAGGATTTCAACATATATTGCTGAAAATAAAATAAATTCGGCATTGGAGGCTGAAGAAAATATGGTTGTCGAAGCCAGTCAAATACAAATTCTGGAGGAAGACATTACTTTGGCTATTGAGCAAAAGCCACCAGATAAAAATGAATGAGCCTTTGGGATTTGAAAAGGATCCAATGGCTCCTGAAACGATGCAGCCACAAGACCCTTTAGGCGGCGTCTAGACTGCATATATGACGTCGAACAACAAATTGACTCATTTGCAACATCTTCGAAAATCTTTCGAGAGAATGAGGAAATATGGATTAAAAATGAATCCATTAAAATGTGCTTTTTGTGTGCAGGCAGGTGACTTTCTTGGCTTTGTGGTGCATAAAAAAGGCATAGAAGTGAATCAAAGCAAGACCAAAGCCATCATGGACGTCAAGCCTGCGTCGACAAAAAAGGAACTTCAGTCTTTTTTGGGAAAAATAAATTTCTTAAGGAGGTTCATATCCAACCTAAGTGGAAAAACTAAAGTATTTTCACCACTGCTTCAACTGAAGAATGAGGATTTCATTTGGAGAAAAGAGCATCAAGAGGCTTTTGACAAAATCAAAGAATATTTAGTGAAGCCTCCAATATTGACACCTCTTGTTAGACATAGGCCTATGAGGTTGTATATTGTAGCTTCAGATTCGACTATAGGAAGTATGTTAGTTCAAGAGGATGAAAGAAGGGTCGAAAGACCCATGTATCACCTTAGTAGAATGCTAAATGATCCTGAAACTAGGTATAGTGATATAGAAAAATTATGCTTGTGTTTGTATTTCTCTTGTATTAAACTGAAGCAATATATAAATCATGTTGATGTGTATGTGTCTTCTCATTTTGATATTATTAAGCACACGTTGTCCAAGCCAATTTTACATAGTCGAATTGGTAAATGGGCTTTAGCATTAATAGAGTACTCTCTGACTTATGTGCCCTTGAAAGCGATGAAAGGGCATGTAGTTGCAGATTTCCTTGTCGACCATTTAATGGTTGGTATGCCCCAAAATTATGTAGACTTAGTGCCATGGAAGTTATACTTCAACGGTTCTAGCCATAAAAGTGAAGCTTGAATATGGGGCATTATAATTTCTCCGAATGGAATTCCAGAAGAGTTCAAGTACGCAATCGACAACATATGTACTAATAATGAAGCAGAGTATGAGTCTTTAATAACAAAACTTGAACTGCTGCTAGAATTAGGCACAAGAAATATCGAAATTATGGGAGATTCTAAGTTGGTGATTAAACAAGTATCAAAAGAATATAGATGTGTTAAAGAAAATTTAATCATGTACTTTGTGGTGACTATTAGATTACTCAAACAATTTGAACAAGTGAATATTCGACATATACCTCGACGAGAAAATCAAGAAGCTAATGACTTAGCGCAAGAAGCTTCAGGATACAAGAAATATCAAAGCGAAGAGCCTATTTAGGTAAGAAATAAAGTTCGAGAAACTTTGTTATATCCTTCATATTTGTTAATTATAAAGTTAGGGGTTGTAGATGTTGAAAATTTTCAAATTTTAACAATTGACAATGGGTAAAAGAGTGATTGGCAAAAGTCTTTGGTCGACTATCTGCGTTCCCCTACGGGTTCGACAGAATGCAAGATCAAATATCGTGCCCTCAGTTACGTTTTGATATAGAATGAATTGTTTAAGAAAATGAGGCATATGTAGTAGTGTCGAGTGTGCACAATGGAGCATGGGGTGCACATCAAGCTGGACACAAGATGAAATGGCTTTTGATGCGCTCAGGAGTTAATTGGCCCCCAATTTTAAAATATTGCATTGAGTTTGCTAAAGGTTGCCAAGAATGCCAAATTCATGGAGGCATACAACATGTTCCTCCAAGTGAATTACATACAACTGTAAAACCTTGGTCATTTAAAGGATGGGCCTTAGATGTGATTGGAGAAATAAAACCATCTTCATCAAAACAACAAAGGTACATTTTAGTCGACATTGATTATTTCACAAAGTGGGTCGAGGCTGTGGCCTTGACAAATATCGACGAAGAAGTTGTTATTGATTTTATACAAAATCACATCATGTGTCGGTTTGGAATTCAAGAAACAATTACAACCGATCAATGATCAGTGTTTACCGGGCGAAAAATGCAAGAATTTACACAATAATTTTGAATTAAATTGTTAACTTCTACTCCCTATTATGCTCAGGTAAATGGCCAAGTTGAAGCTGCCAATAAAGTAATAATTAGCCTAATCAAGAAGCATGTAGGAAAGAAGCCAAGAAATTGGCATAAACACTAAATCAAGCCTTATGGGCATGTAGAACTTCTCCCAAGGAAGCAACATGAACTACTCCATTTTGACTTGCATATGGACATGATGTTGTGTTGCCTATGGAGATACATATGCAATCAGTAAGAATCCAAAGACAACATGAAATACCATCTGAAGATTACTGGAACATGATGGCAGGCGAGCTTGTTGACCTAGATGAAGAGAGGATGCTAGCTCTTGATTTGTTGAGAAGATAGAGAAAAAGAGTTACCAGAGCCTATAATAAGAAAGTAAAAAATAAGGTATTCGCTGTTGACGATTTGGTTTGGAAAGTGATATTGCCTATGGATAGAAATGATAGAATCTTGGGAAAATGGTCTCCAAATTGGGAAGGACCTTTTAAGGTGATACAAGTTTTTTCCAAAAATGTCTATGAACTTGAAGAATTATCCCCAGATCGACGACATTTAAGGGTAAATGGTAAGTACTTAAAGACGATAAGCTGTTCTTCAAGAAATTAATATTTCGGAATAGATATTTGTCGAATAAATAAGCTGGACAGAGTTATGTCGAAACCAGCAATTTGAGCATATATAACATATTATGTAAGGCAAAAAGAGAAACATTATATTAAATTAGCTAAAAGCCATTTTTCAAATATTACACAAAAAGATCACATGATAATGGTTACAATAATTAAAATTGCTTAAATTTGTTTTGGAAAGACCGCATTTCTCCTTGGAGGCGCAAAGCACGATCTTCAAAGTTTTTTGCTTTAGCCTTAAGAGATATAATCTGCGTTTTGACAATTGATATTACACTTCTTATGGATACAACATCCATGGTCATTTTATTCACTTGCGTTTAAGTAGGAGTTATAACTTCCTTAATCTTGTCCTCTTGCGTAGAAACGACTTCCAGTTCCTCGTATAACGAAGTCATTTCTTTGTTCAAATCAGCAAGTCGACTGCATATTTCCGCAGCTCTTTTCCTTTTAGGACTCAGTTCTTGCTGTTTTTTCTCAATCATCGCCATTATCCCGTTAATCTCCTTATGAGCCTATACTACCACTTCCAAATTTTCCTTCACAAAGGCCTGCTTCGCCTCGGCCAATTGCTCATTCTCTTTCATACTTTCGACATTTGCTAGCATAGGGGTGAAGAAGTTTTCAAATGTTGTCATTATGAGCCTAGCCAAATCAGAAATATCAAGGGCCTTTAGTTGAGTGAGAGCGTCTGAAATTTTTGAGCCAATAGTTGGATCATCATGAAGCATTTGAGGAAACTCAGGGCTCAAAGCGTAGGTTCGAATTTTATCTATTAATTTCTTAATCATTGTTTACTCAGGCCCTAGCTTGTCATTATGAGATTGAGATTGGTCAGAATTAGAGGAAAAAGTGCAAGAACTCACAAAGCTACGTTTCTAGTGCTTCTAGAGTAGCAGCATTAATCCCCAACTTTGATGAAGGCGTTGGTGAATTGATTTTCTTTTCCTCTAAAGGCTTGGGTGAATCAATTTTCTTTTGTTCTGAAGGTGAGGGTGAGTCGAACTTCTTTTTGGATGAATCGAACTTCTTTTCCTCAGTGGAAAGTTGAGGAATGCCTTCGAGAGGAGGAGGATTTTGAGAAGTAGTAGCAGTTTTATCTAAAGTGGTGGCATTTTTATTTGCCTCTGAACCCTGCAGGGAATCTGAAAGACTAGAGTCAGAGTTAGTCGAACTAGAAACCTTATGTTTGGCAAGACTAGTGACTGAATCAGAGTCACTAAGAGTAGCCGGAACAGTCAGGTCAATGAACTCACAAGCAGCTACATCGAGATTGTTGTGATGATGGGAGAAGAAACCTCCGATGATGGATAATATTCGGACACACTTTGTTGTGGGCCAGAAGCTTCAACCTAAATAAAACAAGACAGATGTTAGCCAAATAAATTTGACAAACAAAGAAAAAAGAGAAGTTGAAAAATTTGGCAAATACATGTGGAAATGGATTAAGATTTACAGGCTCATCCTTTTTAATAGAAGCAACAACAGTGTTCCCCATTGGATTTTGAACTTCATCATTTCTGGGGGCACGAGTCGGAGTGACGATGGCTGTAATTATCATTATAGTATCAGTGCCTAAATTTAGGTTAGCTTACAGATTTTCAGCCAAGATCACTTTACCTCTCCTTCTTGTGATAAGGGGTTGATCGTCGACATCGTTTGGTTCTTCAACTTGATCAGCAGGATTTGAGACGACCTTTGCTTCAAGGTTCTGGGCCATAGGTGCTCACTCCTTCTTCTTATTATTCACCTCTCTATCTTCAATAGAGGGATTTTTCTTCCTCTTGTGGCTTTTGGATTTATGGGAGTGTCGAGGAGACTGAACATCAGGTGATGGCTAAATACCAAAAAAGATATAAGTCGAATTAATTGTTTAAGTTGAAAATGAATAACTTGAGTCGACAAAATAGATACCTCCTCCCTCTTAGAGGTGAGTTTTTTTCCTTCTTGGACCTTTAGGATGTATTAGAGGGAGCGGTCAAATCCGCTGAGCATTTTTTACTCAAGCATGCAGAGAAAATATTAGTATGTTTCAAATCATAAAGTAGAAACGATAAGAAATGTACAGATACACCTATAGAGGAACTAGTTTTCAGTAGTGAAGGTAAAATCAATTCATCGTCAGAGGGTGTATGATCAGGTACGATCTGCAAAAACATTGCTATTTTAGGAATTCCAGGTCACAAAAGATAATTGGAAAAAAGTTGGAGTCGAACCTTTGTTGTCGAAGGGTCAGTTTTGTTGACAAGAACCTTTGGTGGTGCTACCTGAAGAGGGATAGCTAAAAGCAAAAATGGCGAAGTCAAATAAATGGAAAAGTCGAAATAACAAAGAAATCAAGCTTTCTAGAAGCTGTTACCATTTGGCACAACAGCAAGATCTCTTACATATTGAGGGATAATATGCAGAATGCCTGGGTAGTCGTGTAACCAATACTTTGTCGGCACCACCCTGTCGGCCTTTTTCTTATAAGCATTTTCTACTTTCAACCAAGAGCTATACCACTAATCTGGGATAGGTGGGCGAACATCCAAGGCCAAAGAGCTAGTCGGTAAAGGACGAAATTTAATTTTTCTAAAATGAAGTGCGTAAAGATATTTGTCTTTCGCGTATCCAGGAATTTTGAGTTGTGGAATCCTGTCGGTTACCTTCTCCTTTAACTCTCGGGCTGCGTCAGAAATGGTCTGAGGAAGGTTATTTGGTAGATACACCACCCTAAAATATTTCTTAAAAGCTTGAATTTTCTTGATGTTAGTGGCCTTACATTTCGTCGTCTTGCCCTGAAAATGATCAAAAGCTACAGTTAGTTCAACTATCTTCCTATCAAAATCACCAACGAAAGTAACATAATATGACTTCCACAAAGTCTCAAACTCTTTGGTGCAGTAAAATGATGGCTGAAAAGGTGTAAAAGTAACATTAGTTCTTCCTGCCCAGAGGTTGTCAATGTCTTCTTTTATAACTTCCCAAGATTTATCAGATATGATGTTGACCATTAGCTCGTGGGAGTTAAACAAAGATTTAGGGACAAGTTGACAGAGCCCAAATTGTCAAGCTACTAAGTTAGGTTGGTAGGCAACCAAGCCTGGATTCATGCTGACAATCACGGAAGACAAAAATTGGAGAGTTAGAAAACGTCTCCAGCAGATTAAAGATCTCTTCTTGTCTTCATCCTTCACGGGTGGAAAATATTTAGTAAGCCACTCTGGGCCACTTTTCCAATCAAAAAATGGAGCCATTAAGGGTGTAAACTCGACTCTTGTGAACATGATGTTGAACAACAGTTTGAAGGATTCAAGATTGGGAGAGGTTTTGTTGATTGGGGTTAATGGAAGAAGACGCTGCCAAACAACATGAATTTGGTTTTTGGGACATGTTATTTTTCTGCTTTTGAAAGGCTTAATGTCTTTAGAAAAAGTGACATTCAGCCACAACTGTAGAAGCTAGAAAGGACCATGTACCAAAATGTTCTTTTTCTTTGGATTAGTGGGGTAAAAATTCTTGATCTGATTGACAACATCAGTCAAGGATGCATACAAGGAGGCCAAAATCAGTAAGCCCAAAGCAACATTCTCACCTTTGTGCAATTGGATGGCTAGATAAGAAAATTGCTTGGCCACCTGCATCGACCTAGAGCAAAAAATAAAGCGGGAGAGCCAAAGAGTCAAGAATGCTACATGTTCCTCATCAGTTATGGGGCCAGATTCTTGTTGGTGATGATCAATAAAATTTTTGTATGTTGGGTTTTTACTTTCCCCAACATCGAACCTTATTGGTAGAGGGTCAGCATCCATATGATTAAAAACTATGCCATTTGTTTTAACCCCGTGATGGCGGTGACGTCGAGCATGGTGGGAGTGATCATACCATACTTTATGTGGAATGTATTTGTCGACCCCTCCCAAAAGTGTAAGGCAGCCAACAACATGCTAGTAGAATAGGGCTGGCCACAACGAGAAAGTTCTAGAAATGTGTAAATGCCCATTTTCTTCCATTTCTCTATCTTTTCAGTTTCTAAACGTGTCATCCAGGCACTAAACTTAGGGAAATTTAGCGGAGGAGAAGTTCTGAAGTTCCTATCAATGTATTGAAGAGAAATAGGGTTTGGAGAAGAGATTATAGGTCTGGTTGTGGTGCTAGTAGGGAAAAAATCCCCTTTGTAATATACATATATTTCAGAAGGCATATCCACAAGGAGAGGACTTAGAAAAGCTAGGGGTTTTTCTTCAAGAATGAAAGGAATAAGTACCCGATATTGCCAGATTTTCGTTTTCTCCTCAGTAAACGGAGGTTCTGGTACGTAGGTTTTTCCATCGATGAAACATAAGTGAAGCTCCATGGCTGGAGAAGTAGTTATGTTATCAATGTTTACCATTGTAGAAGTTTGAAGAGGTTTGAAGACGGTGAATTGTGGTGGTGTGTGTGATTTATTGTTTTTTTTTTAAATAAGAGGTTGAAGAAAGCGGAAAGGAGAAAAGAAGAAGAATGAGAAAATGGGGTATTTATATCCTTTGAGGAAAAGAAAGAATAATGGAGAAAAAATATTTTGTGATTTCCTAAGTAAGAATCGTGTCAAGTCGAGGGACACATGCGGCGAGATCGAAGCAGGAGTGGTGGGCCATGTCTTCCACTAAAAGCGCAATGATGGTGAACAATAAATGATCGCACGTCTCGAAACTAAAAGCGTGATATGTTTCCATGGTTACGTGAAGTCATGGAAAAAGTGGAATAGTAACGTCCACTTTTTGGAGTAGTGGGAACGATTTAGTCGAATGCTGAGACCGACGCTTTAAAGATACCATTATCTTATGTTAGTCGAAATTCGAAAATGTCATCTCTGGGGGGCATTTTGTTACCTTGAAAAATCTCAAGGTATTCAAGTACGTGTATAAATTGAGGATTTTCTCATAAGATAAGGGTGACTTTCTGAAATAAGGACCTTTTGAAATTGAGAGCAAAGTGTTTAAAAGTTTGGTTATAGAAAATTAAAGAAACCAGTGATTAAGGAGAATATCAAGCCAAAATGTCAAAATGGAGCTATGTCGACCAGAAGGAGAACGTGTTAAAATATGTGGGAATTGGTCGAATCGACCAAGGCATGTAAATTGAAGGAAATGGTCGAATTTGGTCTTGTCGACCATAGAGGATTTTGGACTTAGAAGATTTTTTTTGTTTTTATTTTGTCAAAAGGGGAGCATGTCGAAGCAAGCCAGAAGCGGGAAAATTCAAAATTCAAAATCTCCAAGCAGTTTCTAGCAGCACTCATTGAAGTGCCAAATAGGTGGCAACATCTAGTGAAGTGGTTGCCTTAGGATTCAAATGTAATTTGTCGATTGTGTCTAGGTAGTTACTTTGTAAATACTATAAATAAGTAGTTTCAATGTAATTTTTGTGTGTTCACTTGTATACTCAAATCACTTGCAAAAACTTTATTCATTCTGAGCGTCAGGAAGCAAAGAGGTGAGAAGTGCTTGATGTACATGAATCACCACGTTTATTCCAATGCAAAACCTTTATATTTCAGTCATTTCTTCTGAAACTTTTACTTGCATTTTATTTACTTTTCAGCAATCTCTTTGTATTTTCATTTATGTTGATTCTCTTTTTGTCATATGTTTCGAGTTAACAAAAGAGTCAGTTGACACGTACTTCGTTTAGAACAATCAATATTGAAGTTCACAACCTTTTGTCGGTCACGAGTCACCATAGTTGGTCAAATCATATTGTGAGCAATCAGATTGTTAGTTATTTCGTTTAGGCTCTTTTTGTCGGTTACGAGTCACCATCCAGTCGAGTTTAATCATAGTGTGGAAAGTCGTTATACTTTTTCCCTTAGTCTTAGAAAACCGTTTCTTAGATAAGGATTTCGACAGAACTAGTATAATTTCAAAAAATCTTAGCACGTGTCTTAAGATCAACTGGTCAATCTTGCGAGTAACCCTTAGTTTTAGGACTTTGCGAGGACCAGCGGTTATTTACCATTTTCCACAGTAAACAACAACCCTAACAATCCTGAAACCATAATTCCTGCACAGACCATACCAGCTCGTAATCTACCCCCCACTCAAACTACTGAACCTCTTCTTCCCACACGGGTATCTTCAAGAACAAGGCACCAACCATCGCACCTCAAGGACTATATTTGGGCCTCCTTCAATGACTCTTCATTCCAATCATCCTCAGGTAATTCTCACTCTATTTCAAACTCTCTTTCTTATTCTCAGTTGTCTCCCTCACAATATCGTTTTACTCTTTCCATTACCACCCAAACTGAACCAAAATCTTACAATGAGGCGTGCAAATTTGAATGTTGGATTCAAGCTATGAAAACTAAGCTTAATGCACTCGAGAATAATGGAACTTGGCAGTTACTTGATCTTCCACCCAATGTGAAGCCAATAGACTGCAAATGGGTCTACAAAATCAAATACAAATCTGATGGCAGCATAGAGAGGTTTAAAGCACGCCTTGTAGCCAAAGGCTACAACCAAATTGAAGGATTAGATTATTCTGACACATTCTCACTAATAGCTAAACTCACCATAATTAGACTTATTTTAGCCTTACCATCCATTCATAAATGGCACTTACACCAACTGGATGTAAACAATGCGTTTTTACATGGTATGCTGCATGAAGATGAATACATGGTTGTTCCACCTGGTTTGCACACTACCAAAGCTAATCAAGTTTGAAAACTGGTTAAATATCTCTATGGCCTAAAGAAGGGGAGTAGACAATGGTATGAGAGATTGGTTTCCCTGCTCACTAAGCATGGTTACACATAAGGCACCTCGGACCATTCCTTATTTGTTAAGCACACACCTTCTTCATTTACAATTTTACTTGTTTATGTTGATGATGTTATCCTGGAAGGTAATTCTATGGCTGAATTCCAACACATAAAATCAACTCTCAATCAAGCTTTCAAGATTAAAGATCTTGGTGTGCTCAAATATTTTCTAGGCTTGGAGGTTGCACGTTCAGCAAAGGAAATCTCCATATGCCAGAGAAAATATTGTCTCGACTAATAGATGCAGTTTCCTTGGATCCAAACCCGCTAACACTCCATCTGATCCCTCCATAAAGTTGTGCAATGATAATGGACCTTCCTATGAAGACATTACAACTTATCAAAGACTAATAGGCATGCTCATTTACCTCAACATAACCAAACCTGATATTACTTTTATCACTCAACAGCTCAGCCAGTTTCTGTCAAAACCATCCATGATTCACTACAATGTTGCCAGCAAAGTTTTACGCTATCTAAAACAACGTCCAGGCCAAGGTCTTTTCTTCCCAAGAGATTCAGCTATGCAACTCACATGATTCTCTGGTGCAGATTGGACAGGTTGTGTAGACACAATAAAATCTGTATCAGGCTCGTGCTTTTACATTGGAACATCCCTCATCTCTCGGAGAACCAAGAAACAAAACACCGTATCAAGGTCTTCATCTAAAGATGAGTATCGTGCTTTAGCTTCAGCCACCTGTGAACTTCAGTGGATCCTATACTTACTCAAGGATCTCCATGTTTCTTGCACAAAACCACCTATTATGTTTTGTGACTGCCAGAGTTCTCTTCATATTGCAGCCAACCCAATTTTTCACGAAACGACCAAGCATCTTGAGATAGATTTCCACATTGTCCATGAAAAATTCCTTGCAGGTGTCATGAAGCTTCTTCCAGTCTCCTCATGTAACCAGCATGCTGACTTCTTCACCAAGCCACTCCTTCCAAAACCTTTCTATGAACTCATGTCCAAGTTGAACCTACTCGGTATCTATCACAATTCAACTTGTGGGAGAATATTAACTACATAGATAGTTAGTTAGGCAGATAATAGTTAGTTAGATTGATGGTTCAGTTAGTTACTATCACAAGTAATGTTGTATATAAATTCTGCCATGATCTCAGTTTGGATTATATGGAATACAATGATAGTTTCTCATCTTCTCTACTTTTCATTTATATCATAATAAAAGTATATGAAAACCTTTTCTCCACCAAACTCAATTGTCATCTTTCAGCATTTTGATAGTATTAACTTCTTTATGTTGGTCTATTTTTCTTGGAAAGAATTTTGTGTCGCTATCATTGTTCCTCAGTGTTAAGACTATAGCTATATGAAATAGATTTATTGGAATTCTATGGATAAGGAGCTTTATTAGTATTGCTATCTTTAGTTAGTTAGTTACATTTTTGATTGGTTGTTAAGTGATAGAAACACACTATATATGGACAAGGCTATCACACGTGTTAAACTAACAAGCCATTATTCTTTTGCTCATAATCTTCTTCCTTCTTTTGTTTCTTGTTATTTTCTTCTTCAATGGTGAAATAGCTTCACCACAACATGGTATCATTCGCCAATTCAGTCATTCTTCCACTGCTTTTCAATTAAAATTTTTAACTAGTGCGTTCTTCTCTCTGCATCCATGGCTCCTCCTCGAGCTTCACCTCTTGATCCAGCTTTGGATCAAACTTCACCCTACTTCGTTCATCCCAGTGATGGCCCCGGTTCAGTTATGGTTCTCCCTAATCTTAATGGTTCTAACTATCATCCATGGGCTCGAAGCATGAAGTGAGCGCTCGGTGGAAAAATGAAGATTGAGTTCATTGATGGATCTCTTCCTGCTCCCGTTGATTCTTTCGATCCATCCTTGCGTGCTTGGAATCGCTGCAACATGTTAGTACATTCTTGAATCATGAATTCAGTTTCACATTCCATTTCCCAGTCCATCGTCTTCTTGGAGAATGCGCTTGATGCATGGAATGATTTGAAAGAAAGGTTCTCTCAGGATGATCTCATTCGTATTTCTGAGCTACAAAAAGAAATATACAACCTCAAGCAAGAAACCAAATCGGTAACTGATTTCTTTTCTGAACTTAAAATTCTTTGGGAAGAATTAGATTTTTATTTGCCTTTACCAACTTGCACATGTCGCATCAAGTGCTCTTGTGAAGCTATGCGAAGTGCAAGATCCAACCATCAACTTATGCAAGTTATTAGATTCTTGACTGGTTTGAATGACCAATTTGTTGTTGTTTAGTCCCAAATCTTGTTAATGGATCCTTTGCCTAATATGAATAAGATATTCTTCATGGTTATTCAACATGAGTGACAACTCCAGCTTCCTGTTCCCAATAATGAGTCCCAAACTCTAATTAATGTTACTGATTCCAAGAAATTTGGTGCAAGAAACAATGCATTCCGGCATGGAGCTTGTATTTGTACTTTCTGTGGAAAGACCAATCACACTGTTGAAAATTGCTTCAAGAAACATGGTGTTCCTCCACATATGCAGAAGCAGTTTCAGAATTTAGCTAACAATGTTGCATCAGAGGGTAATGATGATGGATCTTCTTCTAATAGCGCTGACATCAAAAGTGACAATTCACCTATGACTCAAGGTCAATTCAATACTCTAATGGAGCTAATTCATAAGTCTAACATTGACCAATCTTCAGGACATGCTTCTTCTAATCAAGTTGTTGTTTGTCATCTATCAACAGGTAACACATCTCATTGCATGCTTAGTAGTAGTAATAGTTCTTGGATCATCGTTTCAGAAGCTTCTGATCACATATGTAGTTCTATCAGATGGTTTCACTCATATTAGCAAATTATTCCAATCAGTGTTAGATTGTCAAATGGACAATGTCTTGTTGCTAGCTACTCTAGTACAATTCATTTTCCCCCTAAATTCATTGTGCATAATGTCCTTTTGATTCATGATTTTTCTTTAAATCTTTTATCTGTTTCCAAACTTTGTGAATCTTCTAATTGCAATGTAAGTTTTCTCAATTCACAATGTTTTATACAGGACAAAGTCACTCTAAGGATGACTGGTTCTGCTGAGCAAAAGGATGGATTGTACTACTTAACACTAAGAGATAATGCTTCACCTGCTATAGCAGCCACAATCACCTTACCCGAAAAAGCCTTATTGCATTTTAGATTAGGACACTTATCCAATAACAGACTCTTGTACTTACATTCCCAATTTCCCTTCATCACAGTTAACCATAAAGATGTTTGTGATGTATGTTGTTGTGCTAGACAAAGAAAACTTTCCTATACTGTTAGCAATAATAGAGCTGCTCATCCTTATAAATTGATTCATTTTGATATTTGGGGACCTCTTTTTGTCCAATCCTTGCATGGCCATTCATATTTTTTAACTGTTGTTGATGATTGTATAAGATTCACATGGATAACTTTAATGAAAGCTAAGTCTGAAGCTAGACAACATGTCATAAATTTTGTCAGTTTCATAGAAAATCAACATCAGCTTTCTGTCAAAATTATCAGAACTGATAATGGTCCTGAATTTAACATTCCTGAATTTTATGCATCTAAGGGAATCATTCATCAGACCAGTTGTGTTGAATCTCCACAACAAAATGGTAGAGTGGAGAGTAAACATCAACATTTATTAAATGTTAGAAGAGCCCTTCTCTTTCAGTCAAAACTTCCCAAGAAATTCTGGTCATATGCTATTTTACATGCCACCTTCATTATAAATAAATTCCCTACCCAAATTTTAAATAACCTTTCTCCTCATTTCATACTGCATAATGAGCATCCAGATATGCATAGTCTCAAAGTGTTTAGATCTTTAGCTTTTGCATCCACCTTGAATGTGCATAGATCAAACTTGAGTCAAGAGCTCGAAAATATTTTTTCTTAGGATACAAGAATGGAATGAAGGGTGTGGTACTCTATGATATTAATAGTCATACCATTCTTGTCTCTAAAAATGTCATACACCATGAACACATATTTCCCTATTCAGATACCAATTCTATTAACTAGGACTATCACCTTCACAAAGAATCCACTGACTAATCTCAACATGACCCTGTCATGCATGTTCCATCACAGAATATTGAACCTACTGTTGAAGAACATGATAATCACAATACCATAGACAATGACACATTATACCATTCTAACATTGACCCTGAAACTGTAGAAAACACTGATGAGAACCATGACATCCAACATATGCCCGATGCTGAAAATTGCAACACTTAGTCTAGACCTGTTAGAACCAAACAGACACCCCATTATCTCTCAGACTATGTGTGCAATACATCTGATGCATCAGCAGTCAAGTCATCATCAGGTACATCCAAAGTTATTTATCCAATTTCAAATTATGATTCATTACATTTTCTATCTGCATCTCATCGTGCTTTTGCATCCAATATCACTCCCATTCATGAACCAAAGACTTACAAAGAAGCATGTCTATCTGAACATTGGACCAAAGCCATGAAGACTGAATTAGATGCATTAGACAAGAATAGAACTTGGAATATAGTTTATCTGCCACCACATGTCAAACCAATTGGTAACAGATGGGTGTTCAAAGTGAAGCATAGAGCAGATGGCACGATAGAGAGGTATAAAGCACGTCTTATGGCCAAAGGCTACAATCAAATCGAAGGACTTGATTTTTTTGACACGTTTTCACCATTAGCAAATCTTACAACTTTCAGAACTCTCCTTGCGACTGCAGCTATCAGCAATTGGTTCTTACACCAACTTGACGTTAACAACGCATTTTTACATGGGGAATTGAAAGAAGACGTGGACATGACCATACCTGAAGGTGTTCCATGTCACAAACCTAACCAGGTATGTAAACTTCAGAAGAGTTTATATGGTCTAAAGCAAGCAAGTCACAAATGGTATAAAAAGTTAAATGCTCTTTTACTGCACCAAGGGTACACTCAATCTGCTTCTGATTATTCCCTTTTTACTTTGAAAATAGATGCACATTTCACAGCCATTTTAGTATATGTTGATGAGATAATCTTAGTTGGCACTTCTATGTCTGAATTTGATCGTATCAAGCTTATTCTAGATGAAACGTTTAGTATCAAAGACCTGGGAATATTTAAGTATTTTCTTGGCCTCGTGGTTGCTCACACAAAGGTAGGCATCTCTTTATCACAACGAAAATGATGTCTTGGTCTCTTGCAAGAATATGGTATGCTTGGATCTAAGCCAGCTCCCACACCTATCGATCCATCTGTCAAGCTACATGCTGATAGTGGCAAAGCTTTTGAAGACATTGGAGCTTATAGGCGTTTAATAAGTCGCTTGTTGTACCTTAACACAACACGTCCAGATATTACATATGCCACCCAACAACTCAACCAGTTTCTTCACAATCCAACAATGGCACACTACCATGTTGCTCGCAAAGTCATACGCTACTTGAAGAATAGCCCTGGTAGAGGAATTCTGTTTCGTAGGAATGCTGAATTGCAACACCTTGGCTTCTCAGATTCTGATTGGTCAGGGTGTATTGATTCAAGAAAGTCTATTTCGGGCTATTGTTTTTTCCTTGGAACTTCTCTTATATCATGGAGTGCGAAGAAGCAAGATACTATTTCCAGACCATCTTTAGAGGCAGAGTATCGGGAACTATCTTTTGCTACATGTGAATTGCTTTGGTTGATAGCCCTCATGAAGGAATTGCACATCACATGTACTAAACTCCCTGTCCTATACTGTGACAGCCAAAGTGCAATGCATGTTGCACTCAATCCGGTATTTCACGAACGAACCAAACATCTTGAGATTGACTGTCATTTAGTCTGTGAAAAACTGCAGCAAGGCTTACTTCAGCTTCTACCAATTTCAACTCATGAACAACTAGCTAATTTCCTAACCAAAGCTTTATCCACTTCAAATTTCAACAAGTTCATTTCCAAGCTTGGCATGATCAACATTCACCATGCTTAGCTTGAGAGGGGCTGTTAAGACTATAGCTATATGAAATAGGTTTCTTGGAATTCTGTGGATAAAGAGCTTTATTAGTATAGCTATCTTTAGTCAGTTAGTTACATTTTTGATTGGTTGTTAAGTGATAGCAACACACTATATATGGACAAGGCTATCACACGTATTAAAATAACAAGCCATTATTCTTTTGCTCATAATCTTCTTCCTTCTTCCTTCTTTCGTTTCTTGTTATTTTCTTCTTCAATGGTGAAATAGCTTCACCACAACACTAAGCGACATCTTCCCTGCTCATCTGCCTCCATAATATTTTTTCGTTGTATCTCTTTTAAAACGTCTTCTACACTACTTATATCTTGCTTCACAGCCTCTAATCTAATCTATACTCTTTAAAAGATTCTTCTAAAGTTTGAATGGATTAGAGTTTGCTAGAGCCTTGGATTAAGCCTCCTGTAGTCCAGTCTAAACATGACAAACTAGAATAAACTAAGTTCTGTATCATCAATATTTGTTTTGAAAAATGACGAGGAATAATTAAAAATATAACATTTTTGTTTTATTTTTCCTGACATTGGTCATCTTTCATGTATATCATTCACTACAAGAAACGTGCTCCCCAGCGACGTAAAATAGCGATGTGGTTATCATGTGGGTAAAAAAACTAGTTGCGAGTTGATAACCACGTCACAAATAATTTTAATAATAAAAAAATCAAGCCAACGTTATAAACAAGGAAGTCAGAGTTTTTTTATAAAAAAAAAAATAATTGTGTCGTGATACATACGTCGCTACATAAAAGAAAAATAAAATAAAATAAAATCTGTAACGCTTAGTTGGAGGGAGGTTTAAATTTTTTTGATCAATTGGATGTAAAAACACAGTAATTAATTCTGTTTTATGATGACATGATGTTTGGTGATGATTGGATTTAATGGAAATTCGTAACAGTAGATAAAAACTGAATTTTTGATGAAAAACAACAGTATGGGTCGACACGAGCCTTTATGAATCGATGCATGCAGTGGAATTTTTGAAAACTAGAAGCTTTGGAAAGCTATGTATCGACTCATAGAGCCATGCATCGATCCATAGGAGGAATTTTGAAGCCATGCATCAATCCAAGATGCGTATGCATCGATACATAGGCCAAAAACAGGGCTATGCATCGATACAAGATGCGTATGTGTCGACACATACTGAAGCAAATTTTAAAAATGCAGGATTTTTGTATGTATGCATCGATGCATACGATGCATGTGTCGACACATGCTGTTTATGTATTGATGCATAGGCTTATGCATCGATACATGCTGTATTGGACAGAACATAATTTTCTGAAACGATTTCGGTCATATCTTTTCAACTGTAGCTCCGATTTAGGCATAGTTAGTATCGTTGGAAAGCTTAGGATGAGTACTACCTAATGAAAATATTTTCAACACTAATAATTAAAATTTGGAAGGATTAATTTGCCTTCCGTAATAAGAACTCGTTGAGAATTTGTGAATCATGTGTTGATTAAATGTGCAGAATGTTAACTTATGGATTGTGATTAACATTTAATGTTCATGATTGCTGTTACCATATGTCGTTGTTGTTATTGAATATAATTGGAATAATGCTGTGTGTTCATGTTCCATGTTTAAATTGTTGCATGCTTCTAATATGCATGCATGAGCATTTTGGTAATGGTTCATTCCCATTGTGCGGAATTGAACTTGCAGGGCCAATAAACTTACCTAATGGACAAAGGTGGTGAGGCTAGATTCTTGACCCAGTGATGTATGGGCGAATCATTGATTGACGCTGTTTTCCGAGGTGTTAGCGGAACAGGGTGTGGACTTGGTTCACGATTGGTACCACATGCATTTGAGTCTGCATTGCATATGTAATTTGTAACATGTTAGGATGATTTCCAGTGTTTCAATTGCATCTAATTGTTGTTGTATGCATAATGAATGTGTGAATTGTGTTTGTGAATCGTATGCTAATGCTGTTAATAAGGGTGAATAATGAATTGATTTTTTTATTGTTTTTGAGAGATGTATAATGCATTTTAATCTTGATGAAATCTCACCCTTACTTTAATGATTTCATATTGAGGAGATTAGCTACTTGGAAATTGGTGAGGACAGCTTTTAGAGTTGTGCTATTTAGATAATTCGCGTGTCAGTGTCATGCTCTGGTAGTTGTAACACTGGGGAACGATTGATTGGAATTTTTATGGATTTAAAACTGGTTCTTTTGGTTTATGTTGGGAATAATTATTGATTGAATTATTCCAGATTTATATGTTATATTTCCGCTGTATAAATATAATCTTTGGTTTGTTTTATTTAATGAGTTCTTCAGTAATAAGGCATGTTCACTGTTTTTCGTTATTTGAATTATTTAAAATTGTGACACCCTTGTAATTATGTTTAAAACTCTGATTAAAATTATATAAATCGCGGGTAAATTAGAAGGGGTGTTACACCTCCCTCCTGAGATGTGCATGATAAAACCATACACGTTTTTGACGTGCGTCATTCCAGGCCCGCACAGTCCAAAATCAGGAATTGATGTGTACTTACAACCTTTAATTGATGATTTGAAGAGACTATGGATTGGAGAATGGACTTATGATATATCCCGTAAATAGAACTTTACATTGCGAGCCGCCTTGATGTGGACCATTAACGAATTTCCAGCATATGACATGTTGTTTGGTTGGGGTACGCATGGAAAAATGGGTTGTCCGCATTGCATGGGTTACACCAAAGCATTTACGTTGGATAAAGGTGGGAAAAGCACGTGGTTTGACTGTCACCGCAGATTCCTACCTGCAAATCATCTCTATAGAAGAAACAAGACAAATTTTAAAAAAGATGTACGAGAGAAAGATTTGCCTCCGCCTCGATTGCCATTAGGGGTTATATGGAACCAAGTTTGTGAACTACCAAAATTTACAGATACTGGCAAAGCATGCCGAATTGAAGGATACAACGTCATCCACAATTGGACAAAAAGAAGTATATTTTGGGACCTCACGTATTGGAAAGATAATTTGTTGCGCCATAATCTTGATGTTATGCATATTGAGAAGAATTATTTTGATAATATATTTAACACAGTGATGGATGTGTCAGGCAAAATAAAAGATAATGAGAAGGCCAGACAAGACATGGGAATTTGGTGTAATCAAAGAGAGTTGGAGTTGAAGCCTCAACCGAATGGAAAGTTATTACTGCGGAGCATGTCCGGCGAATGGTAAAAATTACTAATTTTTTAAGTTATATTTTTATTCATAATATTTTTTACTAATTAATTTTAATTTTATTATTTAGACTAAGGAGTTGGGGAGACCGCCATTGATCATTGAGTTGATTACGAGGAATCGGACAAAGAAATCAAGAGGTTTTGTCGACGAGCGCACAAAGAGAGCTTTTGTAAGTAGTTTAATTTATGTTTTTTTTTTAATTTAATAACAAAATTTGTGACGTTATTTTCACGTGGCAACCTATAAATTGTAGCGTGAATATCATGTGGCAACTGATAAATTGCCACGTGAAAATCACATGGCAATTCATAAGTTGTGGGGTGAAACTCACGTCGCAACTTTTTAATATATTTGAATTTAGTATAATTTAATATATACATATATTAATTTAGTATAATTTAATATATATGTAAATATTTAATTTATTTATTTATTGAATGTATGTGTAGGATGATTATCAGACATTGATTGCACTTTTTCTAGAACACAATCCTCAATATAGGCCAGCAGAGGGGGAGCCACTTAATGGTGATGTTGATTTCTATATTTAAAATGAAGTAGTTAATGGAAAAGGGCCTAATGGTTGTTTTTTTGCGGGTGGAAATTTGGCGGTCGGCTTGAGAGTTGATGATCGTAATTTGTTTCAACGACTTAGAGATGGAGAGGGAGAGTCGCGTCAACCAAATCTAACACGGGATCAACTTGAAACAGTAAGACAATTGGCAGCAAGTGAGGTGAGACGCGAAATGGAGGCCCAAATGACGACAATGAGGCAAGAGCAGGAGTAGCAGTTGGAGATGATGCGGAAGAGGCAATCTGATATGGAGGAGCAAATGAGACGATTTATGCAAGGTGGTGGAAATCAAAATGTTCCTGATCAAGAGCCGGATAATGACGGAATTGATGATTTTGATCTTGATAATTATCCGGGTGAAGATGCCCCGTGAAAACATTCTATTCATTTTGTTTTTAAATTTGCATTTATGTAATATATTTATTTTTATCATTTTAAATTATCAAATTATATAAAATTTTATTATATGAATTCATTTTATAAAATTTTATTATTTGAATATATAATAAAATAATATTATTATAGTAATTTTATTATATAAATTTTATTATATAAATTTCATTATATAAATTTTATTATATAAATTTTATTATATAAATTTTATTATAAATTTTATTATATAAATCTTATTATATAAATCTTATTATATAAATTTTATTATATAAATTTTATTATATAAATTTTATTATATAAATTAATTAATATAAAAAATTATTAATAAATAATTATTTAAAAAAATAAACGTCAAAGGTAGCGACGTGGTGTGACGTGGTATTCACGTCGCAACAAGTTTGTCACATGTTCCCCAGCGACATAAATACGCACGTCGCTGTTTTTTGTTTGGGACGTGATTTTTCATGTTGTCACGTTATATTCACGTTGCTAATAAACATTTTTTTTTCCGTGATTTGGCACACTATTCATCAAATATATTAAATCGACATATATTTTTAATAACGTTTAAGATATAAATGAATAAAATATAAACTATAAAAAAATAAATGTTTAAAAACACACTATGTATTAACTTAACAATACGGGCCAAAAATGTTTGTAAAATAATTTGTAAGAATTTAAAACTTATAAATTTTTTTTAAACAATTTTCTAAATATGTAAAACATATTTATTCTTTTCATTTGATGCCAACAAAAAGAATGATCCAGACATAATCCAAATCCCCTCATGGGATGTTTTGGTTTATAGCTGAAAATGTTGCTATATGTCCAATGCCTTCTAATATGTGGCCATTAATGTTGACTTACACGTGGTAGTTGTCTGTTTGGAATTGACTCTCTTAAAATGCTTTTGGGATTTTAAAGAGTCAAATTTAAAGCATTGTTGTTGGCCAACCTCACATGCTTGCTTATGGAAAAATTTATGTCACACCCCTATGGTTTTATGTTCACCACAATATTTAATGAGTTGTTATATTTGAAAGAGAAAAAAAGAGAGTTGTTATGTACTCCTATTAACTATCAATTTTTAGTAAACTTGAACAAGTGAGAGGAGAAATTTCAACTAATGTTAACAAGATATAACTTTCATCTAACTATCTAATTTGTTATTTGTATTGAATAATCTTTTACACGTAGTTGACATGATTTTAAATAGACAATTACATTTTTTTTAGTAGCATCTTACATTGAACTTTGGACAGGTTTGTATTTATCATCTCTATCAAAACATTTTTTTCTTTTTTGAATTAAATATATTTTTGATTCAAATAAATTATTAAATTTTGTTTGTGATCTCTATAAAAAATATGACATGTTTTAGTCGTTACAGAATTATTATACACGTAGTATTATTAAATCGATGTATATTTCTGAGTGATTATTTTGCAGATATATTTAAAATGTTATAAAAAGTTATTAAAAAAAAATTCAAAATTTGATTTCTAAATTAACATTTTCATTAATTTTATTAATATTTTTAGAATTTAAAAAAATTATATTTAATTCTTCCCATTTTTAAAAAATTTAAAATTTAGTAAAAAAAACATTTATAGTAATCTAAACATGTATGAAAAAATTATTCAAAAATTTAAAAGTTTAAGTGTAATTAAACAATATTTAAATTTTTAAAAAATAGTAGAGATTAAAACAGCGTGGTTAAAATTTTTATAAAGACATTTATTTTATTTTTTAATAGGCACTTGTAGCGGCAAAAAACAACGAGTGTAAGTCATTGAATTGACTTAACTTAAAAAATGAACAATGAAGTCGTCACCGCGCTTTTATTTTATCCAAAGGACTAGGAAAAAGAGCGAATAAAATTCTAAAAAATTTAGAGATCTGGATCTAGGGGTTAGTTATGCTAAGGGAAGGTGTTAGGCCTCCAAAGCATCTACGGTACTTTGTATAAACCTTTTTTGAAAATTGTATATGTGTGCTAAAAAAGTATATGTACAAAATAGATGGTGGGGGTGAGAAAAGAAGTATTTTATACAATTTTTGATTTGATGGATCTTCTAATGAGTTCAGACCTATATACCAATAATGTGCAATACTGAAATCAAAACCCATATAGTTTGGGTAAAAAAGACTAAAATTGTGTGTTGGTTGATTTTTTTAAAAAAATAATAGTTTTTAAGAAAAAAACCACAAAGGTCTCAAAAAGTTTGAATGATGTTATGTGCTTTTTAGTCTTGTGAAAAAATGGTCAAAGTATTGTTATATGGATTAAAAGTTTATTAAAAAAAGTTTGAAAATGCATGGACCTAAGTCCAAGTTTTTTATGAAAGCGGTTCGAATTTTAAAAAAAAAACAACAATCCTTTGAAAAAGAGGGAAGATTTTGAAAATTGAAGAATATGGGAGGAGATAAAGAGGCTAACCTATGTACAAAAAATAAAAGGTAAGGGTAAAGAAAGATCTAACCATGTGAGAAAATCAGTACTTAACATCAAGAAGGCAATACCACATTCCCATCCTTTGGATTACCACACAATCAACAAATAACCAGACCAAAAAACCAAACTTCAGATAAATCAATGTCTCAAATGAATTCATGTCTCAAGAAAAACGGGCAGAGTAACTGTTGTATTTGAAGGAAATTCACTCATGATTGAGTATAAACGGAATAACCTGTATACAAGATAATAAACCAAGCAAGACAGAATAACACCAAGATCACAGATATCTCCGAGCTGAGGTATAGGTCCTAATCATAAGTCCAAAGGTCAAACTCCGAACATAGGGATAGTAACCAAGTCCAATCAAAAGTCTTTTATGTTTAAGTTGAATTATTAGGTATCTTTCAAAAGGAAAAAATAAAGCTCAAGTGAGCAAATTCAAAATAACAGGAAAATAAAATGCTCAAGTGGACAAAGAGAAAAAAATGACATGAAATGTAAATGCTCCAAGTAAAGTGCATAAAGTAAAGAGTATAAAAATAAAAGTGAAAAAAATAAAGGCATAAAATAAAAGAATAAAGTAAAGCCAATTGTTAGTAATTAGTCGTTAGCTAGGTGATCATCTTGAAGCTTGAGCATGAAGACTTTCCAGAAGCTTGATAGAATCATAGCAACCACACGACAAGTTTCAATTGCTTTTTGTCAAGTATATCACCTATTTTGGAACTTTTGTGGACCTCAACACTTGATCAAAGATGATTGAGAATTTCAATTGGACAAAGTTGGTGAAAACTTGCCACAAGCTTGATTAAAAATCATAGCGACTACACGAAAAGTATCACGAGTGTTGAAGCAAAATCAAACCTCAAGTCATCTTTTGGGGATTTTACTAAACTTTGAAGTTTATGCTACCAATTGATCACTTTTCCGATTCGGGACAAAAGAAAAAGAAAAAGAATGGGATAAGATGAAGAGGGAGGGGATATGTCACAAAAATCTTTCATATGTCAGATGAATTCATTTGGTCTAACTTCGTCAAAATCAATCAACCATCTTGGTGGGTTTGGTCTTAAGACCTATCAACACCCAAGTTCCATTGATGTTGAGGAAATTTATGACTCCAAATAAATCAAAAATCAGAAATGAATTTTTTTATTTAAAAAAAAATTAAAAATTGTTTAAAAATGAATTATTTAATTGGATTTTAATTGATGAAATACATCATGGTATCCATGCACCAAAATAAAATTTCAAGAAAATTATCTTAGTTCAAACAAAAGTCAACAAGTGCTGACAAAAAATTTCAGAATTTTTAAAAGCTAGAAACTATTTTTTAAATATAAAAGAAAATGGTAAATGAATCAAAGTATGGAAAAAATAGTAAAATCAGAAATAAAATAAAATGAGGTCACTAATATTTTTCAAATGACTATTGGATCCTTCCATAATTTTTTCAGAATTTTTAAATGTCAAAAAATATTGTAAAACATTTAAATACATCAAATAAAAGAGAAAAATCATAAAAAATATCAAATCTGAAAATAAAATAATGAAAAAATAAAAATCAGAAAGAGAATATTTGAAAATATTTTTGTGAATTTTTCATAATTTTTTAGTCAAAAATGAATTTTCTATGATTTTTTGAAGTTTAAAACATTTAAAATATAAAATCAGAAAATAAAATAAAAGCAAAAAAAAAATGTAGGCCATTGGATCACAGTCAAAACGCGTTAGTAAGCTATCCAGTAGATCAGACATTGTGCTTGATATGGACCTCCTTGGTTTTCATATGGGATTAAGATTAAAAATTAAAATAAAACAAAAAATGTATGGCGCGTTGGATCGAGTCTGACTCACTAAAGTAATCAAATCCAAGGGCTCCTGTAACGCGCGCATGGTAAGGCAAGCACACCGAACTGGATTTAAAATAATTACATGGCATCACGTCATTGGTTGAAGACAGGCCCGTAGGTCGTCTTCAACCTCCAACCATCTCAAATTCGAGGTTCACAAACTATGAAATAAATTCCTCAGGCCGGTACCATTGGATTCGTCTCTTCAATACGATTCTAATGGTATCCTCGCGAAAAATTTATTTCACTTGTACAAGTAATGATTTGAGAAAAAACAGAAAAATAACGAACAATGGTTTTCAGAAATTTAAACTCAATTCTCAGTGAAAATGCAAACTAGAAGAAACATGAGCTTCAGAGATGAAGGGACTACATCCTAGCAATTTATTTGAAGTGAAATGGATGAGAATTCTACCTGAACGAAGTAAGTTTTCAGAGCTCTAAACTGAACTTGGATATCATGATTCAAGGGATCTCAAGGCACGATTCTTGTTCTGTTAGCTTCAGTGAAGTTCAAGGAAGAAGAATGAACAATCAATTTCGAACTGGAAGGGCTTTATGAGTGAAAACGAAGTTGCAGAAATGTGAGGTGTGAAGTGAGTTTGGAAGCGATTTTATGGCTCTCAAAGCTTGAGGAAATGAGTGAGGAATGGTCCTCTATTTATAGAGAAGTGAATGGGATCAAAAGGGAGGGTGAATGATGCAATTTGGAGCAAAATCGTGCACACCTGTGTTCATGAAGGAAGCATGACTTCAAGTGCTCAAAACTCAACCATTCTCTGTGTTTTGATGTCCTAATTAATCTTGGGAAGTTTCTAAACATTATTAGTCATGAAAGCAAGGCTTATGTTGGCTTAAAAACGAATTATAGGCGCAAATGCACAAACTGATGGTGAGCTTGAAATAGATTTTGGCACAAACTTTACACTGAGGCCAAATCAAATTCCCTCGTGCATTTTTAAATATTTTTTGAGCCTAATGAAGTCCTCAAAGAGTAGAACACAATGAAAAAATAATCATCTCCAATGGATACTTGAGCTGAGAGATATAACCTTTAGGATTCGAGGAAAAACACTGAAAAATCAGGCCAGGCCTTGGCCAAGCATGCCATACCTTCTAAAAATGACCTATAATATTTTTCCTTAAATCATGGGCTTCCACTAAAACATTTCTCTTGGACATCAAAGATGATATGAAGTAGACCTCTCAAAGAGCATTTTGCAAAAAGAACCACTCAAAAACGCCAAAAATTGAGAGAGTTGTGGACTTGTGAAGTTGAAGGAAAATTGTGAAATGACCCATAATCTTTTGAATTCTTCAAGAAATTTCTAAACATATTCAAGCTTTGAAATACAAATGGTGATAAAGTCCACATCTTCAAGATTATTTTTCAAAAAGAACAACCTCAAATTGATAAATGATTATCAAGATATGATATCTTGAAGTTAATTAATCAAAAATTGAGAAATCCCTCAACAACTTGAAATCTTTTGACCTCTTAGGAAAATTTCCAAGCGTTTTTTCTTCTTAACAATTGAACTAAGTTGTATTAGACATTCTTAGGTTCATTGTGGAGGAATAATGAGCTCAAGGAGACAAGGAATTACCAAGTTATGATCCTTTGAAGTCATACAAGATAGATAAAGTATTAATCTAGAGAACTTGCAATCAATGATCCTCAAAGTAATATTTTCATCAATTAACATCTTTGAATCAAACAATATATGTGTTGGAAGTCCTTTTAGGAGTCCAATGTCTTTCAAATCATCCACAAACTTCACACAATCACCAAGATATGGTCCTCAGAAGCCCAAAACCCTAATTCCAAGATAGATGGCCATGGCATGGAAGATTCTTCAACTTTTATGATCTTTATCACATATTTAGCACATATTCAAGATGAGAGACCATATTATGTGACAAGAGGAGTCTTCAATGGGAACAAACACTTAAATACATTGATAGTTGGAAAGATAATACATGGAAATAAACACATGAACCTATAGACTTCTTGAATAAGAAACCTTTGCATCATCCACCTACATCACAATATCTAAAGAGAAAATGATATACACCTCATGATTAGTCAAGTATCAATCACTATTACACAAAAGCATATACATCCAAGGTGCTTGGTGATCTCCCAAGGGCAAACCCAAATATAGGAGAGAGAGAGAGAGAGAGATACCTAATTTTTGATCTCTGTGCAATTCAATGACATGAGATATTAGATAATCTTAGGGGCAAAAATTGGGGTACAACAGCTTCCCTTATTTAAGTATCTTCTATCCGGCGATAACAAGGAAACCTTCGCCTCTACGGGATAGAAGATACTTAAATATAACACAAGCCCTATTTTTGGCCCTAAGATGCTATGTAACGCTTAATGGTTATGCAATGCAACAAGATGATTCTCAAAGGGGACACAAGGAACCACTGGGGAATGGGAACTCAACTTTATTGGGGTAAGGCCCAAAGAAGAGACATAATAACATCAACTCAATATATGAGGAGGAAGAAAAAAGGAAATGATATCAATGGACCATAGATAGATGACAAACTATCTCCTCACAAAGGAGTTAGAAAAACAATAAGGGTATTATGCCGACTTTCTAAAGATAGTAAACTACTAATTCCAAAGCAAACACCAAAAAAACTTCTCATCAAGATGCGGTAAGAAAACAACATTGGTTATGGACTAAGTTTCCCAAGAGTTCTGGAATTTCACCAAGAATGGGTCTCAACTTCTTCTTTAACCAAGATATTTCATTTGGAGAGGGTAACAAAACGATCATTCAACAACGAGTTAAAATATCGCCCATTGGAGCATTCAAAAAATAATCGACAAACTACCTCTCATAATGACGAGGCTACAATTTATCGCTAAAGTAAAGCATCGATAAACTACCTCCCATAATGAAGAGGCTACCATTTATCGGTAAAATAAATCTTCGACAAACTACCTCCCATCATGACGAGGCTACCATTCATCGGTAAAACAAATCTTCGACAAACTACCTTCCATAACGACGAGGCTACCATTCATCTGGAAAAAAAAATCATCAAAAAACTACCTCCCATAATGACGAGGCTACCATTTATAGGTAAAACAAATCTTCGATAAACTACCTCCCATAATGACGAGGCTACCATTCATCAGTAAAACAAATCGTCGACAAACTACCTCCCATAATGACGAGGCTACCATTTATCGGTAAATTAAATCTTCGATAAACTACCTCCCATAACGACGAGGCTACCATTTATCGGTAAAAAAAATCTTTGACAAACTACCTCCCATAATGACGAGGCTACCATTTATCAGTAAAACAAATTATCGACAACTATCAGAGTCATACGATCAATCAACAACGAGATATTTCCCGTTGGAGTACTGAAAAGAATCATTGAACAATGAGCTTGTAATTCACCCATCGGAGCATTCAATAACAAGCCTTCAACCTACTGGAGAGATACGGTCAATCAAAAACGAGATATTACCCCTTGGAGTACCGGAAGAAAAAAAATCAAATTGTAATTAACAGACTTGCTAGGGAATATCGGCTGCTCAAATAAAGAGATTGCTACCTGCTATTAGGAAAGAGAAGATTGTAATAATAATTCTGGAGGATGAAAACATACTTCCTGAGGAAAATCAAGTTCACTCCTGCTGAAGAGATAAAGTCTTCTTGTACAAAATAAATTCCATCTCCATATAGAACCTCTAGTCTTGGGAGAACAAAATGATAACACTGCCTGGAGATCAGAATTCAAACCCTGACCACGCTTAGGAAAGAGATTTAAATGAGCAAAGGGTCAGATAAGAGGGTTAAGACTCTATTCTTCCACGAGGGATAACTTAGTGATACAGATGAAAGGGTAAACACTTTCTGCTTAAGATTGACATTCTAATGGAGAGGGAATACACAAAACATTAATGAATGCTAATAAGCAAAGAATCGTAATTCTTCTATGCATGATGTATGTATGAACGAATGTGTGTGTATGTGTATAATGAAAAAACAGACACATTGTACTAGGGATAATCACGTAGGGCCAACTTGGTAAGGACGACACTCTACCAAAGCTCATAACAAACCACTAACTTGAAGGACAACATCCTACTTCAAGGCTCAACTTCTCTTAGGAAGGAATCATGGCTTGAAAAATGGTCAAATGTCTACCACATAGCAACAAAACCCAAAAATGGCAGGGATGCAACAAACTTCTCCAGATTTCACCTGGGACAGTGGTTGTACAGGTTTCTCTGAGAATATTCAAGAAACTTCATGGGGATGTCTAACTTTGAATTAGCACCTCATGTTCGAGAGAATTTATCTCGGGGACCCTATTGGAGAGCAATTGGGGTATACTTCGAACATCAATGATATCTTATTGTTATTAGGACCATGACATTTTATTCCTTTCATTCACATCTAAAGTAAACACACTTAATTGCAAAAAATTTCACAAGTATGTTCTATTGAATCTTTTTGTTTTGAAATGTACTTTCAATAATAAAAGAATATTTTTTATAACATGAGTAGGATAATATTGCAAAGAAATTGGATAAATGCTCAAATTTTATAGATAGAATCATAGCCTGCCAATAGAATCACTCCATGGATGATTACAAAATTTTGAAAATTGGCTAATACATGGAAAAGGTACGTCGAAAAAAATGATCACTATCCTCCCTAACAACTTCGAACTCCTGCATTATAGGCTTTAGTTGAGGTGCGAAGAAGATCCATCAGATTTTTGCTTCTACGATCAAGTCTTGTCTGATGTAGTTACTTTCCATAAAAGTCCCTAACTTTTGCCTAGTTTTCCCTTTAGGGTTTTCAGTCTACTAGGAAATTTATTCTCTTTATGTCTCTAACTTTTGTCTAGACCGCCCTTTTGGGTTTTCAGCCTACCGAGACGCTCTTTTTTGCCTAAGCCTCCCTTTCGGGTTTTCAGCTTAGCGAGTCGTTCTTTTATTTATTTAGGCGAAGTATTTCTTGACTACATCAGCATTCAAAGGACGTGGGAACTCCTCGCCATCCATAGTTTAGAGAATTAATGCACCACAAGAGAAGGCTTTCTGGACAACATATGGGCCTTCGAAATCGGGAGTCCACTTGCCCCTAGAATCAGAGCTTAAAGACATGATCTTTCTGAGCACGAGGTCGTCTTCTGTGAATATACGAGGTTTGACCTTCTTATCAAAATATTTCTTCATTCTCTTCTGGTACAGCTGACCATGACACAAAGTGGTCATTCTCTTTTCCTCAATCAAATTTGACTGATCAAACTGATTCTAAATCCATTCATCATCTGACAATTCAGCTTTCATAATATCACGCAAATATGGAATCTCAACTTCAATGGGGAGCACTGCTTCTATACCATAAACAAGAGAGAAAAGGGTGCCCCTATTGAAGTTCGAATTGAGGTCTAATACCCATGCAAAGCAAAAGGAAGTATCTTATGCCGATCCTTGTAGGTAACAACCATATTCTAAATAATCTTCTTGATGTTTTTATTAGCATCTTCAACTGCCTCATTCATCTTGAGTCTGTAAGGAGAAGAGTTGTGATGGACAATCTTGAATTCGTCACAAAGTTCTGTCATCATCTTATTATTTAGATTCGAACCATTGTCGGTGATGATCCTACTTGGCATACCTTACCGACAAATGAGATTATTCTTGATAAACCGAACCATCACTTGCTTGGTAACGTTGGCATAAGAAGTTGCTTCAACCCATTTGGTGAAGTAATCAATTGCTACCAAGATGAAACGATGTCCATTAGAAGTCTTGAGCTCAATCATATCAATAACCCACATGGAGAAAGGCCATGGGGAATAAATAACATTGACAAGTGTAGGAAGCACATGAATCTTATTAGCATAAATTTGACACTTATGACACTTCTTCGCAAATTTTTAACAATCAGATTCCATTGTCAACCAATAGTAACCTGCCCTTAGCATTTTCTTAGCCATAGAGTGTCCATTGGCATGGGTATCAAAAGAACTCTCATGAATCTCATGCATCAACATGTATGCTTCGTGTCTATCCACGCATCTGAGCAAGACCATATCATAATTTCTCTTGTACAACACACCTTCATTGAGGAAGAAGCTACCAGCCAAACGCCAAAATGTTTTTCTATCTTTGTTTGATGCACCAACCGGATACTCCGGAGTCATCAAGAAGTGCTTGATATCATAATACCAGGGCTTTTTCCACGTCCACTATAAATATATAAGCCGACCTCTCAAGGCGCTCAATGGTGATCTGAGGTACATTATTCCACCGATTCACTTTGCACATTCACTTTATACATCATTCTATCGTCCTTTTCTCATTCCTCATTTTTTGATTTTAGGAACAAATCATGTGACATTCGTTTGACTTGCTGAAGGGGTTGTAACCTCGTTCTTGGTAGCTAAGGGACAACCATTGTGGATTTCTACTTTTCGGCTTCTTGATGTGGGAGGGATAAGATGTGGTTGATCCTTGGATGAGACTCTCCTTTTCCTTTTTGAAATTTGAACGCGTGGTTAAATTAATTGAAGACTATCTGTCCTAGGTTAAGATTGAGGGTTTTTTCGTATAAAAATGAAATTCCTACTTCAAGGCTCAAAGGGGTTGGCGAGTGTTTATCTCCCTTATATCTCCGGTGTTTATGAATTGAAACAATACCTTATATTAGCAAGGTTTTATTCCAATACATTGAGTCAATGTGTCGTACCCCGATTTTGACCCTCCTATTTTATTTATATTATTTAATTTAATTTGGTTTGATTAAATTTTTATTTTTATTTGTTTATCATCATTTTCATTTCCTTTTAAATTCATTTTCAAATAGCCATGTTGAATTCAACCCAATATACTCATATACATCCAACGTCCATCTTATTCCAATTGCCCATTTTTAACAAGTATGTCCAATTACCATAAATCCAATTCAAAATCCACTTGTTCATAACTAATTCCTCATTTTCATATAAATCCAATTTTTAGCCACATCAACATTTGTCCATTTTTCTTTGTATCCATTTTGTAGTTTTAATCTAATACCCATTTGTTTTATCCACTTTCTTTCTAAACAATTTTGCATCATTTCTTTAACTAAATATTTGTCTCTTATCATATTATTTATTTATTTATTCAAGCATGTTTTATTGTTAGTTAAAAAGAGTAAGAATATTAGGTTTTATTACATTTTGTCCACAATTAAATTTACATTTATACTAGTCCATTTCATGTGCAATAACATTATGCAGTAAAAACAAAATGCAAGTTTGTATTCAAAATATTTATTTTTTCCTAGCATCAGTAACTTATTTACAGTGCAGATAATTTATGATTACTACAATAACAAGTCCAACATCAGTGGAAACAAAAAAAGAAATAGCAGGTTTTGGCCTAGCTTCATTCACGAGCCAGTTGTTCACCCGCTACATACACCAGCAAAAACATCAGATACACAATACATCAGCAATTCAATACACCTTCTAAAAGTTAGAAAACAACATATTTTTACAAATATATTTCAACAGTTCACACCTTTCCCTCATCCACGATTTCCTCTTCATTCCACTCCTCCACTCTACAATTTTAGCTCCCATTATTAACGTAATTCTCCTTCATTCTTATCCATATTCTCCACCAATTCTCCATATTACCCATAAATATCCTATATATACTCCCCTCTATTAACTCATTAAGGGGAGGATGAAAATCACAAACTACAGAAAAATTTCACCAAGAGAATCACAGAGAAAGAAAGATCATGAAAAACTCCCTCAAGCATATCCTTTTTGCTCAAACCCTAACATCATCTTCCCTGCTTGAAACCTTTGAAAAACCTTGCTGCAGACCTCATTCCACACAACCTTCAACCCTCATTTTACCTCACGCTCACTACTTCATAAACATAGAATAAACCTTCATCCAAAAACCTTACTCTCTATAATCTAAACGCAAAACACACTCAACCAACAGTTACAAATGAAACCACAATCTTACCATGCTCAAAACCTTCACCCCCTGCAAACATACTCACAGATATCAACAAACTTCAACGTTTGTTAACTATTTTTGTTTGATTGTTGCAAATACTGAATTCGTTTTTCATATTAAACTCTACTTGGGCCTCACACCATACCATTGCTCTAGATCTTGCACCCCCTCTGGCCCACTACATATGTTCTTCTACTTCCTTGTTTTGTCTCTACCTTGGGTGTTCGTTTACACCCTTCATTTGGGTCTACACCTCCTCAGGCCCAATGTGTTTTTTTTTTGTTTTTTTTGCCTTTAGATTGTGTTTTTTTTTCGCACTTCTGCACCCCATACAGGTTCTTACCCTCCATGCACATTTCTTGTTTTTTTTTTGTTTTGTTTCATGTAGGTTTTGACATTTTCTTTTCTATTTATTTAATAATTTTGATAAAACTAAATAATAATGCCCTTCATAATTAGAAAATATCTTTAAAATGTCAAAAATATTTTATTTTAGCTATTTATCACTTAGAATTATTTTTATTAATTGTTGAATTATTTCTATTTTACTTGTAAAATTATAAGGACCTGTAATTTATTGATTCATCCCCATTCGTGAATATGTATCTCACTCCCCGTGTGATGTAATAGCTAATAATTGCTTTATTGTTTTATTATTTAATTATTCATCACATGTGCACAACCTTTTTCAAAGGAACTAATATCCGTTTCCCGACCATTTCCATACTTTGAGTCGACAAAGAGTTTAAGCGTCACAACGGCCACACATAGTGCACACACTACGCTTCCCCTTGCGCTTATAATGGAGGTTTAGTCTATTAATTAAAATCTGTGTTAATTAATCAATTAAAATTTTTCCATGCATGCATTTACAAAATTTTAATAGCCTTATCATTTGCGTGAGCCACCTTGTATGGGCTTGTATGCTTTAACTGCTTACCATAATCTCCATTTTTAAAGTTTTACCCCATTCTCATGACGTTGTAATAATATTACCTCTTTATTTTATCTTACTTATATCTTGTATATTGTATGTGAAACCCCCGCATCTCGGTCCATATACCTAATTACAATCAATTTGATAAGTCGAGTTTGCTTTGCAATAGCCATCGACCTCCTCATGTTTTCTCTCACCGCTTTCATAAATAGAGTTCCAAACCTCGATCTAACATCGAGTTGATTTTCGAAAACCTTTTCATGATAAATTGTGATTACTTAGATCGTTTGTTGTTAGACCAATTGTCCAAAGTTTTGAACATCAAGAAACTTAATAAGCATGAACCTTGTTTCACTCCACCTTTTCATAAGAAAACTTTTGGGATGAGAGACGACTCGTTGAGCCTCATTTCTCCTCTAGTTTCTAGTATTTGAATTGTAGAATGTTAGTCCAATTGTCTGGTACATGTCACCCACATATAAAACAACTAATTCAAACACTTTGCCATTTGCCTTTTCAATTTAAGACCTTTCAAAAAGGATGATTTTTTTCCCGTTCTGTGACGATGAAACAACGCTCCTTACACAAGTGAATGTAAAGCCTTTTCACTCGAATGTGATGATGGAAAGAGTATGTGCATAATCCCGACTCAATCATTCATTCTTGAAGTGATGCAATCGTTCCATTATGCATGCTTCGAGTAACAATGTTTATTTTTTAATGTGACTGAGTATCTCTCACTAAAAAATAACCAACAAACAAGCATTTTCTACTCGAACTATGATGCTCTGATTTCCTTATTGCACCATGGGGATACGTAGGCACGAGACTGCAAAGCTGAGGTGAGCACTATAATAAAAAATACAAAAACATTTCTCCTTTCTAACTTAGAAGATAGAAACATTTCATACTAACACATGATTAACTAAATAGGTTCTATCGAGTATGATAGACGTGGCGGGTGTTAATACTTTCCCATTGTATAACCGACTCCCAAATCCTCTCTTTGATTACGATGACCATTTCTTTTCTCTTGTGGGTTTTATTCTATATTTTTCCATTTCCTTCTTGGAATAAATAAATCTCGGTGGAAACTTTATTGATCGAATAAATATTTCGAGGCGCTACACAATGATTTCACTTTTTTTGTTTTCCTCATTCTCCTTTTGATTTCTTACTTAAACAATGGTTTAATACAGATAAAAAAAAATATATGAGTGAACACAAATGAATTGATTTGAAGCAAACATATTAAGTGCATTATTATTATCATTAAAAAACAAACTAGTTTTTGCATGCGAGTAGCTTTCAACAAACAAGAAAAATCACAAATGAAAAAACAGGAGTGGTCTAATGATTTCCAGTTCTGATGAGACTCTCACATGCTTGACTTATTGCTTCAAGGGATCCTCTTTTCCGTCGTGGCACATGCTTGAGCAAGATTTGATTAGAATAAGATTTGGTTCTACAATTGTTTCTCTGAGTTTTGATGATAACAAAGAGTATCTTTGTATGAGCAATTTTGATACTCTAATGTTTGTTATTGTTTGATTTAACAAACATGTTTTGCTTCTAATGAAAATGCGCTGGAAAAACATTAGAAGAGAGTATGTTCCGCTTCTAGGATACATAAGTTTTAATGAACAACAATGAAAAGCTTTAGAAGGCTCTGAAGTAATGACTCTGATATTCATCTTAGAAACCAAGTTCGGAAGATATGAAGATAGAAGTTATAACTGAAGTCCAAATGCTAAAAGATTTATGTTTCCGAAGACAGAGGTTCTTAATACCAAGTATTGAAGCTTCTGAAGACGAAGTTCTGAAGATTCTGAATACTTGAAGTTCTTGTGATCCTATTTTCAACAAGGTTCTGAAGACCAAGTGCTACAGTTTATGAAGAGGAAGTTCTAAAGATTCTGAAGAGTTGAAGTTATAAAGAATCAAGTGTTATTCTTTTTCCTTCAACGTATGCTTAGAAGCCTCTGACATTCGGGAAAAAAAAAGAAGATAACATTTACGTGGTACAACAGTACATGGTACAAACAAATTATCCCATTCCACTACCATGAAGGATGGACGTTGCATACGATCTTGTCCCCCACATGATTATTCAAGATGCCAACTTTATGGAATTTCCAGAAATACCCTCAAACGGTTATTATATTTTATTTGTCTATAAAAGGATTGAAGACTTAGAGAGAAGTATGCTCAATTACTACTCTTTCATGCTTATACACTCATTCATACTTTGTGTACATTGTTCATAGCTTTCATATTTTTAAGTTAATATTCTTGAATATACGTTTACATATTTTCTTGTGTAGAAGTACATTCATTGTAAACAAACATTGTTCAAACGGTTATTTGATTTTCCTTGAGGAACCAGTTGGTTTGTATCTTTGAGAAGTCTAACATTAGTGTGTCTTAGAGATTGTAAAAGTTAGTCACTTCTAGTTGCTTGTGTAGTTTGTAATCAGTTTGATTATTGGATTAAGATCTTGCTTGAGAGAGACAAAATCACCTTAAATTAAGACCACTGATGGACTAGAGTAGCTTGAGGTTATCAAGTGAACTAGAATAAATATCGTGTGTCTTTTCTTCTTTCCTACTTTCTCCACCTTATTATCAAAAGAGAAGTATTTTGCAAAAGGGGATTGTTTTTAACAAAAAAATTTAAGGCTTAAAACCCAATTTAAACCCCCATTTCTTGTGTTTTTCACACCTTCATACTTTATTCATTAAGCAACAACAACATTTCAACAATCCAAGTTCAAACAAAAAATAAAAATCAGAACGGGAAGAAGAGAAAGATAATTATAGGGGCATTATTACCTCATCCATGGGTTTCTTGGAGATTTGTCATCTTCAAGTAGTGGAAACACGTATCGGGACAAGCATTAGTTTTGTAGGTAGGCTTTTAACCGCATGAAAACAATAACCCCTTTGTTGTGACTTGATTTCACGCATGGGAACCGTTTAAATTAACTTTAGAATCCTAGGGTTTTACCGTGGTGGAAAGAAATTAAGCCAAACTGTAGAGTTTCAAAGAGATTGAGGTTTAGGGATGGACCCAAGGCATTGAGGTGATTAGAGTAATGGTTTAATGTGAGCGTTGGAGGTAGGGAGCTTCCAAAGGCGATTTTCGATTACCGCTTTGGAGAGGTGATTAGAAAAGAGATTAAGAGTGAAAGAATTGACTAAGTGAACCATGCGGGTCTCCCCCCTCCTTCAAATCAAGGAAATTTTTCATAATTAAAGGAAGAAAAAGGAACTGGCAATGTATTCTTCCTGATTCCCTATATATCTAGATACGCAAAGTCTTGGGGGAACATCTACTATACATCTCCTAAAAATCAATCTCAACCAATCAAATCTCGTTGAAACACAAACAGATGCTTAAGTATCCCATACGTGAGAATACAATCAACATTTAATTGCTAGAACGTAAACGTTAATATCTTCTAATAAAAACAACCAATAAATACTAATTTGTACCCACGAACTACGGGGCAATGATTTTCTCATTGCACTATAAGAATATGCAGGCACATGATTTCAAAATATTGAGGAACACACTAATTAAAAACTTATTTTTTCCCTTTAATTAAACAATTAATCATTCATAGTAGTTAACCTTTGGATAACAACACCCTTACGCACAAAACAATTAAAATAGTTTGTATTTGGTGCAACGAATGTGATGGGTGCTGTAACACCCCTTCTAAAATACCCCGAACAATATTAATTATACCAATCATTAGAGTCACATTCCATCAGAGTTAACACGAAATTCAAGGGATGCCACAATTATGAAATAAATAAAACTTCAATTAAAACAGTAGCCATGCTACACTGAGGGTCATTATTCAAATCATTCTATCAAATTAAGACCATGTCTTACACAGCGGAAAAATACCATAACCAAAACGGAATAAACCAAATTATAATTATTCCCAATTGAAATTCAAATAAACAAATGAATAACAACTAATTCCTCGACTAAACGTTCCCCAGTGTTACAACCTAATCAGAGCATGACACTGACACGCGGACTTAAAAGACAAGCTCTAGAGCCATCCTCACCAACTCCTGAACTGCTAACTTTAATCTGAAATTGTTAAAGTAAGGGTGAGACTTCTCATAATTAAAACACATTATAAGCTTCTCAATCAACAATATATCACAAGCATATTATTTCACCCATTTGCATAAATTTAGATTCAACACGCAATCACCAACATACAAATCAATATGCATAATCAATAATCAACAAAAGAATTGTAACACTGGAAGACATCCTAACATGTTACAATCCCAGGCAAACTCAAAATGCAGACACAATGCATGTGGTACCAACACGTGACCAAGTCACCCAACACTGATCCATCATCAACCGGATACAGTAACCATCGATTCGCCCAGACACCACTGAGTCAAGAATCCAGCCTAACCACCCATCATCACCCAGGTATCGGTTAACGGCAATACAAGTCAAATTCCACACAATGGGAATTAACTTCACCAAGAATGCATATGCATGCACAACACCAGCATGCAACATTCAATACAGGTTATGACCACATCATACATCATAAACCATCATCAACCACAACATGATATAATCACCTATCATGAAATAATTCATCACAAAGCATAAATATGTCAAAACGCTTACCCTTCAATTGGTAAGACTATCACCAGTATATACCACAACAACAACAACTAAGATCAACAAATATCAGGCATATACAACACCAACAAAACACATGATATCAATACAATCATGAATACACCAATTATCATAAACCAAATCAAAACCAAAAACATGATATATCAACGATCATGCACACCATCATTAACAACGTCAACATGTTTTTCATCCTCACAATATGAATACATCCATTCATCACAGTTCCACCGCTACATACACACCCATGTGCGTCAGTCAATAATCACCTAATTCGGAATTCGACTCATTTTCAAAATAATTTCAATTTTTAGAAAATCTTTCCATTTTATAAAATAGAGCATTAAATTTAAGAAATAACGTCCAAAACGGCGTTCAAAACGGACTTACGGTTTGAAAGTTATGAATTTTCAAAGTTTGGGATTTTTCAAAAAGTTGCAGCAGAACCCGGTTCCTGCCCATGTACAACCCGGTTCCTGAGTTCAAAATTCACATTTCTGGAAAAATGTATGGGAACTCGGTTCCGACATATACAGGAACCGGTTCCTGAGTGTATTTTTGCCTGTTTTTATAATTTTTCACAGTGGAACCCGGTTCCTCCCCATTGGGAACCGGTTCCTACGTCCTAAAAAGTCAAATTCTGCACTTTTGACAGCATTTATTCATTCTCAACCAAAACCAAACATACCCATACGAATTGCAACATGAGAAACACCAAAATGCGTCCGTTTTACACCATTATAACATCAAACCACAATATTTCATCATTCCTATTCATCATCTGACACTCTAATTATTCTCAATCTATAATCCGACACAATAGGAATATTTCTACGGAACCCTAGAACTCTAAATCGGGATTCCCTAACATACTATGATCCATACTATTGAATATCTAAACCGATAATATGAATTAACTAATCGAAATCACCCCTTACCTTGTGGGTTCTTCGAATTCTGACACCTTAGGTCTTCCTTCCTTCCTTTTCCTCTTCTCAACTTCACGTATGTGTGTTTTCTCCAAAAATAACTCTTTTTCCTCTTTTCCTTCTTTTATTCCTTTTATTCCTCTAACATAAATAAAATAAATTAAATAATGTGAGTAGAGTCTTTTACTCTTCACACCCTCACTTTACTCAACACACCTCTAATAATTCCATTCCTTTATTCCATAATTAAACCCAACAAATCCAATATATTAATAAATTATATTCTAAATTAAATTAATAATTAAAAATCATAATTATTTAATTATCGAATTATTTGGGGTGTCACAACTCTCCCCAACTAAAAGAGTTTTCGTCCTCGAAAACATACCTTAGACGAACAGTTCGGGATACGAGTCCTTCATCTGACTTGCCAGCTCCCAAGTGACATTCCCATCTGCTGGTCCTCCCCAAGATACTCTTACCAATGCGATCTCTTTGCCTCGCAACTGTTTCAACTTTCTATCCTCAATTCTCCCAGGTACCACTTCCACAGTCAAATTCTCTCGTACCTGTATATCATCTACTTGAATCTCATGTGACGGATCAGCAATGTACTTCCTTAGCTGAGATACATGGAAAACGTCATGCAAATTTGCAAGTGACGGCGGCAAAGCAATCTGATACGCAACCTTCCTAATTCTCTTGGTAATCTGAAACGGACCAATAAAACGTGGAGTCAACTTCCTTGACTTCAAAGCTTGACCAATACCAGTCATCGGAGTAACTCGCATAAAAACATGTTCTCCTTCACTAAACTCAAGATCCTTCCTCCTCTTATCATGATAACTTTTCTGACGACTCTGAGAAGTCCTCATCTTCTCCCGAATCATCTTAATCTTTCCCGAAGTTTGTTGAACATTCTTTGGTCCAATCACCGCACTTTCTCCAGATTCATACCAACACAACGGTGTCCGACACCTTCTACCATACAATGCTTCAAACGGAGCCATACCGATGCTCGAATAAAAACTATTGTTGTAGGTAAACTCTATCAACGGCAAATAGCTATCCCAAGCTCCACCTTTCTCTAACACACACGCCCTCAACAAATCTTCTAACGACTGAATCGTCCTCTCCGTCTGACCATCTGTCTGCGGATGATATGCGGAACTCAATCGTAACTTAGTACCCAAAGCTTCTTGCAATCCCGTCCAGAACTTAGATGTAAACCTCGGATCTCGACCCGACACAATACTAGAAGGAATACCGTGCAAACTCACAATCTTTTCGACATACAATTCTGCCAACCTCTCCATCGGATAATCCACCCTTATCGGAATAAAGTGAGCAGATTTTGTCAACCTATCCACAATAACCCAGATAGAATCATAATTCTTCGCTGTCCTTGGCAAACCAGACACAAAATCCATAGAGATTCCATCCCATTTCCATTCCGGAACAAACAACGGTTCCATCAATCCTGACGGTTTCTGATGTTCAATCTTTGATTTCTGACAAACCAAACATGCATACACAAACTCGGCAATTTCCTTTTTCATTCCAGGCCACCAAAATAATTTCTTCAAGTCATGATACATCTTAGTAGCACCGGGATGAATACTCAACCCGCTACGATGTCCTTCTTCTAAAATACTCTTCCTAATCTCGGCAACATCCGGAACACACACCCTATTACCAAATCTCACAACTCCATTCTCATCGATTCTAAACTCACCTCTTTGACCTTGGTTGATCAATGTCAACTTGTCAACTAAACCAACATCGGACTTCTGTCCATTTCTAATCTCTTCCAGAATACCACTAGTCAGCTTCAACATACCCAATTTCACACTATTCGGAGTGGTCTCACAAACCAAACTTAAATCTCTGAACTGCTCAACCAAATCTAACTCACGGACCATTAACATCGACATATGCAAGGACTTTCTACTCAAAGCATCCACAACAACGTTTACTTTACCAGGATGGTAATTCAAACCGAAATCATAATCCTTTAGAAATTCTAACCATCTCCTCTGCCTCATATTCAACTCTTTCTGATCAAAGAGATACTCCAGACTTTTGTGATCACTGAACACCTCAAACCGAGAACCATAGAAATAATGCCTCCATAACTTCAAAACAAATACAACAGCTGCCAATTCCAAATCATGGGTCAGATAATTCCTTTCATGTACTTTCAATTGTCTCGAAGCATAAGCCATAACCTGCTTATCTTGCATCAACACACCACCTAATCCCATCAATGATGCGTCACAATACATAACAAAAGACTTAGCTGGATTCGGCAAAATCAAGATCGGAGCACTAGTCAACCTCCTCTTCAGCTCTTGAAATTCTTTCCCACATTCAACATCCCAAACAAACATCTGACCCTTCCTGGTCAACTTAGTCAATGGCAACGCTAGTTTGGAAAATCCTTCTTTAAACTTCCTGTAATAACCTGCAAGACCCAGAAAACTACGGATCTCAGAAGCATTCTTTGGCGTTTCCCACTGAGATACCGCTTCTACCTTCGTAGGGTCCACAGCAATTCCATTCTTGGAAATTACATGGCCAAGAAAACTTACTTCACGTAACCAGAATTCACATTTGGACAACTTCGCCTAAAGCTTCTTCTCTTTCAACAATTCCAATACAACTCTGAGATGTTCTACATGTTCTTCATCACTCTTCGAGTAGATTAAAATATCATCAATGAACACTACTACGAACTTGTCAAGATATAGATGGAATATCTTGTTCCTATACTCCATAAAAACACCAGGTGCATTAGTAACTCCAAACGGCATAACAGAATATTCGTAATGCCCATATCTCGTTCTAAATGCAGTCGTCTGAATATCTCCCGCCTTAACACGAGTCTGATGATATCCAGACCTCAGATCAATCTCAATAAATACACAAGCTCCAACTAGTTGATCCATCAAATCATCAATCCTCGGCAAAGGATACCGATTCTTGATTGTAACTTTATTCAGTTGCCTGTAGTCAACACATAGTCTCATCGTACCTTCCTTCTTCTTAATCGATAATACCGACGCACCCCACGGCGAAACACTAGGCCGAATAAACTTCTTCTCAAGTAAATCTTCCAACTATTTCTTCAACTCAGACAACTCAGATGCCGACATGCGATATGGCGCCATCGACACCGGACTAGTTCCAGGAATCAAATCTATAGTAAACTCCACTTCCCTTTCAGGTGGTAGCTCACTAACATCTTCCGGAAATACTTCTGGAAATCCATGCACCACTGGCAATCCAACTTACTCGGAACGATCTCAAAACAATTCCTCACTACCGGTAATTCATCACTCTTAGATTTTCCTTTCACTTCTGTTGAAGAATACACATAAACACCATAGCACCATCATAATATCTACGCAACTCTAACCATTCATCTTAATTCATTTTCCTTAATAGAGCCTTCGTCAACTCATATGGTTCACAAGCTTCTACCAAACTTCATTCATATTCATCACCTTATGTTCCAATTAGATAGCAAGACAATTATATACCATCCAATACGATTTCGTCTACTATCAACAAGAGATTAAGGGTGATCAAGTCCTCAATTTGTCAATAGACATCCGATAATCATACTGGAGTATAAACCATCATTACCAGCACTTCCAACTATGACTCACGATCCAAATGATTCCAACAACTCTGACCACTCTTGCACTACATTCTCAAGCAGTACCTCGTACCAACGACTTACAATTGGAGCATATCCGGGAAGCATCTCTCCTCCCCCACTTAGTTTCACACTACTCCTGCAATAATCAATCCAAAAAGTACAAGTACCGACAGTGTTGTACACACTTGTCGCGTACAAAGGGATAATGACATAAAGACACTGGTCACAACGACCGACTATGCTCTGATACCACTATTGCAACACCCCTTCTAAAATACCCCGAACAATATTAATTATACCAATCATTAGAGTCACATTCCATCAGAGTTAACACGAAATTCAAGGGATGCCACAATTATGAAATAAATAAAACTTCAATTAAAGCAGAGCCATGCTACAGAGGTCATTATTCAAATCATTCTATCAAATTAAGACCATGTCTTACACAGCGGAAAAATACCATAACCAAAACGGAATAAAGCAAATTATAATTATTCCCAATTGAAATTCAAATAAACAAATGAATAACAACTAATTCCTCGACTAAACGTTCCCCAGTGTTACAACCTAATCAGAGCATGACACTGACACGCGGACTTAAAAGACAAGCTCTAGAGCCATCCTCACCAACTCCTGAGCTGCTAACTTTAATCTGAAATTGTTAAAGTAAGGGTGAGACTTCTCATAATTAAAACACATTATAAGCTTCTCAAACAACAATATATCACAAGCATATTATTTCACCCATTTGCATAAATTCAGATTCAACACGCAATCACCAACATACAAATCAATATGCATAATCAATAATCAACAAAAGAATTGTAACACTGGAAGACATCCTAACATGTTACAATCTCAGGAAAACTCAAAATGCAGACACAATGCATGTGGTACCAACACGTGACCAAGTCACCCAACACTGATCCATCATCAACCGGATACAGTAACCATCGATTCGCCCAGACACCACTGAGTCAAGAATCCAGCCTAACCACCCATCATCACCCGGGTATCGGTTAACGGCAATACAAGTCAAATTCCACACAATGGGAATTAACTTCACCAAGAATGCATATGCATGCACAACACCAACATGCAACATTCAATACAGGTTATGACCACATCATACATCATAAACCATCATCGACCACAACATGATATAATCACCTATCATGAAATAATTCATCAGAAAGAATAAATATGCCAAAACGCTTACCCTTCAATTGGTAAGACTATCACCAGTATATACCACAACAACAACAACTAAGATCAACAACTATCAGGCATATACAACACCAACAAAACACATGATATCAATACAATCATGAATACACCAATTATCAAAAACCGAATCAAAACCAAAAACATGATATCTCAACGATCATGCACACCATCATTAACAACGTCAACATGCTTTTCATCCTCACAATATGAATACATCCATTCATCACAGTTCCACCGCTACATACACACCCATGTGCGTCAGTCAATAATCACCTAATTCGGAATTCGACTCATTTTCAAAATAATTTCAATTTTTAGAAAATCTTTCCATTTTATAAAATAGAGCATTAAATTTAAGAAATAACGTCCAAAACGGCGTTCAAAACGGACTTACGGTTTGAAAGTTATGAATTTTCAAAGTTTGGGATTTTTCAAAAAGTTGCAGCAGAACCCGGTTCCTGCCCATGTACAACCCGGTTCCTGAGTTCAAAATTCACATTTCTGGAAAAATGTATGGGAACTCGGTTCCGACATATACAGGAACCGGTTCCTGAGTGTATTTTTGCCTGTTTTTATAATTTTTCACAGTGGAACCCGGTTCCTCCCCATTGGGAACCGGTTCCTACGTCCTAAAAAGTCAAATTCTGCACTTTTGACAGCATTTATTCATTCTCAACCAAAACCAAACATACCCATACGAATTGCAACATGAGAAACACCAAAATGCGTCCGTTTTACACCATTATAACATCAAACCACAATATTTCATCATTCCTATTCATCATCTGACACTCTAATTATTCTCAATCTATAATCCGACACAATAGGAATATTTCTACGGAACCCTAGAACTCTAAACCGGGATTCCCTAACATACTATGATCCATACTATTGAATATCTAAACCGATAATATGAATTAACTAATCGAAATCACCCCTTACCTTGTGGGTTCTTCGAATTCTGACACCTTAGGTCTTCCTTCCTTCCTTTTCCTCTTCTCAACTTCACGTATGTGTGTTTTCTCTAAAAATAACTCTTTTTCCTCTTTTCCTTCTTTTATTCCTTTTATTCCTCTAACATAAATAAAATAAATTAAATAATGTGAGTAGAGTCTTTTACTCTTCACACCCTCACTTTACTCAACACACCTCTAATAATTCCATTCCTTTATTCCATAATTAAACCCAACAAATCCAATATATTAATAAATTATATTCTCAATTAAATTAATAATTAAAAATCATAATTATTTAATTATCGAATTATTTGGGGTGTCACAGGTGCTAATACCTTCCCCTTGCATAATCAAATTTTGAACTCGAATTTGGTTGTGATGACCATTTTCTTTATTTTTGGGGTTTTATCGATATTTTCTCTGTCCCTCAGAAAAAATAAAGTTTGGTGGAAACTCTATAATATTTCACGGATCCCCTAACAGCTTAGGTCTCTATAACCCTGTATGATACCACGTTCCTTTGAAATCTAGGGAGATTCACAAACATCTCCATTCCCTAAATGAAAATGTTATCGATCTTCGTTGCCCATCTTCTTTCATCAACAACATTAAAGAAATGCACAAAAACCATATGTTTTCCTCTCTTGTCTTTATTTGTCAGGATCACCACTTCCTATAGATCCACATAATGTTTAATAGATTAGGTAAAGATCTTTTGACCTCATCTTTTCCGGAAACTCCATAACAAAAAACCTGGTTGTTGTAGAAACTTTGGACCATCTTTCTTCACCCGTTATTAACTTTTTACTTATTTCCATTGCTTTGACTAAAACAAAAGGGATATCAAGTGATGGGAGGAGAAGATACGATTGTGAAACCCTAACAGACCTTCTCTCAACATTATCTCTTTACATTCTCTTCTTTTGTGGTTACCTTAATCGCAATCCTCTTCTTCTGGTATATATTTACTTCAAGTGGTTCCTCAAAGAACCATAAATGTTTCTTGTAGATCACAAATCTATGGTTGGACAATCATCAATATTGATCATCATAGTAAAAATGGTGGAACCATTGAATTTTTATTTCTATATTCGGCTCCAATTAATATTGGAAGGACCTTCTGGTACATTTAAGTGTGAATCGATATCTAATGGTAAACTCCTATGGCTATTTGTTCTAGACTTTGCCACTGGGTTAATGCAAACACTTAGATACCCAAGTCTACGCGTATAAATAGTGGGAGGCTTTGGGATTTTAATAATATATACTTGAATATGAGGCCTTTAATAGGCTTTAAAGTATTTTTTAGGGTTTAAGTCCCAAAAATATTCATTTAAAGATTGACGCACTAATACAAAACCCACATTTAACCTCAAATGTGAAGTTGACTTAACCTCAGTTATAGAGACAAGGTAGTGAAGGGCGTCATTATAAATTACCCCTTAACCCCCTTTGATTTTTGTGTAATCAAGGGGTAGTTGAAATGGTCATAGCTTTGATCCCCAACAATAAGTTTTTTATATTTTTAAAACTAGTGCCACTTACCTTTCACTTTATGACCAAAATCGAGAGGAAAAGTAATTTTTAAAAATACTCATTACATTGTTTACACAAAATAACAATAAATTAATTTTTTTACAATATACATTGTTTACACATAATATTAAAGTAAAAATACATAACAAATTTTGAATCTGATTCATCTTCATCATTGTCAGTGAAGAACAAATACTAGATCCTTGTTTCATTGAAATCATAGGGAATATCAATTGTTGGATGAAATATATTCTCGATGACTTTTGCATTCATTTGTTTATGTTATAAAACAAAAAGGGGATATATAAATAAAATAAACATTCAGTTAAATTATTATTGAAGAACACTAACCTTTAACCCAAATAATTTTCTGCTTTTGCAATCCATCATAGAGAATTTTACCTAGCTTCTTTACGTTTCAAAGTTTTCATGTCAAATGTTTCATTATCAATTTTTTATATTCATAATGCTTTTATAATGGATGTATTTTAGGTTTCACTCTGATCACTAATGCCAATTTCGTGAGCATTAATACTCATTAAATAGACGACGAATATGTGTTTAAGGACGGATAATAACCACACTTAATATGTCCCCTCAATTATGAGTCAAAATCGAGGTAAAATGTGTTTCATTTTAAAAAAATATACAATGAAATATGTTTTATCCCAAACACCACATTCCTCTCGGTTTCTGTTAAAGACCGGGGGAAATAGAATTTTTTTAAATTACATTGTTTACATAGAAAATTAAAAAAAAAAAACATTATTTATAACAAATCCAGATTTTAACAAATTTGATTCATCATCGTAGATGTTATTCCTAGAGAACAACAAATATTTGATCTGAATTTTGTTGCATACCCTTTGTGTTAATTATTTTAAAGTTCAATAGATTGCATACATCCAACTTCTAGTAAGTTATATGTTCCAACCATTGGAAAATATTTTTTCTGCACTTGCAATTCATCCCGGAGAACTTTTCCAAGCTCATTTAAGTCTTAAGATTTCATTATCTGAAGCAAATGTTTTCATGGCAAATGCTTTCACAATAAAGAGAATAAGATATATGTGACATATATTCATTGTGGATTGATGTCTTGGCAATATCTTGAGCCTTGTCACTTTATAACGTAGGGCCTAGATTTGTTATTGTAGTTGTGTAACAAAATCCCTCAATTTTATTTTAAAATCGAGAGGTAATGTTTTTTTTAATTAAAAAATAAAATAAGAAAATTCCTCAGTTTTATTAAAAATTGAGGTAATATGTTACTTGCAAAAATGGTGAATGATAAAATTTGAAAGTTTCATGTTATGTTTTCATTTCAATTTTTACCGTTCACCATTTTTTGTGTTGTAATTGCTTGCAATATACAACATGTTTACGAATCAATTTCCAAATTTTTTCAACCAACAAAAGCAATGTTGTTTTCTTTGATAGGCAACATAGGAAGGTTATTTCAAAAATACAACAACATCAACACCAGTACGTGAGATAGATTGCAAGAGCGGAAAATATGTTTTGTTCAAGATAGAAGAATATAGATTATTGAAGATTCTTTATGTCTTACAATTCATCCCACGGGATGCTGTGTGGCGAATTTGGAAGGGCTACATATAAATTAGGTTTATGGTAAAATTTATTTAACGAATGCTTTTATAGTAAAATCTGATTATTTAGCCTCTCAGTTATTACAGAAATTGAAGGATAAATCATTTAATTTATGAACAAAAACATAAACTATATTTGTTGTATTTTAAGGATGTCCTGAATTATTTTTCTCCTCAGTTATAACAAGAAACTGAAGGAATATGTGATATTAATTTTAAAAATAAATAAAACATGGAGCGCCTTAGTATTACACCTCAATTTTTTTTAGATGAGATGAAAATTTTATCATAAAATATATTATTTATAATAGTGTTGTCTAGTTAAACAAATGTCCATAGATCATGGATTCTGGAAAATAATTTTCTTACAAGATGGAAACAAAAAAGTATTTGTACTGCATGTATCTTTCATCCAATAAGACATTCATTATTATAATCCAATTCTCAAAAGGCTCTATAAGTTAGACAAACATGTTGCTATTTCTCTCTCATATCATATCATATACCACATTTATTAATACTTTATCTTGAGATTGGTTCATTACTTTTCATAAAAAATGAAGAAGTTTTTTTGAATCAATTGGTGTAAAAATTCTAGGGTTTATTGATAATTGCTCGATGTTCTTGGTGAGTGTTTTTGGTTTGTTGTTGTAGGCTGGTGTTTTGTTTACTATTAGTTTCCTTGAATGTATAAGGTTGAAAACTCTTAGTATTTATTTTTAATGCTAATTTGTCCTTATTTGTATAAAAAATTATAAACAATCCTTTTCTAGTTATTATAGCTAATAATTTCGTATAAAAAAGAAATGAACTAATAAACTATCGTTTAAGAGAAAAATAAAATGACATAAAATATGAGTAGTAGTCCTCAAAGTAAAAAGTGTATATATTTTTCAACTTAAAATTTAACTTATATACATTGTATTGATTTATAAATATCAATAACCCACATGCATTAAGATATAAATACACCGGGGGTTTTAGCGGTCGGCCACCCTAAACAACTGTTCAGGCTCTAGCTCGATTATTTTTTGGATTCTGAAGTAAAAAAAGGTAAATTTAAGGTAAAAAGGAAAATTATAGGTATAAAAATGGCATTCGAAAATGGAATGAAGAAAACAAGGGGAGAATGAAGAAAACAAACAGAACATCGTCGAACTACGTAATATGAACACGTCTGTACCGTTTAGAACTGCTCCACAACAAAACCACATGCATGCATGTCGTTGAAATACCCTCTTTTCTAGTCATATTTCAGCTTTGCCATCAGTGAGTTTTTATGCTTTTTACGTTTAGTTTTTCTTTGTTTGAATAAGAAATTGCGTCTCCCATCTTAAATTAGCTTAGATCTTTGAAATTTGAGCCACAAAATTGTGGAATTCGATTAGAATGATATGCACACAAAGTTTTGTATCAATTAACTTTATATATATATATATATATATATATATATATATATATATATATATATATATATATATATATATATATATATATATATATATATATATATATATATAGAGAGAGAGAGGGGGATGAGAGATCAAATTACACCCGAAAAGTTACACCATGAGTTACACTCGCTCAAAAACGTCACTTCGAATTAATATTTTTTAAATCAACTGCTGGATTGAAATATATCATCATATAGATCATACCTATAAAGTTTGAGATTAATCTATAATGATTTACTATACGATCAAGATATCCATATATTAATCTCAAAACAAACTTTCATATAACGTTAATTTTGATGTAGTTCAATGACATAGTAAATCATTATAGATTAATCTCAAACTTTATAGGTATGATCTATATGATGGTGTGTTTAAATCCAACTGTGTGTGTGTAGAAGGTACGTAATTCGACTTTGAAACATGGCTCGTTTGATTCATCTATAAGCTTCGATTTACTCCTTCCACAATTCACACTACTAGGTTTAAATGAAGCCTTTGTCATTATTGCTATAATGGAATTATTTACCTTGTAAGTGTCGAAATTCCTCAAATGAAGCTTTGTGTAGTTTAGTTTTGATCTGGTTGTATATGGTTAAGAATCATTTTTGTCTTTGAATGCTTTATGTATCTATTAGGTAGGAAAAACTTAGCTTAGAGATTAAATTTGGTTATATTTTTCCTTAGTTTTTGGTGGCTGTGTTAGTTCTTTCTTTCATAATAAATTCAAAATTTGGCAAATAATGTTGGTTTCTTTTGAATTCAAAGGATCCATTGGAAATAATACATAATGTTCTGAATGGATTTTCATTATATTCATCCACATCATTGAAGTTGTTTTGAAATTGTTGATTGATTGAGAAAATTACTTAAAAAGTGAGTTGAAAAAGATTCTTTCTATCACAATAAATATAATACGTAATCTTCATGATTATTTCTCTTTCAACTTTAATGCTTTTGCATACAAAACAAGATAATGGAAATGTATTTCTGATGGAAAAACTCTAATTCTCTTCATTTTTCTTGTTTTATTTTTTATCTTGTGGTTTTTCTACTTCTTTTGCTTTGATTTATCTTATTTTATGACTATTCTTTATTACAAAGTTTGACTTGTATACTTTGATAATTTATACTAAGAAACTAGATTTGTGTTTCTCCTGAAAATTAAATGTTCCAGTTGACCCTAAACATTCATATTTTTCTTTGATATAACATCTTATAACATGTATTTTCCTGTAACTAACCTTTTGCCTAATCATGAAAGTTGTCATTTGAAGTTTAAAAACCAACCTTTTGCTAATAAATAACAGAATTATTGGTAATTGGTATATTTACAAGGTGGAAATGTTTTAGTTGCTATTCAAGTTTCGAGTTGATTAAGTAAATGTTTGTTCTAGTAGTGACATCAAAGTAGCTCTGAGGTGAGATCGGAGATTATATACAACGTTGATTGTTATAATAAATTAGTATTTTGACCCATGCATCCACGAAAATTAATTGATTTTAATTAGTCAAAAAATCATGTCTAAATAAATTTCATATCATATATTTATTATTTAAAAAAAAATTTATTTATAATTTTTTTAATACTATACATATTCGATCAAAATAATTATGAAAATATTTTTTAAAGAAATTTTACATTATGATTAAAATAATATTATTAATTTATACTAAAAGTAAATAGAAAATAGAAAAAAATTAATAAAAATGTAAATACATAGATTGATCCTCACCAAGGCCTTCCGATAAAACCCAACCATTTAATCTTGTCTCTAAAAACGGATTTACTTATGTTGGTCCAACTCCATCAATGGGTGTCTTTTTCTTAAAGAGACCTATCTGTTTCTGCGCAGACGTATGCATACGGCGCTTTGGGCTTATTCTCTTTGGCAAAAGTACACTCCATCTTCTTACTCGCTTCTGGTATGGAGAGTGCAGCATAACAAAATTTCGACAGATGATCAACTCATGAAGCGTTGTATACAGGTGGTTTCGATGTGTTCTCTTTGCCTTTCTTGTGTGGAAGATTCAGATCATCTTTTTTTTACTATTCTTATGTTCAAAAAATATGGCATTGGCTTGGTAACATTCTAAATTTACCGGTAGAAATCTCGAAAGCTAATTTTTGGAACTTGTCCAATTGGGCCTCTTCGGCTCAAGGAGAGGCGGTTATGAATTCAGCTCCCATTTTGGTGATTAATGTGATTTGGAAGGCGAGGAATAGGGTGCGTTTTCACAACATTCAGCCCAATTTTTTGATCTCTACCTCCTTCATATATGATCAAATGCACAGGTGTAACATGAGAGCGAAGTAGTCAGGTAATAATTGTATTTTTGACTTCTCTGTTCTGAAAGCTTTTAACATGGGATTAATCCCTCTCGAGCTCCTCTCATAAAAGAGATTTTGTGGAGCCCTCCTCCGGAGGGTTGGATGAAATGCAATATGGATGGATCATTTTTGAGTTCCAATGGTTCTTCTGGCTACAGGAGGTATTTTTAGAGATTCGAGGGGTAACTTTGCTATGGCCTTCGCTGAACCGGTTAAGGGGCTAAGTTCTCTAACATCCGAATTTTGTGGAGTTTTCCGGGGAATAGAGATGGCAAAGGAGCGTAATTGGAACCTCCTTTGGATGGAGTTAGATTCCATTACTGTTGTTATGGCTTTGTCTAATAACAATGTTAACTTGGTGCCTTGGCAATTAAGAAATAGATGGTTTTATTGCATGAATCTTACTCTAGAGATAAATTTTAGGATTACTCATATATGCAGGGAAGGAAATAGATATGCTGTTTGTTTGCTAATATAGGTCGTACAACTATTTCCTTAACTTTTTTTTGACTCTCTACCTTTAGATATTAGAGAGGATTATGTAAAAAAAAAAAAAAAAAAAAAAGGCTAGATTTGCCTTTTTTTTATATCTAGATACTTTTGAGTGGGTTTTGGCTTAGTCTCCCACCTTTTTGTGTATCAATCTTCTTTTAATATATACTAGTGTGTATACCCGTGCGAGGCACGAGTTAAAAAAATTTTAAATAAAAAAATTAATTAATAAATACTTACAATTTACAAATAAAAGTTATAATAATATTATAATTTGTCTTTGTTATAAGTATTATATATAATTTTATTTATCAATAATAAACTATTTATTATTAATAGAAATACCTGTAGTACTTAAAGATTTAACTTTTTTAATTATAAAACAATTTTTTAATTTCTAAACTATGATTATGATGTTAATTTAAAAGGAATAGATTTTGCTAATATTTTATGGATTTATATTGCATTTTTATAGAAAAAAACATGAATATAAAAATAACAAAATTATAAGTTCATTCCGACAATATAAACATTTACAAAAATATATTAAATTCATCATTAGACTTAGACAAAAAGTTATAATAATATAATTAAGTATTTTAATTTTTCAAAAATAAAAATTTCAATTTCATCGTGTGAATTATATATAATTGAAAAGTTAGAATAATATGATTAAGTGTGTTAGTATTTAGAATGGGTATTTTAATTATATCATGTGAATCAAATTAAACATCTAGATGAGTATGTTTTTCTTTAAGACCATTAATGTCTTTTTATATATGATAAATAATTTGGATGGAGAAAAACTGTCAAATTGGAAGGAAAATATAACATTCAAATTTACATAAAAGATTGAGATTTAGAAAGAAAATATAGCATTAGAAAATTTGGGATTTGAAATGGATATATAACATTAAAATATTTTTTGTGAATATTTACATGATATAATAATTGTTATTATTATTAAATGGAAAAAAACTTGATTTTGTTTTTATAAAATTGTCCTGTATTGAACTATTGATGATATAAAAGAGATAAATTAAAAAATTTAAAATGAATAATAAATATTTGAGTATAATAAATATTTTATTTATATTATAAAATGACTCATACGTAATTTTTTAAAAATTAATTTATAATAAAAAATAGGCATCTAAGTGCATGAAATATTATTGTGTTTTAATATATTAAAGATAATTTGTAAAACATAACATAAGAGTACGATTTAATAAAAAACTGAAAAGTTATAATACTATGTTAAGTATTTTAAATTTTTAAGAATGAGAATTTATTTTTCATCGTTGGAATCAAAGTTGAAAAGTTACGATGATATGATTAATTATTTTAATTTTTTAAGAATGTGAATTATCAAAGTTGAAAAGTTACAATGATATGATTAATTATTTTAATTTTTTAAGAATGTGAATTTCAATGCATCTGTGAATCAAACCAATAACATCATATTTTAAGTAATAATATATCATATGATAAGAAATAGTAATATATGATAAGACATATCATATTTTAAATAGCAACTCTTTATTATATCATAACTAAAATAATATTGAAATTTTTATATCCAAATATATCACAAATATCAAAATAATTTTAAACCAAAATATTAAACTCATAAATACAAAATCTGCATTATTATCATCTTAAATTTATAACCTAAAATTAGATAAGTTTGCTATAGTTAAAACTAAATCTTAATTTTATAATAAAAAAATCTTCAATTTCAATCAAACAATCTTTTAATTTTTAAAATGTAAATGAGTGGAATGTTCTAGTGTGAGTGCAAGGGTGACCCCTGTGATTGCTCCAACAACTACAATATTTTTCTGCATCAAATGAAATTAACTATGTTGAGTGTAGAATGCCAAAAGACAGAACAATTACAATCACAGTACAAAGTTTAAGAAGTCTCTACAATATTACACCAACAACATAAAGTCTTACCAAAAACTTTGCATCAGTCACAAAAAAAAAATTTGTCAGCTCTAAAAATCAACTGCAACAAAATAGTTATTAGTTCCATTTCAATAACAAAATCACAAAGCCAGTATCATTTACCTCAAAGCTTTAGTCATTTCATTCAGTGAGCAACTATCAAGTAGAAACTTTATTGGACATCAAAAATGAAAAACGAAAAAAATCAACGGTCAACAAAGTTAAGACGAAATGCCAAAACGCATGATTACCCAAAATAGATTCACATACCTTTCTCAAGTGTTTCTCCGAGAATGAAGCTCGCAGTTGATGAATAGTGAAACCTGAAAACTTTCCAAACAACCATTAACAAATCAAACAAAGTATTTCTTGTATATTTAATATCTTGAGCAATTTTTGTTACCTCTAACCAAGTTTCCATATCTGCAAAAACCAATCAAACAATGACCCATCAAAATCTTTCAAAAATAAAGAATTGGAAGGAAGAGAAAAAGATAGATTAAAAACAAAAACATAACAAATGTAAATCTTACCAAATTCAAATTAAACATTAAACCTAAGACACTATACCACTTGCTTACAACGTGAGCATAAGAGATTCACCATATTTTTTAACTGACTTTATTTTCTCATTTTTCTTTGATTTTTTTTCATAAATAGTAAAGAAATTGAGAGATGAAGAGGGAAAAGAGAGAGAATAGAGAAGATGGAAGAGAGAGAAAGAGAATACATTTATGAGATGCGTTTGATGGAGAAAAAATAAATCTTAGATTTATTGAGAAATCGAGGTTGATTGGAAGTGAAAGAGATAGATTTAACTCTTTGATTTCACATAGCCCAATAAAATATTAAAACTTAAACAAACAGATAATAATACTATAAATTATAAATAAATAATTAAAAAAATTAAAAATTAAAAGAATCGTTAATTATAATAATATTTCGACTAATAGCAAGATTAAAAATAGTATGAATTTTGTACAATTGACAAATGACAAACTTGCCAAAGTATTCATCCAGCTTTATTATATTCTATAATTATATAATTATCTTCATTTAAAATAAAATAAAAATATTAAAATAGTCATTTACATTCATTTAATTTAATTAGCACATGACAGTTTGTCTACTCTATCCACCTAAGTATTAAATATATTAAAATTATAACAATTTTTTAACGAAATACTTAAATTGAAACGTGGATTCGTCAAAATTACGAGAGAGCAAGACAATCTAATTAAAATATTATTTACTATCTTTTTAATAAGAGTGTCTTATTTAACTTCATTACTAACATTTTAGAGTATAAATCCATGACATGGAGGTAAATGAAATTTAAATAAAAAAAAACTTAATAAAAAATATAATTAAATACAAATTAATGGAATACACTCTTAGGTCTATTACTCATACAATCAGTTCACTCATGGACAAGTCTACATTCATTTTTAATACAAATATATACTAAAGGATAAAAATAGAAAATTCGTGGACAATCATCATTAGTTCGACATTTAATAACACGCGCTGCAATGAAAAACAAGATAAAATATTGTTACTTAAACAAGATAAAATATTGTGTACAAACTATCGTGTAAATAAAGAAATTTCAAAAGAGTGAAGAACTGGCTTACAATCAACTTCCTTTGCAACAATAAAGAGAGTAATATATAGAATCAAAGCATAAACAAATTTCGGAGTTTTCACCATTTTTTTCTTTTTGCATGAACAAAGAAAATATAATTAGTTTGGTTATTGTGTGTCAAGTTCATGAAATGCTAAAACAGTTACATCTTTTTTATCAATTTATTGTGTTTGCCTCTTTACCAAACTAAATAATTGCCTCTTCAGTAAATGAATGTGTTGTACCGGTCCCTTTAGCACACTTAGTAAAAAATTAAGTAAAACACTATCAAATAGTTATATATTTTAATTATCTTTTGACTTTTCATGATCAAAAAGGTTTTTTTAAATTATTATACCATGAACAAATTAGAGAAGACTAACTCCGTAGTTAGGTTATACAGAATTAGGTAGTGGTTGTTATTAATTCATTATGATAGTTAGAAGATTCTATCGTACAGAGATGCATTACCTTATCAATGACAATTCTATAAGTATTCATTTAAATAATTGAGAATCAAATATGAGGAAAGAAATCACACATTTATTAAGAGAAGATTTAATATTTTATAAACGAGAGAATTCACATATCTATTATCTTAAGATTTTAGTTGAATATATGATATGTATCTCACAGAAAGATGATTAAAATTTAGATAAATATATGATCGGTCTCTCATAAAAAATGATTAGAAAACAAATTTTAATATCTTATAAGTGAAAGAATTCATATATCTATAATTTTAAAATTTTAAGTAAATATATGATACGTTGCATTTTTAATATATTCTAATCTCAAAGAAAATCCACTGTATAACCCAAACCCATGCTCAAATTGTGAACTCACATGCATGCAGTGTTTGTGTCCTTGTTTGTGCTTAAAAAGTTTTTTTTTTCCTGGACATTCCCCTATTCATCCTTCCTTTCAAGTCCAATTTTTCAACACGTAAAATTATCTTTATACCCAAACATTTATTCGTAAGTGTACAAAATTTAAATCTATTGATCCTCAGCCATCGTTCTTCATCCAACATTAATTATGTGAGACCTTTTGAATCTCAAAAACAGCATCCACTCAATTTCATCTACACAAAACTCTATCCCAAAAATCAAAAGGAATTTGTTTTAGAGTAATGGAACATCATTCTTAAGCTTAATTCAACTTAAAGATTTCTTCCTATAATCTTTCAATGAAGTATAATTCTAATGTTTTAAACAAAAACATGGTATTGTTATTGCGTGAGATATTTTTAGTGAAACGAAAAAAAAACAATAAAAGAAATAAAAATTTATATTATTGAATTGTAAAAATAATGATATACACTATAATTATTTATATACAACTTTAATTGAGTTTGAACTACACAACTTAGATTATATTTAAATATTAAATCTAATCAAATATAATATAATATTTCAATATATCTTCATAATCTAAGTTGTCGAACATATGCTAATCATAGTCGATCTGAACTATTCCTAATTTCTTTCTCAAATTCATAAATTTGTCAATCTTCAATCATTTGATGAAAAAGTTGGCCAACTAAGCTTCACTTAAACAATGTCTAACTTCAAGTTCACCTCGATTTACATTTTCCCTCAAGAAGTGAAACCTAGCTTCAATATGTTTACTTCTTCCATGCAAAACTGGATTCTTCGCCAAATTTATGGCTGACTTGATGATTTGCAACACTAGCGGTTTCTTCACTTCGACAGTTATTTCTTCAAGTATTGATTTGATTAAAATTGCTTGACAAGCAGCATAGGATCCTGCTATATATTCAGCTTCGCAAGATGACAATGCCACCACAGGTTGCTTCTTCGAACACCATGAGATTGGGGCACCAAATACTTGAAAGAAATATCTACTTGTGCTTCTTAGATCTTCCTTATCTCAACACCAATCAGCATCTGAAAAACAGTTAACTATTGCTTCTTTACCTTCAGAATCTCGTCGAAATAGTATTCCATAATTTATTGATCCCTTCAAATATCTTAGGATTCTTCTTGCAGCCTTCATATGTGACTCTCTTGGTTCACTCATATATTTGCTTACTAATCTGATTGTGAAACCTGTATCAGGTCGACTATTGCACACATACCTCAGAGATCTCACAATTTACTTGAACAAAGTTACATCGACTTTGTCTTCCTCTTCATTCTTCTCCAACTTCACATTTTGTTCGATAGTTAAGGATGCATGATTCGAATCATCCATTTTAAATCTCTTGAGTATCTATTTGACATACTTTTTTGATGAAGCACCATACCATGCTTCGACATTTGGAATTCCATGCCTATGAAATAAGACAATTTTCCCATATCAGACATTTCAAATTCCTTCGTCATCAGCTCTTTAAACTTTGACAAGTTCTCCAAATTATTTCCAATTACTAGATAGTCATCAACATATAAGCGAATGATTATTATATCTTGTGCTACAACCTGAACATAGACACCATACTCTGACTTGCATTTGACAAATCCCAATTCGACTAAGTATGAGTCAATTTTCTTGTTCCATGCCCTAGGTGCCTACTAGAGACCATAGAGCGCTTTGTGCAACGTATATACTTTACTCGCTTCCTTATGAATAACAAAACCAGGAGGTTGTCTGATATAAACTTCTTCGTCTAAAGAATCATTCAGAAATGTTGATTTCACATCTAAATGAAATGCTGACTGTAACACCCCAAATTCTACCCGAAAAATATATCAAAAATCACAGTATAAAATTATTTTTACAACATAATCAGGATGTCACACTTTTCAACATAAACACATAACCTGACATTCTTACTTAAAATAGATACATAACACTCTAAAGGAACGGAACTAACACAACACATAATTTTATTCTTCAAAACATAAACAACTTCATTAAACACGCAACGGTTTCATAATTATTATCCACATAGAACATAACATCTTTCAAATCATAAAGCAACATCAACATAATTAAACCCTTCATTAATCAACATAAAATTTAACATAAAACAACTAAACAAGATAAGTGTTCATTTTCCTCTCGAGTGCTACGTATCAGAGTAATGACACCAAACTCGAACTAAAGATGATAACAGCTACTCCTCCTGATTACCTGCACGTTACCAGTATAAAGGCAACGACGAAACAATTGAAAATGTGAGATATCAAACTATATAATTAAGATCATGATAAATAATATATAGTTAGAATTAATATAAAAATTACTATTTTTCAATCTCACCACCAAATCAACAACAACGTAGTACACTCGCACAACAACATAAATATGCAGTATAGTTGAAAATCAACAATGCAGATGCATGTGGTACCATCGGAGTAAAACTCCCAATGTAATCAACTGTCAGTTTACCGAGGCATCAAGACGTAAGTCTTCAACGTAATCAACTTTTCCCCTAATGGCCAACGTGTTTTTCCAATCCAGGCCAACATAATATGCAATGTATGTATGCGAAAATCATATATGGCATACAACAACAACATCCACAACCAACAACTTAGGACAACAAATCAACCATCAACGTTGACCATCAAGCCTTCAACGACACCTGTCCATAATTGGGACAACAACCACATTCATACATTCAACACAAATTCAGCAAAACAAATACATCCTAACAGCTTACTAACGTATACGAACCAATTCCCATAATTCCTTCAAATCCCGATTGGTTAACTATCCCGTCTAAATAACCACCAACTCACTAATCAGTACTATTTTTAATAAATTCCTATATCATTCCTTATTAATTACTAACATTATTTTACTCTTGAAAGTCTACTCAAATTTCCCTACTTCAAGTTCCTAAATTGGGCAGAATTCAAAAATTAGAATTTATAGTTCAAAATCGCATAGTACGCGCCGCGTCTTTGACAGGAACTCAGTTCGCGTCGCGTCCACCCGTTGGCGCTGCAAACTGAACGTGACAGATTGGGTTTTTCTGCGCAAACAACATCTTCCTCAAGCCCTCATTCCCAATTTTTGGTATCCAAATCACTCACACACCAAATCGATTCAGCATAGGGTACTGGCAACATGGGGAATCAAACAAAACAACATTTTTTTAATTTAATCAACCAATTCCATGGATTATCAAACATCAATTTTGAAATCAAATCAACAACAACAAGACACAAAACCAACAAGATTTATAAACCCCAATCTACCTATCATCCATCATGTTCCTGATTATAAAGCAAGAACCTCACCCTTACCTGGATTCAGTGGTAGTTCAACTCTCCGATCGCATCCTAAATTTTGGTCGAATTTTGGTTTGGCTTTCGGTCTATAATTTTCTCCCAACGACAGTTTTTCTCCAATCATTGTTCCTCATTCTTCTTCCTCTTTCACGTATGGTTCCTTTTTCCTGGTTTTCCAATAACTTCTCCAAAAACCTAATTCCTTATTATTTATAACTAATAATTATATTTCTCTTATTGGGTCTACTTCTCTATACCTCAAATTTACTTCATACTACCATCAAAACAAGCCCAACATAATTATTCTATTAATTCTAATATTATTATTATTAATAATAATAATCAACTAATATTATTATTATTATCAATAACCAATTAACATTATTATTAATATTAATTCTACCGACCATTCAACAATTTAAACAACTAATTCAAATAATCACCTGTCAACTTGAATCTGAAATAATTCGAATTATTAAATTAACTAATTAATTAAATAATCGGGTGTTACGCTGACCAAACTTGATTGCATGCCAATGCTACCACTAGTCGAATATTCTCCAATCTTGCTATTGGAGCAAAAACTTCAGAGTAGTCGAGTCCTGCTCTTTGAAGAAAACCTCGAGCTACTAATCTTGCTTTATGTCTTTTTGTTGACCAATCAGTATTGTGTTTCAATTTGAACACCCACGTCACTTTGATAACTTTTGTATTTGTTGGAAATTCAACTAACTCCCATGTATTATTTCTTTCGATTGCTTGTAACTCTTCGACCATAGATAACTTCCACTTGATAATCTTTAAATCTTCGTTACAGTTGATTGGTTCAGCACCTGCAAGTAAAGCAAAATGAACAAATCTAATCAAATATTTCAACAGGCGTAAAACTTATACAGTGGATACTCGCGGATAAAATCCGTCACGGACACAGGTTGAATAGTTTAATGAATATCAACAAATAAAATAATCAGATATTTCGTTACTTATTTTCTTATAAGAATGGATACAAACTTGATGGTATTCGTAAGTGTGGGTCTCCGTATTTATTAATAATTAGCAAATTTATTTAATAAAAAATATAGTTATTATTATTATTATTGTTTCATTATTACTATTATTATTTCATTATTACTATTATTTTATTAAATTATTATTATTATTATTATTATTATTATTATTATTACTATTATTATTAATATTTTGTTGAATATGTTAGACTACGACACCAGATTTAGAAGGGGGTGAATAGATCCCCAAATAAAAACTACGTATCAAAATTGTTATTTAAAACTTATTTGAAAATAATGTTGAGCAGAAGGTTTTTTACTTAGATCAATATAGTAGTCTAAACAAACATAATTATTGAAAACTCAGATATGCATGAGTCATTTGGAATTAACATAATGATAAAATCAATCAACTTAATAATATCTCAATTAACCGTTTAATATTCAACACAACAGTTTCATATTTCCAATGAAATCATATTAAAAACATAATTAGACAATTTGTCAAACGTGTGACAAGTAATCAATTTTTTGGAATTTCCTTTGAGCTTGTTGATATATAAAAAAGCCCTTATAATCAAGGTGATTATAAGCTAATCAACAAAGCAATTTAAACTTTAATAATCAAAGCGAAATTTTATACGAATCAATTGATTAAACAACAAATTCAATAAATTTGCATGTAAAGTGTAAATGAGAGTAAGAGATAGAACATTGCAATTTGTCAAACACTTGGTGTGCATTTAACTTTTTAGAATTTTTCTTTTGAATTGTGTTGATATGAAAACCACTTATAATCAAAATGATTATAAGCTAATCAACAATACACCACTTTAAACAAAACAATTGCAAAAAAATTCTTACGAGTCAATCGATTAAACAATATTATTTGACAAATTACATAATGTAAACAAAAGCGAGTAAAAAGATAATAGAGAGCAACACAACGATTTGTTTAGAAAGTTCACCAATCGTCTTCGCTATGGCTACATCTCCACCACTTTTAAATTTGAAATTAGAATCATTTTTTCTGTTGTTTTTATAACTGTATGACCAATTTTCATTCTTTATCATATACTGGTGTGACATTTCAAGGAGGGTGGGTTCATATTAATATTCAATACCACTTAAATATCATACAGGTACTAATACCATTGAGCCTCACAAATTATTAATCATTACACCCTATTCAATTGGGTAATTTTAATGGATGCCCATATCTATGTATTACTTATTGTATTGTATAATTATTACATCTCGGTAACTGTTGTGGGTCATACACACACTGATGATTTATTGGAAATTGATATTATCAACAAAACACTGAAAATTCAATTTTAGCCAAACAACTATCATTGACAAATTCTACTTAACAATTTTCTTACCCCTAAACAATCTCAATGATACATTCCTTCCTTAAACCTGAGTAAGTAAGAACGTTATACAAGCTTCCAACCGTTATATTGTACCGCATACAATTTCAATAGCTATGGATAAAGAATATTTGAATGGTAATGCTTCTGGTGTTTCCAGGAAAAAGAGGAAATTAACAAAATTCCAAGGAGACTCTTCAAACCCAGGCTGTGTTGGTGTAAGCCCTAGAGGCCAATACCTTTTGGTACTTGTATCGAATTATTTATTAATAATAAAAGGTTTTTCTTTATTATGTTTGCTTTTTGAAAATAATAAAGTTCCTAGAATAGTTAGTCTGTTTAATGCAATGTTAAGTGTGACTTAATCATGAGATCCATTAAACACAAGGACATTATTCTTAAAGTATCCATAATCGAGCTTTATTGTGAAGTGGGATAACATTAAAGCATTGAGGTTATTATGAAGATAGACTAATGATCACATCTCATGAATCATAGATAAGGAGTTATCAAGTCTTGATATAGGTATAAATATTAGGAGTAATATTTATACTGGATTGACCCGCTATGAGAATACTACATAGAATGTTATGCAAAGTGTCATAAGTTATTCTCATGGTGATAAGTGGTGTATACCATCCTTCGACCTGAAACCACTATGGACCCTAGATGTAGAGTCAAGTTCCTTATTGCTGATCAAACGTTATCCGTAACTGGATGACCATAAAGACAGTTGATGGATACTTCACAAAGCATGTTGAGGGACATGAGTGACCTAGATGGAATTTGCCCATCCTACGTAACGGGGTAAATGTCTGAGGGTCCAATATTGAACTGGACAATGATGACACGGTCTATGCCTTGTGTTCAATATAGACATAAGGGCAAAAGGGTAATTATACACCCAAGTATTATCACGGAAAGGTTTTGCCTGACATTACCCACGTGGTTACGACGACTCGGGGTCCTCATAAGCGTAGCATCAAAACTTGATCCATCTCACTATCGCCTGATAGTTCATTACTATCCAGCACGACATATGGATCTTCGCTACACCTTCCTCATGAGAACTCGAGTCTGCGTCTCACGAATACCAATCCAGAACTTACCTTAAGTTTTGCTCAACACTATCCTACATCTGTTAGATCTCGTGCACGATAGCGATATTGTAGTGTTATATCCATCTGATAGTACTAATATGGTGGTCTAACTCTGAGGCCATGTACTCACGTAACCTATCCACTAGTGTATAAAAATCTCCACACATATCCTATAATCACGGTCGACAATGTCTGAACAGGTCTCCACTAAAGTCATCGTTTTTCACGGTCGACAAATATTTTATTTATGTCTTAATTAAGAGAGCACGAGAATGAGAAATATCGTGAACAATCTACATGTTATGTTTCAATTAATATGTTATTTTTTTATTCAATTAAGATGCTATTTATTGTAGACACCACGAAGTGCAAATAAAACAATCAAAATGGCAGTTTGAATGAACGACAGGTCACATAAAAAAGATTTAAGTAATATTTTCTACCATGAAATTAGTATCTTTTAAAAGCTGTGATAATAAAATACTAATTTAGATTAAAGGATTTGATGTATTAGACTTTTTGAAACTTTTACATTAAATGCAAACAGTGAAAATTGTGTACCTTTGTCCAATTTATCACATAAACTAATATTTGGAAGTAGAAATGTCTTCACATCAAACTTTGTACTACAAATTGACATGGTATATATTTTATAAAGAATCCATTTTTTTATTTCTCTCACACACACTTTACTTCTTCTAAACCTGTTACTATCTTGCTTACAAATTTTTCTTACTTCTCTAACGATAGTTTTCTTGCAGGATATGATGATTTTTTTTTTGCAAGTGATGATATCTTGAATTTCTACTTCAATTATCATATTTGCTCCTAAAAAAATGACAACAATATTTTCTTTAGTCATTATATTATATAAGATAATCAACAAAATATAATAATAATAAAATTGGACAAGAAATATGACAAAATACATCATATACCTCTATTTTGAACAAATGACAATGTATTAAATGTATCTAATATCCATAAATATCTTTCACCATCAAATTGTATTAAATTATTATAAATACAAATTAATTATCATTTATATACTAATCATAAAAATATTATCTTTCATTACAAATAAAATAGTATAATGATCATAACTTTACCGATCTTTTTGAAGTGAATAGAATAGAAATAAAAATAAATATTCTGAAATATATGAAAATAACCAAATTTAAAACTTTATCAATCTTTTTAAAGTGAATAAAATAGAAATAAATATTCTAAAATATATGAAAAAAATCAATACGAAGTTTTTGTTAAAATGATATAACAAATAATTATTTGGAAAATATATAAAAAAAATGTAAAAAAATATTTTTCTTTACCTATTTCAACCCTAAATAATTTCTCATAAGACCTGATCCAAAATATTCACCCCTTCAGCAATTACCCTGAACCATAAAAATTTCCTCTCATTGAGATTTTTTACCTTCACCTATGACAATATTCAAACCAATTATTGCACAATGTGAACATTTATTTGCAAAATCAAACATATTTCTTGAGAAAGAATCATGTATATTAGTTGAAAGTTACTGGAAATTACCTTTCCAAACGTTGAAACACATTGAAGAGAAATAACTTAAACATTGAAAGAGAAAAACAGAAACAAAGTGAAAAATGTATCAAGTGAGTAGGAAATAATGATCTATTGTTTAGACAAGCTATGAGATATAGTAAAAAATGAAAAAAAATTCACACTTCTTGCAAAGCTACCTGGAGTTCGACACGAAGGGTTGTGAGATCCTCATCCCTTTCAACCACATAAACAACATATTAATCCATAAACATACTGAGTATGTTTAAAACACAAAAACAGAAGAATAATCAAGTAAACTTCTTTTACCAGTATCATTTTTTATCAAGATCTATGGAGCAGTCATATTCAAAAGAAATAGATTTGAGAAATATTAAATAAAGACCATATTTATACCTGAATGGACTTGATTTTCTTGTTTGTATAGATCTGCAACCTGAAAAAACAAAAATAAAAAATAAAATTGTTAAACAAAACTGTAAAACTTTTATTTTCCAAATTATTTTGTTTTGGAAGAAGAAAAGAAAGAATGGGTGGAAGAAAAAAGATAAGGCAGAGAGAGATGGAAGTGAAAGACATAAGAGGGGGAAATAGAGATAGAGTAAGAGGACAAGGAATTGGCATGACAAATAAACCCGTCCTGAAATTAGCGAGGAAAATTTGATTTAATTGGAAGAGGGGCGGGTACGGGGAAAATCTGTTTTTTATTTACGGATGCGGATGCGGGTGATCGTAATACTTGTCCCGCATTTGCACCACATCCGTCAACTAAATTTATTTTATTTTATTACTTTTTAAAGTTTTATTACTCATTTACATTTTTTAATACTTTTTAATGTTATAATATCATATTTATTATTTAAACAGGAAGGGTGCATGCTCTGATGCCAATTGAAATTCCTGGCAGCAGATACTTATTGTCACAGAGAATGTTATGACATCGTATCTGACAAACAGTTAACAATTCACACAGTAATTTAAATAGCAGTAAAGAATACAATCAATTGTTTACCCAGTTCAGTGTGTAACTACACCTACATCTGGGGGCTACCAAGCCAGGGAGGAAATCCACTATAAGTAGTATTAATTCAGGAATAAACCAACCAGTTTATCTCCTTCACTTAAGACCTACCCAATGCAACTTCAATCTAAGTCCTACTTAGATCTGAGTTCCTACTCACTCCCCCTCAATCACAGCAATGATACTAACCTATTGATTAATAGAATTGTGAAGACATTCTTCAATAAACATACTTGATTGTGCTTCAAAGCTTTAATCAAGAGACACAACACTCGTGCTTCAAAGCTTTGAGTGATAAACTACCCTTACAACCAAATCCTACTCCAAGACACTTATCACAAGATAATTTCTTGGCTCACAAGAATAACTAGAACACAAATTACAGACTGCTTCTTCTTGTTCACAGAAAAGGCGCAGCTCACAGAATAAGGGTTTGTTCCATATTATAGAAGCAGTAAAGTCTTCAACTTGGGCTTCCAAAATTATAGCTAGGGTTAAACAAAGTTAACCTAAAGACTTGGTCTTTTCAACATAACAGTTAGGGTTAAAACAAAGTTAACCATCAATCCACGTGAGCATGTGATCCAACATAATAATCCATAATAAAACAGCTCAGCAGAATCCTGAAAACTCTCAAGAAAAGTAAATCTGCATAACAGTAAATGTTGCACAGAATGTCATAACATTGGTCATGACATCAGTCATTCTTCTTGCAGATTTCCAGCATAACAGTTCACAACTAATCTGAGTTGTACCTGTATAATTCTTCTTCTGCAGAATTTATCTTCTACCCAGAATGTCATGACATTAGTCAAGACATTGACAAAATCTGGTTTTACCAAAAATTAAAGCCAACATAAAAACACTCAGAACAGCCCAACAGAATCCTGAAAACTCTCAAGAAATAAAAACCTGCACAATGACTTATTCAGTACAGGATGTCTTAACATTGGTCATGACATCATACATCCTGCACACTTCTCTTGCAGAACCTGTTCTTCTGAGAATAGCATAATCATATGTTATGCAAAGATTCTGAGCTGCACCTGTAAATACACTCCTTTTGCAGAATTTGTCTTCATATCAGAATGTCATGACATCAGTCAAGACATTGACACACCAATCTGGTTTTACCAAAAATTGCAGCCAACACAAAACACTTACAGCGTCGCGTCCACCCGTTGGCGCTGCAAACTGAACGTGACAGATTGGGTTTTTCTGCGCGCAAACAACATCTTCCTCAAGCCTCCATTCCCAATTTTTGGTATCCAAATCACTCACACACCATATCGATTCAGCATAGGGTACTGGCAACATGGGGAATCAAACAAAACAACATTTTTGTAATTCAATCAACTAATTCCATGGATTATCAAACATCAATTTTGAAATCAAATCAACAACAACAAGACACAAAACCAGCAAGATTTATAAACCCCAATCTACCTATCATCCATCATGTTCCTAATTATAAAGCAAGAACCCCAACCTTACCTGGATTCAATGGAAGTTCAACTCTCCGATCGGATCCTAATTTTTGGTCGAATTTTGGTTTGGCTTTCGGTCTACAATTTTCTCCCGACGACAGTTTTTCTCCAAACATTGTTCCTCATTCTTCTTCCTCTTTCACGTATGGTTCCTTTTTCCTAGTTTTCCAATAACTTCTCCAAAAACCTAATTCCTTATTATTTATAACTAATAATTATATTTCTCTTATTGGGTCTACTTCTCTGCACCTCAAATTTACTTCATACTACCATCAAAACAAGCCCAACATAATTATTCTATTAATTCTAATATTATTATTATTATTAATAATAATAATCAACTAATATTATTATTATTATCAATAACCAATTAACATTATTATTAATATTAATTCTCCCGACCATTCAACAATTTAAACAACTATTCAAATAATCACCCGTCAACTTGAATCCGAAATAATTCGAATTATTAAATTAACTAATTAATTAAATAATCGGGTGTTACACTGACCAAACTTGATTGCATGCCAATGCTACCACTAGTCGAATATTCTCCAATCTTGTTATTGGAGCAAAAACTTCAGAGTAGTCGAGTCCTGCTCTTTGAAGAAAACCTCGAGCTACTAATCTTGCTTTATGTCTTTTTGTTGACCAATCAGTATTGTGCTTCAATTTGAACACCCGCGTCACTTTGATAGCTTTTGTATTTGTTGGAAATTCAACTAACTCCCATGTATTATTTCTTTTGATTGCTTGTAACTCTTCGACCATAGATAACTTCCACTTGATAATCTTTAAATCTTCGTTATAGTTGATTGGTTCAACACTTGCAAGTAAAGTAAAATGAACAAATTCTCCATCTGGTGTTACTTCATCATCACCAGTCACTTCTTAATTCTAAAATCTTGTTGGAAGAACTCTAGTTCGTTAAGGTCTATGGCTTGTGCTAGCCACACCCTCTTCGACTTCGGCATTGTATGGAATGTCAACAACTCCTTCGACTTTGATTGGAATATTATCAATTTCTTCGACTTCGACTTCATCAGTTTCTTCGTCAAAACAATAGCTCATCAATGGCTTTTTAATTGCATCATTAGAATTCCAATACCAATCAGAATATCTCTACTCAATACAATTTCTCATTAATTGGGTTGAATAGCCTGTACGCACCAGTTTATTGATATCCTACCAGAATCATAGGTTCACTTTTGTCATCAAGCTTCTTTCTTCTCGCATTAGGAATATGCTTGTAACACATAGATCCAAACACCTTCAAATGACTTACTGATGGTCATTTTCCACTCTACACTTCTCCAGGAACCTTGTTATTCAAAACCTTAGTAGGACACTTATTCAAAATATAAACTGCAATTAAAATAGCTTCTCCCCATAAAGACTTTGGAAAATTCTTCTACTTTAGCATGCATCTCGCCATATCTAACATTATTTCGTTTCTTCTTTCAATAATTTCATTATTTTGAGGCGTATAAGGAGCAGTTACCTCATGATTAACACCATGTTCTTCACATAAATCATCAAACATCTTGGATGTGTATTAACCACCTTCATTTGTTCGAAGAAGTTTGATCTTCTTCTCACTCTAGTTTTTGACAAGTATCTTGAATCTCTTAACGATTTCAAATACTTTATCCTTTTGTTTGATCACATAGATCCAGAACTTTCGCCTAAACTCATCGACAAACAAAACAAAATATATATTTCCACCAATGGTGTATTTTTCGAATGGACCACATACATCTGAATGTACGACTTCGAGAATGCAGGATGATCTTATTGGCATAGATGAAATGAAAGAATTTCTGGATTGCTTTTCGACTAAACAACCTTCACAAAGTTTTTCACGCATCTTATGACTTAGAATTTCAGTAATCATATCTTGAGAAATCAGTTGATTTAGTGATTGAAAATTCAAATGTTCAAACCTCAAATGCCACAACCAACTATCCTTGCGGTCAACAACAGTTTTCAAACATTGAACATTTGTCAAAATGATCATAGTCTTAAATGTATTATTATTCGACAATGGATATTTGAATACCAAATTGTTTTTGGTGTCGAACAATTTCAAAGCTCCATCTTTCATGACAATTGAGAAACATTTTTCGACCAATTGTCCAACACTTAGCAAGTTGCACTTCATTCCAGGTACGTAGAGCACATCTTTAATCAGATATTTCCCTCCATTACTCATTTGAAAAACTACAATACTAGTACCTTTTTCTTGCAATGAACTATTATCATCAAGTTTTACCTTACTCTTCTTTGTCTCGTCGTAGTCTTCCAGCCACTCCTTTCGACCAATCATGTGATTATAGAAGCCTAGGTTAAGGAACCATATATTGGATTCAACATGGTTATCTACAACTGCAACCATAACCACCTTCAAAATTATCAGAATAATGGCGTGCAGGGTTCGCTCCTTCGTCCTTGCCTTTTGTCGATCCATTGTCTTTCCTAGACCAACAATGTTTAGCCAAGTGACCCCAATTTTCACAATTATAACACTGCATACCTTTCTTATATTCTCTATCCTTTTGATAGTTTCCTCCTCCCCTTTTCGAGGATTCAGAAGATCTATCTTCGATCTTATTCTTGTGGGGATTCGACCAAGACTTCTTTCCCTGAGTCTGGATGAACTTGCCTTTGAATTTGTTGAAACCACCATCCTTTTCTATGGCTGAGCTTGGAGAGCCAGTATCGAGTCTTGAACTCCTTTCCTTTCGAAAATCCTCATATCATGCGCTTCCAATGAACCTACCAAATCTTCCACTTTTAGGGTTTTAAGTTTGTTTAATTATTGAATAGCTACGATAACATGATCAAAGTGAGAGGTCAACATTCTCATTACCTTCTCAAATATCATCTTATCAATCATGTTTTTACCACAACCCTTTCATGAACCTTCAACACATATTTTGAAACTTTTTTGTCTTCTCCCATCGACAACAACTCATATTGTCGACGTAAGGTTTGTAACTTGACAACCTTGACTTTCTCACCTCCTTCATAAAACTTCACAAGAATATCCCATGCCTCGTTCTGCGTTTCAGTATAAGAGATTTTGTTGAAGTTAGAAACATTGACCACCGTCTGAATGCAATAAGCAACATTGCAATCTTTCTTCTTGACTTCGTTGTGAGCTTTTTCTGTGCTTCGGTTTCATTTGCAGCCAGGGAAGGAACATCGCCGGTAACCACTTCTAGGGTTTCATGGAAGCATAACAAGGACTGCATCTGTTTTCCATGAGATTCAAATTTTACAGTCAAGCATTGGAAGAAAACTCAGAATGCTCTTATCAGTAGCCATGTTCATAGCGGTTGATTCACTTGCCCAAAAAACATGATTTTTGAGGTGAAATTCTTGAAAACTTGAGCAAGAATAATAAGCGGAAGCTTTGGATACCAATTTGTTAGTGCGTGAGACACTTTTAATAAGGATAGAAAGAGAGAATAATAAAGGAAATAAGAATTTGTGTTATTGAATTGTACAAATAATGATAAACACTATGACTATTTATGTACAACTCTAATTGGGCTTGGGCTACATAACTTGAATTATATTTAAATATTATATCTAATCAAATCTAATCAAATATTTCAACAGGCGTAAAACTTATACAGTGGATACTCGCGGATAAAACCCGTCACGGACACAGGTTGAATAGTTTAATGAATATCAACAAATAAAATAATCAGATATTTCGTTACTTATTTTCTTATAAGAATGGATACAAACTTGATGGTATTCGTAAGTGTGGGTCTCCATATTTATTAATAATTAGCAAATTTATTTAATAAAAAATATAGTTATTATTATTATTGTTTGATTATTACTATTATTATTTCATTATGACTATTATTTTATTAAATTATTATTATTATTATTATTATTATTATTATTATTATTATTATTATTATTATTATTATTACTATTACTATTATTATTAATATTTTGTTGAATATGTTAGACTACGACACCAGATTTAGAAGGGGGTGAATAGATCCCCAAATAAAAACTACCTATCAAAATTGTTATTTAAAACTTATATGAAAATAATGTTGAGCAGAAGGTTTTTTGCTTAGATCAATATAGTAGTCTAAACAAACATAGTTATTGAAAACTCAGATATGCATGAGTCATTTGGAATTAACATAATGATAAAATCAATCAACTTAATAATATCTCAATTAACCGTTTAATATTCAACACAACAGTTTCGTATTTCCAATGAAATCATATTAAAAACATAATTAGACAATTTATCAAACGTGTGACAAGTAATCAATTTTTTGGAATTTCCTTTGAGCTTGTTGATATATAAAAAAGCCCTTATAATCAAGGTGATTATAAGCTAATCAACAAAGCAATTTAAACTTTAATAATCAAAGTGAAATTTTATACGAATCAATTGATTAAACAACAAATTCAATAAATTTGCATGTAAAGTGTAAATGAGAGTAAGAGATAGAACATTGCAATTTGTCAAACACTTGGTGTGCATTTAACTTTTTAGAATTTTTCTTTTGAATTGTGTTGATATGAAAACCACTTATAATCAAAATGACTATAAGCTAATCAACACACCACTTTAAACAAAACAATTGCAAAAAAATTCTTACGAGTCAATCGTTTAAACAATATTATTTGACAATTACATAATGTAAACAAAAGCGAGTAAAAAGATAATAGAGAGCAACACAATGATTTGTTTAGAAAGTTCACCAATCGTCTTCGCTATGGTTACATCTCCACCACTTCTAAATTTGAAATTAGAATAATTTTTTCCTGTTGTTTTATAACTATATGACCAATTTTCATTCTTTATCGTATACTGGTGTGACATTTCAAGGAGGGTGGGTTCATATTAATATTTAATACCACTTAAATATCATACAGGTACTAATACCATTGAGCCTCACAAATTATTAATCATTACACCCTATTCAATTGGGTAATTTTAATGGATGCCCATATCTATGTATTACTTATTGTATTGTACAATTATTACATCTCGGTAACTGTTGTGGGTCATACACACACTGATGATTTATTGGAAATTGATATTATCAACAAAACACTGAAAATTCAATTTTAGCAAAACAACTATCATTGACAAATTCTACTTAACAATTTTCTTACCCCTAAACAATCTCAATGATACATTCCTTCCTTAAACCTGAGTAAGTAAGAACGTTATACAAGCTTCCAACCGTTATATTGTACCGCATACAATTTCAATAGCTATGGATAAAGAATATTTGAATGGTAATGCTTCTGGTGTTTCCAGGAAAAAGAGGAAATTAACAAAATTCCAAGGAGACTCTTCAAACCCAGGCTGTGTTGGTGTAAGCCCTAGAGGCCAATACCTTTTGGTACTTGTATCAAATTATTTATTAATAATAAAAGGTTTTTCTTTATTATGTTTGCTTTTTGAAAATAATAAAGTCCCTAGAATAGTTAGTTTGTTTAATGCAATGTTAAGTGTGACTTAATCATGAGATCCATTAAACACAATGACACTATTCTTAAAGTATCCATAATCGAGCTTTATTGTGAAGTGGGATAACATTAAAACATTGAGGTTATTATGAAGATAGACTAATGATCACATCTCATGAATCATAGATAAGGAGTTATCAAGTCTTGATATAGGTATAAATATTAGGAGTAATATTTATACTGGATTGACCCGCTATGAGAATACTACATAGAATGTTATGCAAAGTGTCATAAGTTATTCTCATGGTGATAAGTGGTGTATACCACCCTTCGACCTGAAACCACTATGGATCCTAGATGTAGAGTCAAGTTCCTTATTGTTGTTCAAACGTTATCCTTAACTGGATGACCATAAAGACAGTTGATGGGTACTTCACAAAGCATGTTGAGGGACATGAGTGACCTAGATGAAATTTGTCCATCCTACGTAACGAGATAAATGTGTGAGGGCCCAATATTGAACTGGACAAGGATGACATGGTCTATGCCTTGTGTTCAATATAGACATAAGGGTAAAAGGATAATTATACACCCAAGTATTATCACGAAAAGGTTTTGCCTGACATTACCCACGTGGTTACGACGACTCGGGGTCCTCATAAGCGTAGCATCAAAACTTGATCCATCTCACTATCGCCTGATAGTTCATTACTATCCAGCACGACATATGGATCTCCGCTACACCTTCCTCATGAGAACTCGAGTCCGCGTCTCACGGATACCAATCAAGAACCTACCTTAAGTTTCGCTCAACACTGTCCTACATCTGTTAGATCTCGTGCACGATAGCGATATTGTAGTGTTATATCCATCTGGTAGTACTAATATGGTGGTCTAACTCTGAGGCCATGTACTCACGTAACCTATCCAGTAATGTATAAAAATCTCCACACATATCCTATAATCACGGTCGACAATGTCTGAACAGGTCTCCACTAAAATCATCATTTTTCACAGTCTAACAATATTTTATTTATGTCTTAATTAAGAGAGCACGAGAAAGAGAAATATCGTGAACAATCTACACGTTATGTTTTAATTAATATGTTATTTTTTATTCAATTAAGATGCTATTTATTGTAGACACCACGAAGTGCAAATAAAACAATCAAAATGGCAGTTTGAATGAACGACAGGTCACATAAAAAAGATTTAAGTAATATTTTCTACCATGAAATTAGTATCTTTTAAAAGCTGTGATAATAAAATACTAATTTAGATTAAAGGATTTGATGTATTAGACTTTTTGAAACTTTTACATTAAATGCAAACAGTGAAAATTGTGTACCTTTGTCCAATTTATCACATAAACTAATATTTGGAAGTAGAAATGTCTTCACATCAAACTTTGTACTACAAATTGACATGGTATATATTTTATAAAGAATCCATTTTTTTATTTCTCTCACACACACTTTTACTTCTTCTAAACCTGTTACTATCTTGCTTACAAATTTTTCTTACTTCTCTAACGATAGTTTTCTTGCAAGATATGATGATATTTTTTTGCAAGTGATGATATCTTGAATTTCTACTTCAATTATCATATTTGCTCCTAAAAAAATGACAACAATATTTTCTTTAGTCATTATATTATATAAGATAATCAACAAAATATAGTAATAATAAAATTGGACAAGAAATATGACAAAATACATCATATACCTCTATTTTGAACAAATGACAATGTATTAAATGTATCTAATATCCATAAATATCTTTCACCATCAAATTGTATTAAACTATTATAAATTATTATAAATCAAAATTAATTATCATTTATATACTAATCATAAAAATATTATCTTTCATTACAAATAAAATAGTATAATGATCATAACTTTACCGATCTTTTTGAAGTGAATAGAATAGAAATAAAAATAAATATTCTGAAATATATGAAAATAACCAAATTTAAAACTTTATCAATCTTTTTAAAGTGAATAAAATAGAAATAAATATTCTAAAATATATGAAAAAAATCAATTTTTGTTAAAATGATATAAAAAATAATTATTTGGAAAATATATTAAAAAATGTAAAAAAATATTTTTCTTTACCTATTTCAACCCTAAATAATTTCTCATAAGACCTGATCCAAAATATTCACCCCTTCAGCAATTACCCTGGACCATAAAAATTTCCTCTCATTGGGATTTTTTACCTTCACCTATGACAATATTCAAACCAATTATTGCACAATGTGAACATTTATTTGCAAAATCAAACATATTTCTTGAGAAAGAATCATGTATATTAGTTGAAAGTTACTGGAAATTACCTTTCCAAACGTTGAAACACATTGAAGAGAAATAACTTAAACATTGAAAGAGAAAAACAGAAACAAAGTGAAAAATGTATCAAGTGAGTAGGAAATAATGATCTATTGTTCAGACAAGCTATGATATATATATATATATATATATATATATATATATATATATATATATATATATATATATATATATATATATATATATATATATATATATATATATATATATATATATATATATATATATATATATATATATATATATATATATATATATATATGAATTATTTTATGGACATGATTTAAGTATTTTTAATAATCGGTACATTGATTTGATTGTATATGATTTATTTCATTAAGGCAAGTTTAAATAGAAAATTTGATTTAATTTATTTATTCTAATTAAATAATAAAGAATAATTTGTTTCCTAAAGAAATTAACCTAAATTTTTACTATAAATAATTGTTTAAGGAATTGGTAAGAGTTGAGAAAACAAAAGAAAAGAGATTTTGCAAGCTTACGAATCTGGTACGCTATTTTCTCTAAAAAGATTATATATACTTTATTTTTCATTATACAATTATTTTCTTTTCTTTCCATTTTTCTTTCTTGGTTGTTTTTGAAAGATTAGTACTTTTATTTTGGATTGATGAGTTATTATTACTTCATGAGTAATTTTTCCTTTTGTTTCCTAAATTTTCAGATGGGAATATGCATGACTTGCTTGAATTGGATGGGACAATGCATGCCTTCCCTGAGTTACATGGTATTTCTTCAAACTCAATATTACCGTTGTTTTATAAATTTATAAAATAATGTTATTAATTTTTAAATATTAACATCTTATTTATATGAATACGTAAATACAAATAAATATTTATTCTAATTTTGTTTAAGTTGTTTTTTCTAAGGAATATGAACTTAGAATTGATCCTTCAGATGGATGTGAAAATTCTGTAGTTATAATTTTGGAAAATTGTAAAGGTAAAATTTTACTTTTATTCATCTGAATCATTTGTAAATATTGTGAAACATATTAAAAGTAATTTAATAGTATTTTTTTCTTTGCTAGAATTGAATTACATTATTAATCCGTCAACGGGAGGAATTCTCATAACAATCACATGATTCTCATTGTTGCTTCTCCGACTCGTAAAGTTCTTCACCATCATTTACTTATGCAAAACTATTAATAAAAAAACCCTAATCTAATCGATCATCTTGTTTTGTCGAAAAAATTTACAAGAAGTTATGTTATAAAGATTATGTAATTTGAGTTTGTTTTTTTGTAATATATTTAATATTTAATGAGTATTATTTAATTATAAGATATAATACTGTTTTTTTTTGTGTTAATTAGACATGTTTATTTAATATTTAATATGAGTATTATTTAATTATGAGATATACTAATTTCTTTTGCTAATTAGACTTGTTTATTTTGCATTTTATTTGTGAGAGAAGTTATTTTGACACATATCGTATGTTGAGAACTTTGTATGTGATACATCCTAATTTAATGTCTTTTTTATTCGATGATAGAAAAATTTAAATTAATAAAAATGAATTAAATGAAATATATTAATGAAAATATTCTAACGGAAGAAAAATGCAAAATTATAATTTTTCAATATTAATAATTATTTAAAATACAACTAAACAAAATTATATATAAATCTAAATAGAAAAGAAATCTCTAATTAAATACTTCTATTTTGGAAGGGGTATAAATTGGTATTTAGGGTTAGACTAGTGTGTATCTTGAACTTTGTCGATGCTAATTTTATATAGCCTTGAAGACGTGGTATAACTTGGTCAACTAACAACCTAGTATGGAACAATAGATCCAAAGTTAAGTGAAGGCTTGGTTTCAACATTTTTATTAGGGTTTTTAATCAGTGATTTGAAATTCCATATTTAGGAACTATTATCAATATGAATATGTTGTATTGTGGATTAAGACATGTGATATGACTTATACATGTAGTAGTTCTACTTTTTAATGTATTTTTTTACACTTGTATCATATTGTAGAGAAGGCGCTTTTCAGACCAATTATACTTTTCTAAATAAAAAAATTAACTTTAATTATACTATTTGTTAGTATTATTATTTTACTAAAAAATTAAAAAAATGTAATTATATATTTTAATTATATTCCATTGACAATTATATTTTTGTATCCATTTTATTTTAGAAGAAATTTACAAAGAGCCTAAATTACATTAATCTACATTAAATAATAAACTAAAAACAAATATTAATTAAATCAAAATAATTGTCTATCTCCATCCACATCGAAGCATTAGCCCTACATCCCCTTCATAGACTTTGAACCACGTCGATTTTAAATTAGAATCTCTGGAAAAGATCAATAGTTGAACAAACTCCCTGGAATCATATAAATCCAGCCACTCTCTTTAATGTAATCTCAAGTTTTTTTTCATATAAATTCAAAAATAAAAAATTATAATTATCTAATAGATACAAAAGATATATTAATGATGAAATTGGACCTACAAATAAGAGAAAAAATTTATTAATAAAAATAGGAAAATCAAATACAAAATATAAGAGGAAAATGTAGAGGTTCCTGAACATGATGTTGTTTCCATTTTGAGTAACACATATCTTCCCGAGCCAGTTCAATACCCAAATACAAATCAAACTTTCACCTTTAATAATGAAATACCATAAAACCACCAATTTAATCAAAGTTCGATAAACAAAAATCACAACAATAAAAAGAAAAGGGAAAACAAGAAAAGATTGTGAGCTATCGATAACATCAACGCCCCTCCTCCCCCCGCACTCCTTTCATCCTTATGGCCATATCAAAACCACTACTTCTTCTACACATTTTTAAATCTTCTATAAAAACAATGTCTTCTATTTTTCATAGTTATTTTCTATCTTTTGTTTTTTATTTCTTTGATAGAATTAAGGGTCAGCCTAATTCATCCTTACAAAATCGACTTGTAAAGTGGGGTACCACTCTATATAAAGTCTTTGTGGGCTCTATATGGAACTTACATTTTTTTCAATACACTTTTTACTCTTAAGTATTATTGGGCTTTGTGTGGATATAAACTATGGGTGACCTTAATTATCGATATGTGAGACTTTTTTTCAAAACACCCCATTGCATCCAACAATATTAGGCTTCGTGTGAATATAAACAGTGGATGACACAAATTTATAGACTCGTGATACCATGATAATGTTAGAGTTTGACTTAATTCTTCCTTACAAAATTGATTTGTAAGGTTAAGGGTGTCGTCACTCTATATAAACCTTTTATGAGCTCTATCTTTAACCAATGTGGGACCTGGGGTTTTCCCAATATCTTGTATTGTGAATTAAGACATCTGAGATGATTTATGTAACACCATATTTTCCCAATGATAACTTAAATGAAAAATCAGTGTAAATTAAAAATTTAAACCAACATCAAATAGGATGTCACATTTCATCATCTAAAAAATTTCTCAAATAATATAAAACCAATACACAACACACTACTTCGGATGAACCGAACATATTTTTTTATACTAATTTACGTCTAAATATATATAATTCAAAAATTCAAATTTAAATATGAAAAAAAATATAAATTTGATAATAAATTAAAAAAAATATTAATCGTTTTAAAAAAATATGTATTATTTTTGGATAACGGAAACTTTGTGACTTTATATAATATTAAAGATTAAAACCTAATAAATGGTAACAATACTCACCTATCTAGCCAGTTGCTGTTGACAAATGGGTAGAGTCATATTCCGACCAAAGAGGGAAGCAAGGATTCTCTTCATGTGACAAATGGAGGGATTTCAGTAGGCAATTCGTTAAGGGCTTCTAGATTAGACCCTATTGTTGTCCCAACTATCAGTGGAAAGACTGTTGTTTCAATTACCTCGGCAACTGCCGCAGAGATTTCAAGACGTCTTGGACAACATACTAATGACGTTGCTGTGATCGATTCCAAGCTGGAGGGGCTACCAAAGGATAACATTCTGCCTAAATCGAAACTGAAGATATTCACTGCGTCCATAGTTAACAACACTGATACAGGCTTCGATACCATGGAGAAAAGCAGCATGATTCAAGATTCTCTAAATAACAGGAAAACATATGTTAGTAGGGCTTCTATGAAAAATCAAGCGAGGCGAAAAATTCAATCGAAGAGCCACAAGGAAAATGTGATGGAAACTCAACAAGGCAATGATACTAGTTTGAAGAAGAAGAGGCCTCGTAGAGATGAGACTGACATTGTTGAACTAATGGAACAAAATGTTAAAGTCAGTCCTGCTAATGAAGATATGATTTTGGAAAGTGTTGAAACTATCTCTAGAGCTGCTGGAATTGACACTACCGAGCAGCATATCCTTACTTCTGATGTCACTGTACCAATGGCGGGCACAGCTCAGCAGGCCTGCCAAGAATCATGAATGTATTAAGCTGGAACTGTCGGGGTATGGGTAACCCGAGTGTAGTTCCGAACCTAAAATACCTCACCCGAAGATATAAACCGGATGTTTTATTTTTGTTTGAAACAATAAGCTACTCAAATAAAATCGAAGATTTACGTTACATGTTGCATTTTGACTGTTGCTTTAGTGTTGACCGTATTGGTAGAAGTGGTGGTATAGCGGTGTTATGGCAAGAGTCCAAAAAATACTCAATTCAGAATTATTCTAATAACCATATTGATTTGTTAATTGATGATGATACTAATAATAATTGGAGGTTAACTAGTTTTTATGGCTTCCCAGAGAACGCTCGTCATCGAGACTCTTGGAACCTTATTCGCAATCTTGCGGATAGCTCTAATTTACCGTGGTGTATAATTGGTGATTTCAACGATATCATTTTTTCCGCCGGAAAAAGGGCATCATTGATAGACCAAACTGGATGATTTCAGGTTTCAGACATGTTATCCAAGATGTCGGGTTATTTGATGTTCCGATGGATGGTTATCCGTTCACATGGTTTAAGAGTTTAGGTACAATTAGGGCAGTGGAAGAGAAACTAGACAGAGCTATGGTTAATTTGGCTTGGGGTAATCTTTTTCCAACTGCACAGTTGGATTGCTTAACGGCAGCGGTGTCAGACCATTATCCTATTCTACTCAGGTGTAATTTTTGTAACAACCAGCAGAGGGTGCGTAAAGGTTTCAGGTTCGAAAACGCATGGCTTGCAGAGCCAAGTTTCAAAGAATTTGTTCGTGATAGGTGGGTTAACAGCGAACACGAGGATATTCTCAAGAATAATAGCTTAATTGCGGTAAAGATATGCTACAATGGAGTAGCAACAATTGGTGTAAGATAAGGAAAAACATTGACAGAATCAGCAAAAGGTTAGAGATTTTACGCCATGACAGTTGTGGTAGAAAATACAACTATTTTTCTGCTCTCAAAAATCAGTTGAATTCTCTCCTACTAAAAGATGATATTTACTGGAAACAACGAGCCAAAACACACTGGTACAAGGATGGTGATCTCAACACTCGCTTTTTCCATATATCGGCTACTGTTAGGAAGCAGGCTAATACTGTCAAATCTCTTTTAAATGATAACGGTGAAGTTATTAGCTCTCCGTTCGGAATGTGTCAAGTGGCTCAAGAATACTTTGCTGACATCTTTCAAAAAGGCCAAGTTCTAGAGATCGCGTTCTTCAAGATTTAAATCTGTCCATTTTCGTCGAAGATAACAACATGCTGACCGGCGATTTCTCCATTGAAGAATTTCGAATGGCTGTTTTCTCTATGCATTCAGATAAAAGTCCAGAGCCTGACGGATACAACACGGGTTTTTACCATCAATTCTGGGATTCATGTGGTGCGGATATTTTTAATGCAGGTTGTATTTGGCTCGAAACTGGAGTCTTTCCTAAAAGTCTCAACAAAACAAATATTACTCTTATTCCAAAAGGAGAGAATCAAAATTCCATGAAAGATTGGCGACCGATTTCCCTATGTAACGTCATATACAAGGTGATTGCGAAGGTTCTTGCTAATCGCCTCAAACAAATCCTTGGTAAGTGCATATCAGATAACCAATCAGCCTTCGTGCCCGGTAGAATTATTTTAGATAATGTTATGGCTTCCATTGAAGTGGTTCATTATATGAAGACTAAAACCAAAGGTAAAGTAGGAGAGATTTCTCTCAAGCTTTATATCAGCAAGGCTTATGATAGAATCGACTAGGAGTATTTAAGAGATGTTCTATTTACCATGGGTTTTTGTCAGAAATGGATTAATTGGATTATGCTCTGTGTGGAAACTGTAGAGTATAATGTGATCTTGAATGGTAACATGGTTGGCCTGATTATTCCCGGCCATGGTTTAAGACAGGGGGATCCGTTATCACCGTATTTGTTTATTCTCTGTGTTGAAGGCCTTATCGCTCTTATACGAAAAGCTGAAAGCAAAGGTGATATTCATGGTGTTAAAATCTGTAGAAATGCTCCTATCATATCCCATCTTCTATTTGCCGATGATTGCTTCCTTTTCTTTCGAGCTAATGCTGAAGAGACTAATATTATGAAAGAAATCCTGGTTACTTATGAGGAAGCTTCCGGTTAAGCTATCAATTTTCTGAACTCAGAATTTTTTCGCAGCAGGATGTTGATCAAATTACCAGAGATCTATTGGATACATCCTTAGGGGTTCAACAAGTTCTAGGTACTAGAAAGTATCTTGGTATTCCATCTATGGTTGGTAGAAGTAAAAAAATAACTTTTAATTTCATAAAAGACAGAATTTGGAGGAAAATTAATTCCTGGAGCAGTAAAAGTCTATCCCAAGCTGGCAGGGAAACTATGATTAAATTTGTATTGCAGTATATACCTACTTATATCATGAGTTTGTTTTACTCCCGTCTTCCTTGATCGATGAAATTGAGAAAGTGATGAATTCTTTCTGGTGGGGCAGTAAAAGAGATAGATCTCGAGGGATTCATTGGATGTCCTGGGATAGATTGTCAATGCCAAAAAGTGCTGGAGGCATGGGGTTTAAGAATATAAGTGCGTTCAATTACGCGATGCTGAGTAAACAAGTTTGGAGAATTATGACTAATCTTGATACTATTGTTGCTCGATTGTATAAAGCTAGGTATTTTCCTAGCTCTGATCTCCTTCATTCTAATATTGATCATAATCCTAGTTATGTTTGGCGGAGCCTGTGGAGTGCTAAATTTATGGTCAGGGGCAGTCTCAAATGGAGTATAGGGTCAGGTGAAGACATTTCTATTTGGAATCAGAATTGGTTATTTGATGGTACTTCTTTAGAAAACACTTGGCCAAATAATTTGGAAGTTAGTAGCTTGAGAGTTTCGGACTTATTGATTCCAAACTATACAAGTTGGAATTATGATTTAGTGGTATCTCTAGTTGGTGTAGAAGCGGCCAAGAAGGTGCAGAACACGCCGTTATTTGATTCTGTTCATAATGATAAATTGCATTGGAGATGTGAAACTGATGGTAAATTCTCGGTACGTAGTGCTTATAGATACTGTATTATTGAAGCTATTGATACGTCTCACCTCGAAGTTTGTGAGAATTGGAATACTCTTTGGAACATCAAAATGTCTCCCAGAATTAAAAATTTCTTGTGGCGTTTGTGTAGAAACTGTGTGCCGACAAGATCTAGATTGTTGGATAAGGGGATTAATTGTTCTCCTACTTGTGTCAGCTGCAGTAATAACGAGGAGAATTATTATCATCTCTTTCTTCAGTGTCCAAAAAGTGTCGAGTGTTGGAAAAGAATGGGCCTTTGGCATCCGCTCCAGCAACATAGTAATAATGGAGTTTCCTTGGCTTTTGTGATTATTTCTGTTTTGCAGGTTCTCAACCATGACCATCAGGCTCTCTTCTCAGCTATTCTTTGGAGCATTTGTAAAGGAAGAAATAATCACATCAGAAATTCGATAGAAGAATCTTCGGCACAAATCTGTCAGCGAGCATCACATTTCATAGCTGATTGGAAAGCTGACAAACATCACCGTCCCACCTCAGAGACTATTATTTCTCCAACTATTATCTCTAAATGGTGCAAACTTTCGACGGGGCGCCTCAAATATAATATTGATGCTTCCTTTAATCTTGATAAAGTAGGTATTGGTGCTTGTATAAGAGATGATACTGATAACTACGTTGCATCCCGTACAAAATGGTTTTCCTCTTGCATTGACATTGCTACCGAAGAAGCTTTAGGAATCCTGAAATCTATAAAGTGGATAAGCCATCAGGGCTATGATAATATGGATTTTGAGCTTGATGTTAAGCGAGTTGTTGATAGTGTGAATTCCATGAAGCCAAATGACTCAGATTTTGGCGCTATTATTTGCGATTGTCATAACTTGATGACTACATTATTTAGGAACTCTCATGTTAAGTTCGTTCGAAGATAAGCCAATGAGGTTGCTCATACTTTGGCGCGGGTGGCTCCATCTTTAGCTAGTTTTCATGATTTTATTGAAATTCCAACATGTAGTCAAACTATTATTATTAATGATATAAATTAATCCTTTTTTGTCAAAAACAAATATGATTACTAATTTTACTTTGTATCAAATTAAATATATTTTCTTATAAAGATAATTTTTTCATTTAATTTTTTTTATATCCATACTTTTATTTTGCTTGTAACATCCATAATTTATTAGTATGAGAGTATATGTGAAATTATGATCGAAAATTATTAAGAGATCAATTGGGGTTAGTTGGAATCTAAGGAGAGTGGTTAGAAGCCAACCAAATGGCAATCTTGTAATAATGATTTAGTTGGAGGGCATAATGGGCAAATAACATAAGTTGCATGTAATTATAAGGACTATTTTGGTAAATGGACTATCCAAATCAGATTTTTGATAGTGTAGTAGAGAGAGACAAAGAAGAGAAGCTTATGTTCATCATCACAAACACCATTTTCGCAATTTTGGAGCATCCTTCACTTAGCAAGCCATAACATTTTGCTCCTAGCTCCGATTCTGGTAATTCCGTACTTTTTGGAAAGCTTACGAAATTCCCTTCAATTTGGTATATTTATTCATCTTTATAGATTTTATATTGAAGGAGAAAACGAGTTTTAAGTTTGGGATTCTTACTGAAAATTGAGAGAAATGGTGTTACGGGATTCATGATGTGAGAAGTGGAATTTTGACCAAGAAAGGAGTTCAATTGCAACATGAGTGTCATTCTAACCTCCAATTATGCAAGGTGAGTCTCATAGATAGAGACTTGGGGAAATTGGGGTTTTTATGAAAACTATTTGGGATTTGGGAATTGAGAGAAATTGTTGTTGCATGTTGATTATAATGATGATTACATGTTTAGGATGATGAATGTCATGTTATGCTTCTATAATTCGTGACTTATCCCTGTATGACCTGATGATGTAAGTGAAAAAAATTAAGTTGGAACCCCAAACCAGAACTGGTTTTATTCTGGTTTTTCTGAGTTTGGCAGACCGCGCTCAGCGGTTGGGGCCGCGCTCAGCGTGCCCTATTGTATTCTAAAAAATAAATATTTTGCAGGGGATGCTCAGCAGCGTGACCCCGCTCAGCGTGGTCCCCTGTGCAGAACTATATTATTTTCCCAATAACTGCATAATGGTTCTAAGTTCAGAACTGTTGGCCTATGTTATTCCCTTAGTGTTGCTACGCACAATCGAGTAATAAGGGAGTGCAATATGGACACTAAAGGATTATCCAATTCGATGATATATGGTATGTATTGATCGGGAATTTATCTAATTGTGTGTTAATGATGCAATAATTATATATAATGGCTTTTGGGTTATGAATATGTATCATGTGATTGTGTGATTGTCTTCCCGTCGTTCCGGTTGAACGTTCGGATGGTTAGTCTTAATGACTTGGTTGGTTTTAATGTGTGCCTTTGTGGCTTGATGCACATTGTGGTTTGATGTATGCTTGAATAGAAGTAGAACCGAGCTACTATTTGTATGCACGCTTACTCATCCGACCCACTATTGGTTTGTAGATTGTTGTACACCGACTCACTAGGGGTATGTGGCACTGTTGCACACCGGAATACTATGGGTATGTATGTTCACCATCCTGAGTTTCATCAATTTACGTGGAACGAATAAACACCTGAGCTACCTTTGTAGAGCATTTCGAGTGGGCCAGTCAAGGGCGTTTACAACGGACGTAAGCGCCAACGTGCTTGGTATGGTGGGGTTGTGATGCCATGTAGGCGATATCACTTCAGACTCACCTCTAGTGACGCCTAGTAGGCAATTTCACTAGGCTTCCTCCTGGTGGGCTTGTGCGTCAAGAAGGCGTTTTTGCACTAGTATGGTTGTGGCCCAATCTTACTTGCGTTGGACGGAGGCGGGATCGTGATGCCACTTCGGCAAGGTCATGGTTGAACCCGTCGTGGATGAACTCCATTTATGATAGATCCATTGTCTAGCAGTTTGTTATGAAAGCCTCTTGACATATATGCACTCGTGACTCATCGAGGGTGTGGTAGAGTGACCGGTGCAGATAGGTATAACTTCTTGATTCCTCACATATGGATGTGGGTTTGCATATTGTGTGTTTTTTCTGTTTTTTGTTGTCAGCCTCTTGGATAGTTATGGGACTTCAAATCGTGGTGTTAACCTATGTTTGTACTTGTACCCGACCGTGAGAGTTAACCCCGGATTCTAGGTGAATCCGTTCTTGATGCATGCTCCTTGAAGAACCGAACAAACTCCTAAGATAGGGAGGCTCACTGAGACTTAGTAATCTCACCCCATTCCAATTATATTTTTTTCAGGTTCTTCGAGGTAGGACAAAGGCAAGGGTAAGATGGCTTAGTCTTACTGTGGTGTTTCGTTGGCGATGATCCTCATCTCTTTTGTATCTTTCCGTTTATGTACCTTTTGGATTATGTATTAGCATTCATTTTTGGAATTTGTATCCTTTAGCCATAACAGTTTCAGCAAGAATTTGTAATCAGTATTAATACTTATATCTATTCTGTTGCTTATGTATGAATGTTAATGTACCATTTAATGCCAAATACGTATATCCTAGGAAATGTATGTATGGGGTGTTACAGTTGGTATTAGAGAAGGTAGATTCTCGGCTTCGCCTTGAAACATCATAAGTCGGCACAATTCTGCCTCATTAGTGTGTGTTGCTAGCCTGATTTCTAGTATCGTAGTATTCAGTTAATGAGACTGATCACGTCAGTGAATGCATATGTAATGGATAAAATCATGGTGGAGCCACCACGAGGATGTGCAGGATCCTAAGCGACTCAGTTGGAGTAGTGGAAATATATTGAATTGGGAGAGTGTTGGGATTGATGAGCATGAATGTAGCGTTTGATGTGGAATGGTCAACGTTGTGGTGTGACTATTATTTAATATTGTTGATCTTTAATTGGGTAACTACTGGACACCTGATTAGGGGAAGGCCTCCTATATTTTTTTCTTGCTAATCTGTGAAGGAGTCCTAGAACTATGTTAGGCGACAGATGAAGCAAGTGAAAGCGGGAAATGCTGTAGCCTAAATTCTTACTAGTTATGATTCGTCTAACCCTGAGTGATGCCATAGAACTACGCTTGGTGTTGGGAAATTAAATGAATGGTAATTAGTTTCTTTCCAAAGCATCCGCAGGATGATTGAAGTTGTATCAACTGTTTGAACCATGGTATTCCTAGTTGAAGAGTTATCCTTAGAATTATTATGCATCCTTTGTACAAGTGAGTACGCGCATGACATATCAATTTAGATCTGTGATACGGTGGGATAACTGGCTTGTTTGTTTTTTGTTTTATCGCAGATGTTGCGGATAGCAAGAGTCGCCGCTGACTTTTCTTTTAGCCAATTAAGGGAAGGTGAAAAAAACAGGAAAATACCTTCATTAGATTTTGAGTAAGGGAGGCAGTTATGAAAAGGGAAGGTATTAACACCCTTTTCATCCGTAGTTATCTACGGACTCTCAATTGCTTAGCTCACTTTATAAATTGCTTTCTGTGTGTGTGTTTGAAAATATATTTTGAAAAGGACATTTCTCTTTGACTTCGTAATGATTCTCGCTGGAATGTATACGAAGGGTTCGGAAATGTTTTGTTTTGGAAAAGTGTTTAACTTTGTAATGATACACGCTGAAATGTATACAAAGTGTTTGAAAAGTTTTTGAAAATAGTGTGAGGTGTAAAAAGTATTTTTGAATTAATTGGAGCAAGCAAAAGAGCCTTATTACCTACTCAGAATGGTCGTTTCCATGTTATTTTGCTTTCCTTTAGGGTAACGCTATCCATACCATTAGTTGGTAGGTAACTCTATCCGTTGGATGTAAAGGGACATTCGAAGGGTCATCGTGGGGTCATAGAAGGCAACATGTAGGGATATCTTAGCATATTCGTAGGGACGGTAATCACTTTTCGGTGGCAACAACCGAGGGACGAGATCATGTATTCGTAGGCAACATTGAGGGTCATCGAGGGACTATGATCTTTGTATCTAAGGGACTATGATGATGTTATTCGTGAGCGTCTTTGCTAAGATATCCCTACGTTTGAGGGACATGACCATGTTTCTAAAGGCAACAAGAGAGGATACACTAAGGTGGGTGCATGTGTGAAGAGTGTGTTGTATTCAGATATTTATCTTGTGATTAGAAGTGATCTATGTTGTTTTTAATCTTGCCCTACACGCCTAATTACTAGCAGTTAATATATGTACATAAATTAAAGTGCGGAAAGTAAGGTGCGGAAAGTAAAGGTGCGGAAAGTAAACCCTAGACTATTACATGGCTTTGAGGCAGATACATTATAGAGGTACGGAAAGTAAACCCTAATTAAGCTATTACATCCCATGAGCAGATACATAATATTGAAAAAATGCGAGAAATTAAAGTCCTAAGTATTACAACTTATGAACAGTTACAATATTAAAAATAATCTCGTGAGAAGGATCGAATTAAAAATCTAAGCAAATAATGTTAGTAAAAAGAAAATTTTTAAGTTAGGAAAAAGTTTTAGGGTTAGTAAACCTAATTAGATGAAGAAAATATTTTTTGGGAATTTTCTGGATTAATTTTGACATGGAAAAAGTGATTAAAAGCTAATTTTCAATTAATTAACTATTAATTAAAATATGAATGAAAAATATTATTTTTTTATGTTAAAAATTAAATAAGTATTTTTCTGACCTAAATGCAAAAAAGAAAATATTTTTTAGGGTTTTTAGTTGTATTAAAAAAAATATTTGAAAGAAATTAAATTGGAAAAGAAAATATGAAGAAAATAAGAAAATAAGTTAGTTTTGCAAAGGTGTAAGAATAATATGCATGAGCCAGGGATCGAACCTTGTTCCTCTCCCTCACACGCGCGCGCCCTTTCCATCTGTGCCAGGATGTTTTTGTGTTAGCCATCTGAAATAATAATATTATAAGGGAAATAATTTTCTGAAAATAATTAAAACCAAATCGCGTGCGAAGGGGTCGTCTTCCCCGTTTGAATTTTCAGACTTTTACCAATAGACAAGTTTCGTTGGTAAAACCTATGCCCACGGTTTTGTCCGTCACTATACCCCTGCAAAAAATCAAAATCAGAAAACATGCAATATAAATTTGTTATGGGGACATAGATCGACTCGATTTGATCCTCTGGGCACGATGGTACCATTGGAAGACCCCAATTTAAGGTTTCAAACCCTAACAATGGCATCTCTTTGTACCTGTGTCTAAACTTCAATGAAACTATCTAGAAAGCATCGAAATAGTCATACAAACATGAATATGCAATCAAATTAAGTTAAATATGCATGAATCATTGAAATCGATTTGGAGTTTTGAAGAGCAAACCGTGATCGTGATTTCTCGTTTCTGGATGTTTTGGTTGATAATGAAGGTCTGAAATGGATCAGAGGATCACTAGGAAGCAATTGGAATGCTTGGTTTGGCTTGAATCGATGCAAAAATTGGTCTCCAAGTTGCTTGAATGGCACGGTTTTTTGGAGCTAGGTTAGGGTTCTTGGAACATCAATTTTCGTCCTTGTGTCATCTGGGATCAATGTGTATATATACTAGAGTGAATTAGGTCAAGAATCATGAAGGAAATATATGCCAATCAATGAGAAAATATTTGATTTGGAATAAAACCAAATATTTCCTTTTTTGATCATATCTCATTCAATTCCTTTGCCAATCAATGATTTTCGAAATTGACAGCTTGTATGGCTTGCTTAGACCTCAAGAATGATAAAAAAATCAACGTTGCACTTAATGTTTGGATTTTATATCTTTTATTTTAATTAAATTGAATTTAAATGAATAAAAATTCAAAATAAATAAAAATAAAAGATAAAAAGCATGGCCTTGGGCTTGGAGGTTCTAATTCAGATAAGAAACAAGTTTAAACTAAGAAAAGTTAGGCCCATTTATAAATTTTTTTGATTTTTTCAAGTATTTCTCTCCATGCACTTCCTCAAAAATGTCAAACTTGCACAATTTGTATCTTGCTCAATTTTCAATATTTTTGGGTGTTCTTGGACTTTTTGGAGAGCTCAAGATGTCCTCTAAACACTACTTTTGGTTTCATCTTCATTGAAGTTTCCATTTTCATGATCACTTTTTTGCAAAAAGATGACTTTTTGTTGACTTTTAAAAGGACTTGTAATGTTATGATCCATAACTTCCAAATGAAGCATTTCTGGCCAAAGCTTGTGAGCTATGAAGTTGTAGAGAATTGAATTCCCTTCAAAATGAACTTTGATGGAAAAATTTCTGATAAAGTATGTGAAAGTTATGCCTGGTCAAAATTCTATTGACTTTTATCTAAAAAACCCTACTTTAGAAACTTTGACTTTTGATCAAATCTTGATTTTTTCTTGAGGAATCTTGATCAACCCTTGATCAAATGATGAATATTACTTCAAAATATTGATGTTGACAAAATATTATGAAGTTTGAATGTATGTTGACCACAATTGACTTTCTGTCCAATATAGTTGATTTTCAACCATCTGAGCAATTGGATGAGCAAATCTGACTTGTAAGGCTTCAAACTTGACATGGTGACCCCTTGAAGGGATCACCATGTCAAGTTTCAACCCTTACAAGCCAAAATTGCTCAGATGGTTGAAAATTAGTTGTACCGGACAAAAAGTCAACTATGGTCAACATACAGTCAAACTTCATAATTTTTGGTCAACACCAATATTTTGAAGTAATATTCATCATTTGATCAAGGTTTGATCATGATTCATCAAGAAAAGTTAAGATCTAATCAAAAGTCAAAGTTTCTAAATTAGGGTTTTTTAGATAAAAGTCAACAGAACTTTGACCAGACATAACTTTCACATACTTTATCAAAAACTTTTCCACCAAAGCTAATTATGAAGGGAATTCAATTCTCTATAACTTCATGTCTCACATGCTTTGGCAAAAAATGCTTCATTTGAAAGTTATGGATCAAAACATTATAGGTCTTTTTAAAAAGTCAACAAAAAGCCACCTTTTTGCAAAGAAGTGTTCGTAAGAATGGAAACTTCAATTGAGATGAAACAAAAAGGGTTGTTTATAGGACATCTTGATCTTTCTAAAAAGTCCAAGAACGCCCAAAAATGTTGAAAATTGAGCAAGATACAAATTGTACAAGTTGGGCATTTTTTAGGAGGGGCACAAAGGAAAATACCTAGCAAATGCAAATATTTTCCAAATGGGCTTAAGATTTTATGTTCTAAACTTGATCTTGACATGATCCATGACATGATCTATGACATCCATACTCCTTTGCACGCCATTTATCTTTTTTATTTATTTATTTTTGAATTAAAATGACTTAAATTCAAATTTAATTAAATAAAATACAAAGGTAATTGATAATACAAGTTGGGCTTGGTTTCTACTTGTCTTGAGGATCAAGGAAGCCCATAAAAGGCTGTCAAATTGGTGCATGAAGAGAAAAGACAAGAAAAAGATATTTTGAGAAAGATTTGATAAAATTCTGAAGGAAATATTTTGGCATTGAAAGCAATATATTCCCTCATTACTTCTGATCAAATCTCTTGCTCTCTATATATACTATAAGATCAGAAGCATAGCGGACGAAACCCTAGCCTCAAGAACAAACCCTAAAACTCTCAAAAATTCTAAGAAGTTGGCAAATTCGTATCCTATTTTTCGGCCATCTTCAGTCACTTTTAAGCACTCCATCGTGCTCCTGTGGTAAGATTGAGTAAGTATGCATCATTATCCATGGCCATAACACTTTGAACCATACCATACATGAAGCTTCAATTTCATACTTTTCTCATATTCGATTTTTTAATTTTATTGTGTTTTGATGAAATCTAACTATGCTAATGTATTCCTGAGGTTGATTAGAACAGGTTTGAACCATCGTTCGCAAGGTTTGGTGGCCAAATCAAAAAATGCTATTGTTAGGGAAATCAATCTGTCGAGTTTTGAAACCATAGCTACATGTCGTTCTAGGACGAACTAAACCCACCATCGTGATCACAGGGTCCAGTACAATCGATCTGGGTTTTTACTTTTCATTAATTGATGCATTTTGCAGGTTTTTAGGATTGTTGTTGACCGGAAAAGACGATCGGAGCCTTGATCCGGCGCCTCTGACTTGTTTGACCGGCGAAGACTTTGTGACCTAAGCGTGGCACGATCTGGTTCATCCATTCAAATATCCAGGGCCCACATACGCGCGCATGTTTTTGTTTGCTCTGATTTTTGACTTTTTTCCAACAGTTATCATCCTATGGTTGCATTTCCATAACACCAAGGATGTCTGGCTCAGATGGTTACGCGTGCAGGGAATAACCAGGGGTCCTGGGTTCGATCCCTGGTGACCCCCCTTTCTTTTTTCTCACTTTTCTTATTTTTTCTTATTTTTCTTAACTTCATTTAATTTTCTTTTCAAAATTAATTAAACTATTTTCAAAAATCACAAAAATATTTTAATTTTAGATTTAGGTTAATTAAACATTTAATTAATTTTTGACATAAAAATAATTTATTTTTCTCATGATTTAAATTATATTTCATAATTAATTAGTAATTAACTTAAAATTAGGTTTTTATACATTAAAATTAATCCAAAAAATCTCAAAAAATATTTTTCCTTTGCAATTAGGGTTTAGATATTGCTTTTTGCTGTTAGAAAGTTTTTCTGCAATTTATTTCTTTTATTTCGCATTTAAATATTAGAAATTGATGTATAGGTCTCAAGGATATTTTTGTAATAGCGTAGGATTTTATTTTCTGCCTTTATTTTCCGCACCTCTATTATGTAACTGCCCCAAAGCCATGTAATAGCGTAGGACTTTTATTTTCCGCACTTTACATTTCCGCAATTTACATTCTGCACATATTAACTGCTAGTAATTAGGCGTGTATGGCAAGATTAACTCAATCAATCTAGGTCACTAATCAAGATAAATATCTGAATACAACACACTCTTCACACATGCACTCACCTTAGGGTATCCTCTCTGGTTACCTTTCGAATACATGGTCATGTCCCTCAAACGTAGAGATATCTTAGCTAAGACGCTTACAAACATATCATTATAGTCCCTTCGATATAAAGATCATAGTCCCTCGATGACCCTCGATGTTGCCTACGAATATATGATCTCGTTCCTTGATTGTTGCCTACAAAAAGTGATGATCATCCCTACGAATATGCTAAGGTATTCCTACATGTTGCCTTCTATTACCATCCGATGTCCCTTCGAATGTCCCTTTACATCCAATGGATAGAGTTATCTACCAACTAATGGTATGGATAGCGCTACCCTAAAGAAAAGCAAAATAACATGGAAACGACCATTCTAAGTAGGTAATAGACTCTTAATTGCTTGCTCTATCAAAAATCTTTTCACACCTCACACTTTCAAAATCTTTTCAAACACTTTGTATACATTCCAGCGTGAATCATTATAAAGTCTCTCCAAAATAAAACATTTCCAAACACTTCGTATACATTCCAACAAGAATCATTACGAAGTCAAAACGAAATGCCTTTTCAAAACATTTTCAAACACACACACAGAAAGTAATTTATAAAGTGAGCTAAGCAATTAAGAGCCCGTAGATAACTACAGATGGAAAGGGTGTTAATACTTTCCCTTTTCATAAATGCCTCCCGTACTCATAATCTAACGAAGGTCTTTTCCTATTCTTTTCGCCTTCTCTTAATTGGATAAAAGAAAAGTCGGTGGCGACTCTTGCTATCCGCAACATTTTCGATAAAACGCAAAACAAACAAGTCAGCTCTCCCACCGTATTATAGAACTGGCGACTCTGTTGGGTAATACCCAAAGAGAGGCTACCTTAGGGTTTTTTAGATCACTTTACTGCTTTCTTTGTATGCTTTATCTTAAGGGTTGTTTGGGTATTATACTTGTGGGGGATCCTACACCCGGATCCAGGTTTCCTTAGGTAAGTAGCAATAAATCGTCGCGACCATTAGGCGTATACCGAAACGGTCAACATGATGGCTACGTTAGTGCGACACTTTAGATGTCCCGATGCTCCTCATGTTCAGTTGAGGAAAGTATTTGGCGTTTGCGTGGTGTCATATGCACTAACTCAACTCTTAGAACCCTAATTGACTCATCTTGGCCATTAGAAGGTAGTGAGATGGCTGGCTTCGGTGCAGACTGAGGTTGGTTGATACTTGATGCTACGCTCATTACGATTAGACTTTCGGGATGTTTCGGTCGACCACTTGGTAGTCGTATTAAAATAAATCCTACAAGAAAGATCAATGATATGAGATTCTTAGAACCCGGTTACTATTATAGGACAGGTTGAACCCACTAAAACTTTGGTAAGGTAGACACCTATACCTCATGCAAGCCTTAAACCTAGTGCTATTATCTGAATTGCTTGTGTTTGCTACTTGTTTTAAATATGACATCATAACATCATATCATTTCTAACTATTTCAAGGACCTAGGGATTTATCTTTGCTCTGTTTCGTAGGAGTTATGGCTTCCAAGAAGACTATCCGAATCAACTTCATGGGTAAGAAATTGGTGTCAGAAATTCTTGATCACGCTCAGTTTATCAAAAGGCATGGTTATCTACTTGATTTGGTTATCCTCGGCTTTGAAGAAGATATGATGCACGTCGTATTCCAGTTCTTCGATATGAAACATCACTGCTTTACATTCCCAAATTATCAGTTGGTGCCTACATTGAAAGAGTTCTCTAACATACTTGGGATACCTATCCTTGATCAAAGGCCATTCACCAGTTCAGAAAAGCTCCGAAATACGATGAAATCGCGTCAGCGTTACATCTAAAGCGATCAGACATTGAAGTTAATTGGGAAACAAGAAATGGAGTTAAGGTTTTGCTTACTAAGTTTTTGATAAAGAAACCTCGAGAATTCCTAACGGCTATGAGTTTCCATGCATTCGAAGACATTTTGGCCTTGCTAATCTATGGATTGGTTCTATTTCCTAATCCAGATCAGTTCATAGACGTGAACGCCATCAAGATATTCCTCACTCGTAATCCTGTGCCTACCTTACTTGGAGACATTCTGCATTCTCTCCACACTCGTACTATCAAAATACAAGGAACTCTCATGTGTTGCATACCGTTACTTTCCAGGTGGTTTATTTTGCACCTCCCTCAATCAGTAATGAAAAATGAGAAAAGATTAAAGTGGTCTCAAAGGCTGATGTCACTCTCGCATGCAAATATCTGTTGGTGTCTTTTCTCTCAAAAGTACTTCACTTTCATTGAGTGTTATGGGGAATTCCCTAATGTACCACTCCTTGGAATAAGGGGAGGTATCACTTACAACCCTTCTCTAGCTCTACGTCGGTTTGGTTATGCTCGAAGAGATGGTCCTCATGATATGCTTCTCCAAGACATTGTGTTTGACCATGAAAATGATCTCCAGAACTACCGTCAAAGATTTGTGCACGCTTGGGGCATGGTAAAGAAGACTGATACCAAGACCTTGGGGCACAAAAATTCCATTCCTTGGGAACCTTACCTCAAATGGGTGCGAGCTCGAGCTCAAAACCTCATGATGCCGTTTACATCCGTTCTACCAGTGCTTATGGAACCTGTTGCTATAGGCGACAAACCCCATACTATTCTCCATCCAAACATGCCTACTAATTTCGAAGACCTGAAGAGATCCCGGATTCAACTTAAAGAAGAAAGGGATACATTCGAAGTTCAATTCCATGCAAGCGAGAAGAAGGTATTAGAGTTGACAAAGCTACTTCACGAGGAGTGAAACATCAATACCTACTTCAACACAAAGAGGAAGCGTCCATGGGAGACTTAAGCTCTAGGAATTTCTTTTATTTGTTTAAACTTTCTTTTGTACTTGCTAAAAGTAAACTAATAAAAGTTTGTTCGTTCTTGTTTAACAAATTTAAATTCCTATGGTCCTTGAAAACATTGCATTGCATAACATCGCATATCATGGCATAACATTTCATAACAAGTACATCGAAGACCGGTTTTCTCATTCTCTCGCTGTTTATTTCAGCAGAAATGGCTATTGAACAGACTGTCAAAGATCTCCAGGCTCAGAACGCTCAATTCCAGGAGATGTTCACCAATTTGGCTCAAGGCCAGAAAGATATGAAGAAGCTCATCACCAGAAAGAAGAAGCCATTGGTATTCTCAACATGGGAAGAAATCATAAGGGTCCAGCTAGGGTGGTCAGACAATTCAAATTCTCAGACAAGAGCGGTGAAACCGAGGGAAGCATAAAAAATAATGAAGGAAGCCATCATGAGTCTGAAAACGAACAGGAAGGCTATGTGAGCGAACAGTATCCTCCTGACAACGAAAAATACAAGCAACTTGAAGACCTTCTGAATGTTGTGGAAAATCTAAAAATGTCGGGGCTTAACTTTGATGATCTGAGTCTTGTCCCTGGTGTGGTAATTCCCCACAAGTTCAAAGTTCTTACCTTTGCCGAGTATGATGGCATCTCTTACCCGAAGTTGCATCTAAAGTCCTATGTTCAGAAGATCCATCCTCATACTGAAGACAAGAAATTATGGATCCATTTCTTTCAAGAGAGTTTATCCGGAACTCAGTTGGAGTGGTATTATCATCTAGAGAGTACCCACATTCATACCTGGAATGACTTAGCAGATGCTTTCTACAAGCAGTACCAGTACAATGTTGAATTGGCACCTACCCGCATGCAACTCTAGAGCATGTCTATGGGTCGTGACGAAAATTTCAAAGAATATGCTCAGAAGTGGAGAGATTTAGCAGGCAGAGTTCAACCACCCTTGTCCAATAGGGAGTTGGTTGATATGTTCATGGGAACACTAACAGGCCCATTCTTCAATCATCTGATTGGAAACTCTTCAGCCAAATTCACCGAGCTGATATTGACAGGCGAACGTATCGAAGCTGGAATCAAGAGTGAAAAAATATAGGCAGAGTCATCATCAAATACTGCGAAGATATCTTTTGGTGGTAAGAAAGAAGTCAATGTTGTGTATGGTCAGAAGAGCCGTGACAAAGCTGATCGCACTCAATCTGTGGGGGCAGTTGTGTCTCTAATTCTACACCAACGCAACCTCAACGAGACAACGCGCGTATGCAGAACACGCCACGAAGAAAATTTACAAAGATCAACATGCCATTATCTCAAGCACTACAACACATGTTGAAATCAGAGCTCATTACTTTGAAGGATCCTCCTCAACATGTCAACACTTCCTCTCCAAAGTACAATCCTAATGCAAGGTGTGCGTGCCACTCCAACAGCCCAGGGCACGACACCAACAACTGTTGGTCCCTGAAGAACAAGATTCAAGACATGATTAAAGCAAGGGAAATTGAATTCGACCCTCCCGTCGAAACTCCGAATGTGATCAACGCACCAATGCCTGACCATGGTAAAAGTGCCAATGCTATTGACGATGACTCCTACGTTTATGATGTGAACGAGCTGACTATTCCTCTGATGTCTGTCAAGAAAGATTTGTTGCAAGCCGGTGTATTTCTAGGATACCTTGATAACTATCGTTGTTGTGCATATGAATCTGACGGATGTGCTTGGTTGAAAAGGCGTATTCAACGCATGATGGACAACCGAGAAGTGTTATTTATGAAACCACCATCTATGGAGAATCTGGGCGAAGACGTTTCTAAAAATAAGAAGATCGAAGACATAGGTGAAGTCATACTAGAAGTCTGGGATACCTTGGGGCAGCCAAGTGGAAAGTTTGATTTCATGGTAAAATATACTGCTCCCAAAAGTTACAAGATTCCGATCGAAGACATCAAGGCAACCGGATGGGGAGAAGATTACCCAAAAAAGTATGCTGATGTGAACACTATAAGGATCACCTCTGCCGATCCTACGCCTAGAGTGACACCCCTGATTATTACCTCACCCAGACCAATTCCATATTCCTCTGACAAAGCTATACCTTGGAACTATGGAGCCGAAGTTTACTATCATGGCGTCAAGCAAGAACCTTTGACCATTGAAGACATTGCAGTTAAAGCTACAAATCCTGACATCAATAAAAGAGGATTCCATGCTATAGAAGACGACGATGGCGACTTCGACATCAACAATTGGATCTTCCCAACTCCAGACGACATACTCAACAATTGAAAGACTGAAGATGTCATACCAATCTCCTTTAGACAGGAGTAATTGCTTTTTCTGTATTGCCTTTCCCTTTTTACGATTTGAATAATAAAATTTAAGCCTAGTGCCTTACCCGGGGCACCACGACTCATTTGTTAGGGTTATTATTTGTCATTTGCATATTTTCATTCAATAAAATTATTGGACTTTTGCATTCAAATATTGTGCTCTTTTCTTTCTTTTACTTTGTCACCCTTTTAAAAAGCTATGTGTTCTTACACACACCCACATGATACACTGCAGATTCACTCTGAATCTCGTCGATAACGACTCTGCTATTGCTAAATATGACTTCGATAATTCGATCTACCAAGCCGAAGACGAAGGTGAGGAAGATTGTGAAGTGCTAGGAGAACTTGTCAGACTACTACAACAGGAAGAATAGGTTATACAGCCACACGAGGAGCCAGTCGAGGTTGTTAATCTACGTACTGACGAAGACAAAAAGGAAATCAAGATAGGAGCAGGTCTTGAGAGTAATGTCAAAGAGAGAATGGTCCAGATGCTGCAAGACTATATCGAGATTTTTGCTTGGTCCTACGAAGACATGCCAGGTTTAGACATTGACATTGTGGTACACCGACTACCAACAAAAGAAGGTTTTCTCCATGTGAATCATAAGGTTCGTCGTATGCGTCCTGAGATGTCTGAGAAAATCAAAGCCGAAGTTATGAAACAGTTCAATGTCGGTTTCCTAGTCGTTACTTCTTATTTGCGAACGTGGTGCCCGTACCTAAGAAGGATATTAAAGTGCGTATGTGTGTGGACTACCGAGATCTGAACAGAGCAAGTCCGAAAGACGATTTTCCACTTACTCGTATTGATGTCCTGGTTGCAATACCGCTCAGCACAAGGTTTCTTCTTCATGGATGGTTTCTCCAGTTACAATCAGATCAAAATGGCTCCCGAAGACATGGAAAAGACTAATTTCGTTACACAGTGGGGCACATTCTGTTACAAGGTCATCCCGTTTGGACTGAAGAACATTGGCTCCATATATCAACGTGTCATGGTAGCTTTATTCCACGACATGATTCACCACGAGATAGAGGTATACGTCGACGACATGATAGCTCGATCACAAACTGAAGAATAACATCTCGATCATTTGCGAAAGCTGTTTGATAGATTGAAGAAATATAGACTAAGACTTAATCCTAACAAGTGCACCTTTGGAGTTAGATCCGGGAAACTATTGGGATTTATTATCAGTGGTAAAGGTATTGAAGTTGACCCTGCCAAGGTTAAAGCTATTCAAGAAATGTCAGCTCTCCGTACCGAGAAAAAAGTTAGAGGTTTCTTGGGACGACTAAACTACATTTCCAGATTCATTGCACATTTAACTGCTACTTGTGAGCCAATCTTCAAGTTATTGGAGAAAGATCAAGTAGTGAAATGGAACGACGATTTCCAGACAGCTTTTGACAAAATCAAGGAATACCTAAAAAATCCTCATATCCTGATACCACCTGCCAAAGGAAGACCTCTTTTTATGTACTTAACAGTATTAGAGAACTCAATGGGGTGTGTGTTAGGGCAACATGACGAGTCTGGTCGAAAAGAGTATGCAATATACTACCTTAGCAAAAAGTTTACCGACTGTGAAACAAGATATTCACAACTTGAGAAAACTTGCAACGCTTTGGCTTGGGCTGCTCGCCGACTAAGACAATATATGTTGACTCACACTACCTTGTTGATCTCTAAGATGGATCCGATAAAATACATATTCGAGAAACCTGCTCTCTCCGAAAAAATAGCAAGATGCCAAATGATCTTGACCGAATACGACATCCAGTATACTACTCAGAAGGCTATCAAAGAAAGTGTAGTAGCCGATCATTTGGCTCATCAAGCCGTAGATGACTACCAGTCTATGCATTTCGAGTTTCTAGATAGGATATTATGTTAATCACTGATTACGAAGAACCTGGACTAGACGAAGGACCTGAACTAGGATCTCGATGGACCATGGTCTTTGGTGGAGCCCCAAACGCACTTGGCAATGGTATTGGTGTCATCATTACATCTCATACAGGCGGACACACGCCTTTCACCGCCAAACTATGTTTCGACTGCACCAACAACATGGCTGAATACGAAGCGTGCATCATGGGTATCAAAGCTGCTATTGACTTAAGAATCAAATTCTTGCAAGTATATGGAGACTCAGCTTTGGTGATCATCCAAATTAAAGGCTATTGGGATACGAAGCATTCGAATCTTATTCCGTATCGAGAGCATGTGTTGAGCCCGATTTCTTACATCGAAGAAATCACTTTTGATCACATCCCGCGATAAGAGAATTAGTTGGAAGACACATTAGCTACCATGTCAGCTAAGTTCAAGGTCAGATGGGACAACGAAACTCCCCAAATCATCATCGAAAGACTAGACGAACCATTCTAATATTGTGAACTTGATACCGAAGGAATAGAAGAGAAACCTTGGTTCTACGAAGTGAAGAGGTATCTCGAAACTCAGGAATATCCCGCAGGGGCATTTGTCAATGATAAGAAGTTCTTAAGAAGATTCGCCTCCAAATTCTATCTTAGCAATGACATCTTATATAAGCGCAATCACGACTTGTGGTTACTCCGCTGTGTAGATCAGAAAACAGTGGAACGAATCATGGAAGAGTTACATGAAGGCGTATTCGGTACCCACTCTAGTGGACATATAATGGCTAAGAAGATTCTAAGAGCAGGTTATTATTGGTCCACCATGGAAGTAGATATACGCAGACAAAGTGCACATACCTCCAGTTCCATTGAATATTCTGACCGCTCCGTGGCCTTTCGCAATGTGGGGCATTGACATGATTGGAGAGACCAAACCCACCGCTTCCAATGGACATCGTTTCATCCTTGTTGCAATTGATTACTTTACCAAATGGGTAGAAGCAGCCTCGTTCACATCTGTTACCAAGAATGTTGTAACTCGATTCATCAAGCATAATCTTATTTATCGGTATGGCATCCCCGAGAGGATCATCACGGACAATGGTACCAATCTCAATAACAAAATGATCACTGAACTTTGCACATAGTTCAAGATTAAGCATCACAACTCATCTCCATATCAGCCAAAAATGAACGGCGCAGTGGAAGCGGCCAACAAGAATCTCAAGAAGATCATATAGAAGATGACAGTGACTTATGAGGATTGGCATGAGATGTTGCCATTTTCTCTCCACGGTTATCGCACTATGATAAGAACATCTACAGAGGAAACCCCCTTCTCTCTCGTATATGGTATGGAAGCAGTCCTACCCATCGAGGTTCAGACACCCTCAACCAGAGTACTCCAGGACGTAGAGTTAGACGAAGACGAATGGGTCTAGACTCACCTTGACCAGATCAACTTGATTGACGAAAAAAGGCTCGTAGCCATATTCCATGGACAAATATACCAGAAGTGAATGATCAGAGAATTCAATAAAAAGGTCAAGCACCGAGTCTACCAAGTCGGTGATCTAGTAGTCAAGCGCATCGTTCTTCCACAAGGTGATCCTAGGGGAAAATGGACTCCCACCTATGAGGGACCATTTGTAGTCAAAGCAGTATTTTCCGGCTGAGCTATGATACTTAGCACTATGGATGAAGAAGACTTCCCACACCCTGTGAACACAGACATAGTCAAAAAATACTACGCATAAACGAGACCTGCTAGGTTGACTGGCCTAGGAAAAAATAAGGGCATCCTGGCGAACCAAAAAGGTTCGGGAAAAAATTAAGGATATATAAAAAAAATGTACACCCGGCAAGTCGAAAACCTGCAAAGGCGGCTTGGGCAAAAAAGGGTATCCCGGTAGACTGAAAACCCGAAAGGGCGGTCTAGGCAAAAGTTAGGGATTTAAGCATACGACTATGTCTCGTCCAAATCACCTACGTACAGACTACACTACTATCGGCTTCAAGATTCGAATGGCGCAAATCAATTCAATTACTTTCTTCTGACAACAAGGAGATGAGATAGTCGAAAATATATGAGCAATAACATAGTTGAAACTCGACAAGATTGTTTCCACATAGATTTTCACTATTCTGACAATTTCTTCTTACTAGGATTTTTGTTTCTTGTATACAAATTTCTTGACTATAGGCCACTTTTCAAATTTAATGCAATTCTTCTTTTCCAATTTTTATTGTTTTGTTTGCATAAAGTCCAATGATTGCTTTGAATGATTATATGCATCTGCCAATAAACATCTATTCACAAACATATGAAAAGCGAACAGAAACAGTAATTACTACAAGCTCTAGGAATTGAGATGACGACTAAAGTTACCAATACATCCTCACAAAGTCACTTTCACAAGGAAAACCTCCACAAGATCATCTCTACAATCCCCACAGAGCCATCGCTCTCCCTACAAAGACAAATCTTTCCCAACGAAGTATTACATTATCACCCCCTCCCAACAGTGTTCAAACACTTCAACATCATCACATTAGTCCTCGAGCAGTGATCCTATCAACTTCATCACATTAGTCCCCGAGTAGTGATCCCATCAACTTCATCACGTTAGTCCTCGAGCAGTGATCATCAACTTCATCACATCTTGAAGTTTGGAGATGGAGGCTTTGAGAAGAAACTATGGTGAGGAGCAAGAGATGGAAAATTTACTTTTCGGCCAAGAAAATATCATATAATATAACTTAGGATTAGAAATTCTTTGAATTCTTGTAAAAAAAAACTTGTATTTTGAACTTGCCATGAGAAATATTTGAACATTTGTAATCTTGAACAAAAAGAAAGCCACGTAAATTTGATGAATGAAATTTGAAATTGAATGAAATGGAATTCAATGAGGTCTTGACAAAAATCTTAAATTTCAAAGCATGTTTTATCTTCCAAGCTTCAAATTTTTATCTCTTGTCTTGTCTTTTGGAAAAGGAATTTGAATTATGAGGATCACAACTTGAAAATGAATAGTACTCGAATGAAATCATAGAATGGAATTATAGATGAATCAATAGATCATGACCATGTCTTGACCATGAGTGAAATTGTTCTTAAATGAATTAAACTTGACTCTTGGCTTCGAAAAGAAGTAAAATGACAATGTCTCTAGTATAGGCATAAAAAACAAATCCCTTGATTCATCACACTTGATTTCCTTAAATCCTCTAAAAATGAAATAAGCCTTGAAATGTGGAGATAACAGTGACCATAAGAATTTTGAATCCAATGAATTTCTGCTGATGATTGAAAGTGAATTGAGATAAAAATCATGATAACACTTCAGAGATTATGTCAAGAAAGACGTCACAAATCCAATAATCAACAATCCTAGTACAAGATTCAATAGATGAGAGAAAAGTATGATTCAAGCTCAAAATACTTTCAACTCTCAATTCTCTGATGACACAAAGGATCAGTTGAGATGTATTGAGGCCCAAGAAAATTTGGTGAATGAATTAACTGGAGAAAGAGAGGATATGAGAGCCATCTTGGGGCCGATTGTCAACACAACCAAAACCCACAGCTTGAAGAAAATCAGGAAGATAAGAATACCTTGATCCCATCATAATTCATGAATGCAATATGATCGAAACATAAGCCATATAAAGTAAAATGAATAGGGAAAATTTTGGAGTTCAACGGTTATAAGGGATAGTAGTTGGAGTTGCAGCAACAACAGGGGTAACAGCTGCAACTTGTTGGTTTTGAGGATGTTTGTTAGAAGGTCTGATACTCCTTTCCTGGACAACAACATTAACTTCTTCTTTCTTTTTAGAGAATCCAAAGGATGGCTTCTTATCCTCACTTGATCCTTCTTCTTTCGACAATCGTCCCTCTCGGACAACTTCTTCTAGACAGACTCTCATGCTCACCATTTCAGCAAAATCATTAGGTGCACTGGCCACCATCTTCCTGTAATAGAAAGGACCCAAAGTCTTCAAGAAAACTTTGGTTATCTCTTACTCACTTAGAGGAGGTATAACCTGTGCAGCAAGATCACACTATCCTTCATTGGTGCTTGGTGATCTCCCAAAGGCAAACCTAAAGATAAGAGAGAGAGAGAGAGAGACCATGTAATCTTTGTGTAATGCAACAATATGAAGTATGAGTGAATCTTAGGGGGGAAAATTAGGGTACAACAGACTCTAAGACACTATATTACCCTATTCTATACAAAAATTAACTTAAAAGTCAAAGGAATTTAGTCAAACAAATTTAACTTCTAACTAAGCAACCAATGTTGACAAAACTTGATAAATCAATCAAAAATAAGAAAATAACCTATAAAAACAAAAAAAAAATGTTTTGAGACACCTAAGACTTATAAAAATCAGAAACCAACAACTTAGGTCCTTGAATATTTGAAAAAAGATTGAAAACAAAATTCATCTTTCAAAACTAGTTGAGACAAAGCTCGAACTAGGCCTATTTTGTAAAATATTTTGGGAAAAATAGAATTTCAACAGATAAATTCAAAAAAAATTATTTTTGGAAATTAAACACATTCAAGGACCTAAATAAGAAGTTAATTAATATTTATAAGCTCCAATTGAACATCAATTTAAATCAAACATGTGATCCAAGCAACCAAAACCCTAAAAAGACAATTTGTTTCTTCCAATTTTCAAAATTAATGATATCACATGATAAAATTTTAAGTAAAATCCTAAAATCCTTATGAAACTATGGAAAGTTCAGAGAATATTTTTTTGGATTTTTTTTATGCTCAAGAAAAATGATAAAAATAAATAAAATGCAAAATATATGATAAAAATCAATCATTTAATGCAATAAATTAATTACTTAGATACAAATGCAAAAAATATGAAATAAAATTTGGAAATGCAATATATTTGGATGAAATGATTCAAAATATTTTTGATGCAATTTTTACGTTGAGAAAATTATCTTTAATGATGACGAAAATGCATGAAGTACAATATAATATGAGAATTTAATTAATAAAGCAAAAATGCAAAAGTTTTGAAATTAAAATTAAAATCACAAAATAGACCTCTTAAAATATCAAAACTATTTTTTGTAAAAAAATTTTATGGTGGAAAAATCATAAACAAAAATATTCAATAAAAATCAAATAATTAAAATTAACTGACTTCACAAATTTTTTTAACCAATGAAATTATTTCTAGAATTTTCAGAAATATTACAAATAATATTCAGAATTTTTGAATGAGTTCTGAATACAAAATAATATTAGTCAAATCAATTAAAATTAAATGATATAGAATGAAATAAAATTTATATCACATTAATCATAAAGCGCCACCTAGCCATCTTCAACCTCTAACAATGCCCTAAACACGGGTTCTACACATATCAACATCCCGACTTTCAGACTTTGTAACTTATTCATTTTTTAACCATTTTCATGATCCAAAGCGTAGGATGAAGACAAAATGGAAAGAAACACCCAACTCATAGATTTTAAAATGATCAACCATACATCACAAAATCAAGTCATGAAAATCACAAAAATCATCCAAGTGTTGGGGATAGCAAGAGTCGCCACCGGCTTTTCTTTTATCCAATCATACCTTCGTTAGGAGTAAAGGTAGTTATGAAAAGGGAAGGTGTTAGCACCCTTTACATCCGTAGTTATCTACGGGCTCTTAATTGCTTAGCTCACTTTAATTGTTTTTTTGTGTGTGTTTGAAAAGGTTTTTGAAAAGAAATTTCACTTTGACTTTGTAATGATTCACGCTGGAATGTATACGAAGTGTTTGAAAATGTTTTTTTTTTTGTTTTGGAAAAGACTTTGTAATGATTCACGCTGGAATGTATACAAAGTGCTTTGAAAATATTTGGAAAAAAAGTGCGAGGTGTGAAAAGTATTTTGAGAAAGCAAAAGAGACTTATTACCTACTCAGAACGGTCGTTTCCGTGTTATTTTTCTTTCCTTTAGAATAAGGCTATCCATACCATTAGTTGGTAGGTAATCTTATTCGTTGGATGTAAAAGGGACGTTCGAAGGGACATCAGATGGTCATAGAAGACAACTTGTAGGGATATCCTAACATATTCGTAGAGACGATCATCACTTTTCGTAGGCAACAACCGAGGGACGAGATCATGTATTCGTAGGCGACATCGAGGAACTATGATCTTTTAAGTTGAAGGGACTGTGATGATGTGTTTGTAGGCAACCGTGCTAAGACATCCCCATGTTCGAGGGACTTGACCATTATTCGTAAGGAGACGAGAGAGGATACCCTAAAAGGGGTGCATGTGTGAAGAGAGTGTGTTACATTCAGATATTTATCTTATGATTAGTGATCTATGTTGATTTTTATCTTGCCATACACGCCTAGTTGCTAGCAGTTAATAGGTGCAGAAAATAAATTGAAGAAATATAAATGTCCTACGCTATTACATGGCTTTGGGGCAGATACATAATAGGAGGTGCAGAAAGTAAAGGCAGAAATATAAATCTACGCTATTACATGAAAATAAACTTGCAACCTATACATCATTTCTAGAATTTAAATGCAAAAATAAATAGCAGAAGAGAAACTACATCCTAGTATTTTTGGTGTTTTGAAAATTAGTGTTTATGTGAGAAAAAACCTAATTCTAATTGATTTTAATTAATTAAAAAATTAATGTTAACCTAAATTAAACTAATTAAATTAATTAAAAAAAGCATCGAAAAAAATCATTTGTGAAATTACCTAATTAAACTAATTATTTAACTTAATTACTAATTTAATTAATTAATTAATTAAAAGGGAAATAAGAAAAAGCAGAAAATAAAATAAACAAAAAAAAGAAGCCAAAAAAGAGCTTCTGGAAGAAGCTGCCTCAGAAGCTAGGCCTTTTGTGAGTGGCGCGCCGTGGGCATCCAGAAACTGGAGTTTTTGGTGGAAATCCTGCTAAGCGTGTCCAAAAGTTGGGGCTTTTGGAGATTCTTTGAACGCCCGAGTGGAGCTTCGGGAATCTTGAAGGGTCCGTGAGACTTCTGGAGATTTTGGATCTGGGACGCCCAGAAGCTGCAGCTTTTGGGGACTTTGTTGCTGAAGGGGTCCAGCTTCTGGACATGATGTCTCCTTTGGGGATCCAGAAGCTTGGGCTTCTGGACGTGTTGTCTCCTCTGGGGATCCAGAAGCTGGAGCTTCTGGACGTGTTGTCTCCTCTGAGGGGGGGGGTCCAGAAGTTGGAACTTCTGGAGTTGGAACCAAAACGCGCTAAGGGTCGTCTTCTCCATTTGAATTTCCAGACCTATGCCAACGGATTTGCTGCATCCTTTGTCTACATATTTTGGTTCATAGCTATAGTACCTGTAAATCAAAACTTGACAAATACCTAAGATAAATTATATATGAGACCATGGATCGATTGGAATTGATCCACTGAACACGACCATGCCTTTAGTTTGGTCTAATTTTGGCTAAAACGAAAAACCCCAAATCAAAGCTTCAAACCCTAACGATGGTAGATCCTGGTTCCTGCATCTAAACTTGAATCAAACTATCCAGAAAGCATCGAAACATCAATACAAACACAAATATATGATCAAATTCAATTAAACAAACATGTATGTATGAAATCAAAAATTGAAAATATGCATTGAAACCGAAATTGTGATTTTACGTTTCAGGAGCTTTTACGTGCTTGCAAGGGTCTGGAATGATTCAGAGGAGCACCAGGAAGTTGTTTGAATGCTTGGAATGGCCTGGATCGAAGCAAAACTTTGGCTGCAAGTTGCTTGAAACACACGGTTTTGTGAAGTTTTTTAGGGTTCTTGGAGGCAAAAAAATTTGTCCTCTGGCATCTGGAATCAGTGTGTATATATACTAGGATAGATTAGGTCTTGAATCATGAAGGAATTATATGCCAATCAATGAGAAAATATTTGATTTGTGATAAAACCAAATATTGCCTTTTTTGAATCAATTTCATTCAATTCTATTGTCAATCTTGATAATTTCGAAAATGACAGCTTGTGTGGCTTGCTTGGACATCAAGAATGAGAGAAAATCAATCTTGCATTTAAAATTTGATTTTATATCTTTTATTTTAATTAAATTGTTTTTAAATGAATAAAAATCCAAAATAAATAAAAATAAAAGATAAAAAACGTGGCCTTGGGCTTGGAGGTTCTATTTCAGATAAGGAACAAGTTTGAATCAAAAAAAGTTAAGCCCATTTGGAAATTTTTTGACTTTCTTAAGTATTTCTCTTTATGCACCTCCTAAAAAATGCTCAATTTGCACAACTTGTATCTTGCTCAATTTTTAACATTTTTGGGTGTTCTTAGACTTTTATAAAGCTCAAGATGTCTTCTAAACAGCCCTTTTGGTTTCATCTTCATTGAAGTTTTCATGCTCATGAACACTATGCAAAAGGATGACTTTTGTTGACTTTTTTAAAAGGACCTGTAATGTGTTGAACTATAACTTCCAAACGAAGCATTTCCGGCCCAAGCTTGTGAGACATGAAGTTGTAGATAATTGAATTCCCTTTAAAACGAGCTTTGGTGGAAAAAATTCTAATAAAGTATGTGAAAGTTATGCTTGGTCAAAGTTCTGTTGACTTTTGTCTGAAAAGCCCTAATTTAGAAACTTTGACTTTTGATCAAATCTTGACTTTTCTTGAGGAATCATGATAACCCTTGATCAAATAATGAATATTACTTCAAAATATTGATGTTGATCGAAAATTATGAAGTTTGACTGTATGTTGACCACAATTGACTTTTTTTCCAATACAACTGATTTTCAGCTATTTGAGCCATTGGATGAGCAATTTTGACTTGTAAGGCTTGAAACTTGACATGGTGATCCCTTGAAGCATATGATGAGATCTGATGACCACTCAAAGTACTGGAGATCCATCTTAACTTGATATGTGCAAAATCCTTGTTTGGATTGATTGCTTAGGAGGGGGTTTATTTGATCAAACCTTGTGAAATTCTTAAATATGGAGTCATGGGTTGTCTTGAGAAACAGGAGGGAAAATTTTGGGGTATAACACAGAAATTCAAAACTCAAACAACACTTCAAAACCAAGCATACTTATACATCAAACCTATTATTTGGCCAGCTATACATACGCATATATGCATAAATATACATCAAACCTTATGTGCATCTTGCTGAAGCTTGTGTGCGTTTTGGGCAGCTCAATGTGAGTGCAACGGAGTGAGAAAAGAATGGAATAATGAGCTAACTTAAGGTGTATAAGGTGTGAGGTTTTAAAAATGAGATTTTTACTAAAAATGGAAAAAAATACAATGGAGAGAGTACGAGGCCTCAAAATATGAGTGGATGGACTCTATTTGGCAAGCAAAAGGGTGCTAAAATTGTACCAAACTTGTGCACAAGAGAACTGTAATGAACCCATACAAAATGTGCACATGAAACTGGATTTTTCAAACCTAGCTAACATCTATCTTGTGGCTTAAGCTTCTCAAAATTGAGTCGTGCGAATTTCGTGGTCTTGAGGCCTTTGGAAAGATCTCATCATGAGCTTGATCATGGTATCTTACATTTCTCAAATTGGATCCTGGATGATAAAGAAATCATGGTTAAAAGTTGAGGAAAAAATATGAATCAGGCAAGGAGGATTGCACGTGTGCCTGACTTGCATGGTGTGCATGAAATCAGTTGCGAGCAAGCAACTTTCTTGATCCATAACATGTTGAATTATGAGTCAATTTGAGTGATTCCAAGATCATTGGAAAGTTCTCATGGCAATATTTAAAATGCACCTTTTAATTTTTCCAATTGAAGTTTGAATGAGAAGAAATGAGCTCCAACATTTAGCCCACCAAGTGTTTGATCAATTTATGCGCGCAGGGGCCTGGTCACTTGGCAACTTTTCATGCTTTGTCCATTAGACTTCTAACTCAAATATCTTTCAAATGATGCATTTTTTCTATTTTTTACAATGACAAAGTTGTAGAATTTTTCTCAAGATTGCTAAAAATGTATGGTTTGCAACCATTGGATAAAAATTGAGCAAGTTATGATGTGTCAAAGTTCTATAGGGCGAGGGCTTAGAAATTTTTTCAAACTTCCAATAACTCCAAGAACAAGTTAACTCCAATTTTCTCCAATTTTCTTGATTCAATGATGTATTTAGCCATGAAATATGCAAATAGGATCTTTGAATTGATGGTTGATCAAAATTCCACTTGTTCAACTCCTGACTTTGACTGATTTTGAGCAAAATGATCATTTTCCCCTTGTGATCAATTGATTTGCTTCCAATCAAAATTGAAACTCAATATTTCAATCATATATGCTCAAAAACATATAGAAACCCATGGAAACTAGTTTAAGTGAAATTTTTTGAAAAACTCCTGATTAAATCAAAAACCCTAGTTTTGCACCTTGTGTTAGGAGACAAATGAACAAGCTTCAAAACCCTAATTCATCTGGATGCCTTGAGAAATTATTTGAACAAAGATGCTTCAAATTAAAATTAGAAGATAAAGCTTCAAGAAATTGGCTTAAACAAGCTTCAAGCTCCATAATTGGTCAAAACCCTAATTTCATCAGATGAATGTCACAGATGAAATCGTCTTCAATATTTTGTAAAACTTCAACTCTTGAGGAATCAATGATACAAGTGATATGCCTTAAACCAAAACAAACCCTTATGACTTGAAAGATTCAAAGATATGAGAGAATGAGAATCTCCTAGCACCATTGATTGACTCAACTCGTAAAAATAACAATGAAGTCGCCATCAAGCTTTTATTTTATCCAAAGGACTAGGAAAAAGAGTGAATAAAATCTTTAAAAAAAGAAAATATAGATCAAGGTACGGGGGTTAGTTATGTAAAGGAAATGTATTAGACACCCTAAACATCTACGATACTCCGCAGGAACGTCTTTGAAAATTTGTGTATGTGCTATAAAAAGTATGTACAAAATAGATGGTGGAGGTGAGAAAAGAAGTATTTTTTATAATTTTTGATTTGATAGAACTTCCATTGAGTTCGAGGCCTACATGCCAACAATGTGCAATGTTGAAATCAAAACCCATGTAGTTCAGGTAAAAAAGTATAAAATTGGTGTGTTGGTTAATTTTAAGAAGAATAGACATCATCGTCATATCCGAGTGGTAAACATACTTACTACCCACAATTATGAGAAAGGAGCATCTCATCAAGTCAAAGTGGAGGATAGAGCTCAGATTTTCATCAATAAGCATCACTCAACACCAAGTGGAAAATGTCTCACTTCACTACATATCGTAGAAGTATAGTAGTTCGCATCACTATAAAGAATCGAAAAGAGTCTAATCTTTTAAGAAAATGATTTTAAAGAAGAAAAGCTACAAAGAGCTCAAAAAGTTTGAATGAGGTTAATTGACTTTTAATCTTAAGAAAAATGTCAAAGTATTGTTAAATTGGTTAATTATTTATTAAGAAAAGAATTTTTTTTAAAAAATGCATGGACTTATGTCCAAGTTTATTATGAAAGCGGTTCAAGTTTAGAAAACAAGAAGTTTTTGAAAAAGGGAGAAGATTTTGAAAATTAAAGAATATGGGAGGAGATTAAGAGGCTATCTAAGATCCAACCAGGTGAGAAACCAATACTTGACATCAAGAGGCCAATACCATATTCACATCCTTTGAATTCACAAACCAATAAACAAGTAACCGGAAAAAATACCAAGTCTCAGATGATCCTATGCCTCAAATGAAATCATATCTTCAAAAATTGGCCAGAGTAACGGCTGTATTTAGAGGAAATCCACTCATAGATGAGTATAAACAGAATAACCTGCATACAAAAGATAATAACCCAAGCATAGACATAATAACACCAAGATCACAGAGTCTCCAAGATGAGGTCAAGGTCCTAATCCTAAGTCCAAAAATTAATCTCAGAGTCATGAGGAAAATAATCAAGTCCAAGTCATCATTTTTAAAGTTTTTTATTAATGAGTCAAACAAAGATAAATGTCCAAGTGGACAAAGGAAAAACAGCAGAAACATAAACCTGATAATGAATGCCGAAATTTAAATAAAACGGTAAAGAAAGCATAAAAAATAAAGTGCAAGAATTAAAATGTTAGTAATTAGTGATTAGTTGTTAGTGAGTTTCATATGAATGATCCATAATGATTTGGACGCTGAGTCTAAGTCAAAGGTTATAAGGGTTCATCAAAAGATTAATAGAGTCAAAACAACTACGCAATGAACCTTGGATGCCACATAAACTATCTTATTATACCCAAATTATTCAGTTGCTTAACAACACAACTGAACCATAAAATTTCAGTTGTTGCAGACACGATGTCCTATCTTTCAGGTTGGGACATCTTTATTTGACATGTTGAAAACTGTAAGTTGGGTTATTTCCTTTCAACATGTTGTTGTTATGATGATTTTACCAAAATGTATGTCAATCATTATTTCAGGAAAATAACAATTATTATTATTATTATTATCATATTTATTTATTTTTGAAGAACTTAAGAATATAAGTTAGAAAATTTTATGAAAAATGTCATAAATTATTTTCATAGGTTTTTTCTAAACAAATGATCTCACAAAAATTTATTTTATTAAGTAAGTTCGTATAAGTCAATGCAACAAATTTTTAATTTTAATGATCCGGTGAGGCCTAGACTGGCCCGTTTAAAATTAGGGGTAATTTACCATTAATGATCTATACTAATGAAATTTTACTACATAAAGTTTACTTTTAAAATCACATATTAACTCAAAACCTTAAGATATTGAGTTTATGTCTTTTTTCACTTAAAAAAAAAGGTTCACTATCATCTTTTCCCGTCAATGTGAGAATCATTACTCACACTTGACATACATATATCTTATTACTTAAAAACAAGTAGTATGTTATTTTTTTTATTTTATTTTAATTCTTTAAGGTTTTAGAATAATATGTAATTTTAAAATTTTACTTTATATAACAAAATTTGATTGATACATATTATAAGGGTAAATTATCCTTAAATTTACAAAGGGTAACAAAAAATTTATATCTTTTAATCTGTTTGTTTATTTAACATTATTTGAATTAATTATTTAATTGTCTTATAATAAACTAGACTTTTAAGTTGATTAATAAATCAATCTGATATACGAAAATCAGACTCGAATCTTCAAATTTAAACTGTCTTTTATCATGTATGACTCAAATCAAACTCAGATCTATAAATTTAATCTGACTTTTTATCATGAATGAATCAAGTATAATTAAAATCTAACTTGGGTAAGTATTTAACACCTTTAGTTGCAAATCTAGATATCCTCATATATCAAGATATAGTAATTAAAATTTTAATAATTTTATTACTATTTAAGACTTCCCTTTATTACTAGTGCAAACGAGATACAATCTTAAAATGAACCACCATTCTCAGCATTTGAACATCACAACTTCTCTATTGCTGAAGGCAAAGCTACGAATGATACTATCCGTGGCCGCAAAGATATCTATCTATGGCAATGCACCGATACAGAAATATCTATGTGATGTTGAAGGATCATTCATGATAGTAATATTTTTTAAATGTATAACTGTGAGATATTGGGTCGAACTCTATTGTGTCGAAGGATGCTAGGATTGTTAGCATCGAATTGGGCCTGTTTGTTATGTCCAATTGGTTAAGTTAGCTTGTACTCAAAGTTAGCTTGTAATGGGTATTTGTGATAAAAGCCCATTAGTTTAGTATGTTAGGTTTATTATAAATAGCATACTAGTCTCTCATCATTGCATATTGCAAATCCTAATTTAGGGTGAGAGGGTTATTTGTTATTCTTGTATACTTGTAATCTTGTTTTGAAGAGAAAGGAAAGAATAGCAGTTAATAACCAATCCTTGTGTTCATCGTGTTCTTCATTCTTTTTCCCTACAAGCTTATATATATTTGTTTTAAGGCATCCGATTCACAACAAATTGGTGCGGTGCGTGGAAAGATGCCTTCGACAAAGTATGAGATTGAAAAGTTCACCGGAGTGAACGATTTCGTCGTGGCGTTTGAAGATGAAAGCCCCACCGTTCAGCAGGTTGTTTAGAAGCGTTGAGGGAGAGTCGACCATGAACGAAGAGTTGACGGCAATGAGAAGAAGGCAATGATAGAGAAGGCCCCAGCAATTTTGTTGAGTCTTGGTGATAAGGTTCTTCGACGGTATCAAAGGAGACGACGGTAGGGTTATGGGTGAAACTTGAAAGTTTGTACATGACTAAATCGTTGGTGAATCGACTCTACCGAAGCAAGCTTTGTATTCATTCAAGATGATTGAAGACAAAGTGTTGGTGAGCATTGGATATGTTCACAAGTCGATTCTTGATCTTGAAAATATTGATGTGAAGATTGATGATGAAGATCAAGCGTTGTCATTGTGCGTTGCCGGATCACATGCCCACTTCAAAGAAACTCTCTTGTATGGAAGGAGTCCCGACCTTTGAAGAGGTTCAATCACCTTGTATTCAAGGACTTGAATGAACGAAGGAGCATAAACCTTCGACGGTTGGTGAAGGTTTGGCGTTAAAGGAAAATTCTTGCGAAAGGATAATAAGTTCGACAAGAAGAAAGGTAAAAGTCGCAGAAGTTTTACGGTGAAGCATCTAGTATTCGATGCTATCATTGTAAGAAGGAGGGTCACACAAGAAAAGTGTGTCCCTGAGCCGAAAGATCATGGAGGAAAGGATAATGGCAACTATTGTTCAAGATGATTTCGACTCATCCGATGTTCTTGTGGTTTCAAGCAAGAACTCGTCAAGGAATGGATTATGGATTCGGTGCACTTGGCACATGACTCCAAACAAAGACTTGTTCGAGGAATTATGTGATCAAGATGGTGGATCCGTATTTGGAAACAACAAAGCTTGCAAGATTGCGTATTGGATCCGTGAGATTCAAACTCCATGATGAGTCAATAAGGTTATTGATCAAGTCGTATGTACTGATTGAAGAGAAATTTGATTTCTCTTGGTGAATTCGACAAGAAAGGATATGTTTTCAAGGAGAGAAAAGTATCCTAAGAGTCATGAAGGGTCAAGGAAGTCTTGAGAGGCGTGAAGAAACAAGGCTTGTATACCCTTGGGTGAAGTTGAAGTGGTTCGACAAATGTTGCATCCACGAAACCTTTGTCGAAGATGTAACCGCACATGAGATTAGGCCATGTCGGAAAGGGTCTGGTCGAATTGGGAAACAAAATTTGCTTGGTGGAGACAAAGTCGAAAAGCTTAAGTTTTGTGAACCTTGTGTACTTGGAAAATCAGAGTGAAGTTCAACAAAGGCAAACAAAGAACACATGGATCCCTTGATTACATCCATGCCGATTTGGGGCCGCAAGGTGTCCATCACATTCGAGCAAGGTATTTTCTATCCATAGTAGATGACTATTCCGAAAGTTATGGGTATTCATTCGTAAGACTAAGGATGAAACTTTGAGAATTTCAAAGGTTGGAAGACTCGTCGAAACCAAACCGCGTAAAGGTCAAGAGGTTGAGAATGACAATGGTCTTGAATTTTGCAATGAGGCATTCGACAGCCGCCTGGTATTGCAAGACACGAACTACCGCAGCACTCCACAACAAAATGGTTTGGCTGAAAGGTTTAATCGAACCATCTTAGAGAGAGTTAGATGCATGTTGACTAGTGTGGATTAAAGAAGGTGTTTTGAGGTTTCGACAAGAACATATCCGATAAATAGATGTCCTTCGATTGCGTTAGATATGAAGACACCAAGAAATTTGGTCGGGACATCCACCAAATCTCGACAAACCGAGAGTATTTGGTCGTAGCCTATGCTCACATTAGGCAAGACAAGGTCGAACCTAGAGCTCTTAAATGCATGTTCTGGATACCCGAGGAGTCAAAGCTTATAGGCTATGGTGCCTGAGTCGTCACGAAGGATTATCACCACGAGATGTTGTTTTCAATGAAGTGAAATGGCTTTCAAGAAAACGGATGATGTTGGTCGGTGCGAAGTATTCGACGAAGAGCGAACAGTAGATATTCTGCTGAGGTGGAGCATGTTGATGCTGAATTGCATATCCCGATAAAGTCGAAGAAGGATGATGCGATGAAGTTGAGGAAACCGTTGATGACTATCTATTGGCAAGAGATAGGACACGAAGAGTCATCAAACCACCTCAAAGGTTTGGGTATGCGATCTTATAGCTTATGCCTTAATCTCGCAAGTGAGGTTCGGACGAAGAACCAAGAGACCATAAGGAAGTTATGAGGAGTCGAATAAGACCGAATGGTCAAGGCCATGGATGATGAGATGAAGTCTCTTCATGATAACAACACTTGGGAATTGATCAAGAAACCGCTAGAGCCGTGTTAGTCACCGTAAATGGATTTTCAAAGTTAAGGAAGGAATCAAGGAGTGGCCGAAAGATACAAGGCAAGGTTGGTTGCAAGGGGTTTCACCAAAGAAGGTATAGATTTCAATGATGTGTTTTCTCCTGTTGTGAAGCATAGGTCCATTTGAATGTTGCTTGCCATGGTGGCACAGTTCGATCTTGAATCGGACAGATGGATGTGAAGACTGCGTTCTTGTATGGTGATCTAGATGAAACAATCCTCGATGAGGCAACCAAGGGTATGTCGAAAAGGAAAGGAAGATTATGTGTGCAAGTTGAATAGATCCTTATATGGGCTGAAACAATCTCCTCGACAGTGGAATAGGAGATTCGACAAATTCATGACACGCATAAGTTTCAGAAGTCGGTTCGACCAACGTGTTTACTTGATTTCGTCCCGTAATTCATTTGTTATTTTGTTGCTTTATGTTGATGATATTCTCATAGCAAGTAACAATGTCGAAGAGGTATTGAGGGTGAAATGAACTCAATAAGGAGTTCGAAATGAAGGATCTAGGAGCAGCTTCGTGATTCTTGGAATTGACATTCAAGAGATAGAAAGCAATGGGTTATGCTTATCTCAAGAGGCATATTTACGAAAGATTCTCGAAAAGTTTGGTATGTCGAATTCAAGCTGTTGTGACTCCAACAAACCCTCAATTCAAGTTGAGTATTGATCAATGTCCCGATGAGGTCGAAAGAACTTATATGAATAGCATCCCATATGCTAATGTAGTAGGTTCTTTGATGTATGCTATGGTTTGTACTAGACCCGACATAGCATATGCAAGAAGTCTTGTGGCAGTACATGGCGAATCTCGAAAGACTCACCGGCAAGCATTGAAGTGGATTCTAAGGTACATAAATGGGTCTCGAATAGAGTCTTAATTTATGGTGGAGCCTTTGGTGAAGATAGTAAAGCGAATCGAAGGATATGTCGACTCGATTATGGGTTGTATGGATTCCGTAAAATCTATTTCGGATATGTTTTCACTATGTTTGGTACGGCTATTAGTTGAAAGCAACACTTCGAAGGTTGTTGCATTATCAACCAAAGCGGAATATATTGCTTTAATCGTGAAAGAAGCATTGTGGCTTGAAGGTTTTGCTAAGGAGCTGAAAATTCAAGGGAAGTTATCACCGTTAAATGTGATAGTCAAAGTGCAATACACCGTCAAGAATTCACCTATCATGAGCGAACCAAACACATTGATGTGAGGTTGCATTTCGCCGAGGGTAATCGAGCGGAGAAGTCCAAGTCAAGGTTTCGACAGATCATAATGTCACGATATGATCACCAAGACATTGCCTAGTTGCAAGTTTTTCCATCGTATGCATTGATAAAGTCGCATGAAGAAAACTAATTCGTTAGTTGATAATAGAGTTTGTTCCAAGGTGGAGATTTGTGAGATATTGGGTCGAACTCTATTGTGTCAAGGATGCTAGGATTGTTAGCATCGAATTGGGCCTGTTTGTTATGTCCAATTGGTTAAGTTAGCTTGTACTCAAAGTTAGCTTGTAATGGGTATTTGTGATAAAAGCCCATTAGTTTAGTATGTTAGGTTTATTATAAATAGCATACTAGTCTCTCATCATTGCATATTGCAAATCCTAATTTAGGGTGAGAGGGTTATTTGTTATTCTTGTATACTTGTAATCTTGTTTTGAAGAGAAAGGAAAGAATAGCAGTTAATAACCAATCCTTGTGTTCATCGTGTTCTTCATTCTTTTTCCCTACAAGCTTATATATATTTGTTTTAAGGCATCCGATTCACAACAATAACCAATAATCAGAAAATAAAAATGAAAAATTCACTACCAGCTTGTTAATAACTTCTATTTCACATCACCATTTTCCTTAAACTGAAGGAAAAGAATATGAATAATTGAATCAATTAATTAATGCTAAAATATAATAATAGTAACATTCTCACTGAAAAGAAAACAGTTTCCATTTATTAACAAAAAATGAAAAGATTTTCCATTTATACAACAAACTCATGTAATTCACTCAATTTCAACTTAACAAGATTCATAGTTTTAGGGTCTAGAATCCAAGAACTGAAAACACCATCATGAATATTCCCATCCACCAGCTTCCAATCAACATCTTCAAGCCATGTGATCCACTACACTTAAGGTCATGATCATGATAACTGCACATCGGTTTTTTCCTGAAACTCCAAATCAAAATATAATTAAGATTTAGTTGCGGTTCGGCATTTTATAGTTATGATAAAGTCATAATTTCACAAACCTGTCAGCACAGAAAGCAATGACATAATCTGTTCCAGTACATGTGAAAATACTTGTTGGATCATCATAAGCATAACTGTAAGAAGTTGGACAAGCCTCCTTAAATTTCTTCGAATAAAACGTTGGTCTACAAGTCGAAGGGTTTCCGAAATTCCCTCTACAACAATACTCGTCTGTATCAAACACATCACAAGCGCTTCGGCACCCAATGGTCTTTCCGTTAGACTTAACGGAAAGTTCTTTGGGACAAGTTGATCTAAGATCAGAATCACATCCAGCAGTCGAGCAGTTTCCTTTTCCGTTTAACGGCTTAACGGAAATCGGCACGTTGAAGCCATCGACGAGGCTAACGTCGTAGAAGTCAGGGTTAGCGAGCGTGAATTCAGCTAGAGACGCCGGGGTTTTTCCTGCGCCACCACATTTTAAAGTTGTGCCGCATGCACCGGTTTGGCATTGTCCGTCTCCGTTTTGGTCGAAGTTGCAGCCTGTTCGAGCCCAAATTCGACCGCTCCAACTGACTGGAGCATTGAAAACGGAGGATTGTCCTTGTTTAAGGACAAATCCTCCTCCGTTGAAATTTTCTCCGGGTATTACAGCTGGCCAAAGAGTCTCCTTGCAATAGTTTACTATAGTAAATACTCTTGCTGATTCACAAGTTCTTTCACCTGTCCTCATAAACACATTTTTAGCAATTATAATAAAAGAAATAAAATATTAGTATAAAAATCCGCTTAAATTAATTCCGTTGATAGCTGTGTAGAGATATTAAATTGTTGAAAAAATTATAGATAATAATAAAAAATAAAAATGAATGTAGGGTTGTTTATTACCTGATAAAATGATGGCAAGAACCAATGAGATAGGTAGAATCATTTGAAAGTTTAATGCCATATCTTTGATTGCAACAATTCAGTAAGGGATTGGATTGAGATACACATGAAAAAAAAAAGTGAAAGCAACATATAAATATAAAAGAAGTGGGGTGAAGAAATAAAAGAATACGTGTGTGAAGAAAGTAAGTGAATCAAAGCAACAAAAATTATTCAGTATGTTATGAAAAGAATTGGATTATTCTTTTCCTAATACATAGTTGCAAGTTTATTCAGGTTCTAATGTCTACTGTTAATAGAGCTACAGGTTGCAAACTTATGATGTGACATGTGGCAATAACACTCAACTTTTAGTTAATTTTTTTATTGAGATTTTTTTCATAAACTCTTTTGGCTAAGGAATCCTAAATTATGCCAAATATAGACAAGAAGCACATTGTGCCCAAAAAATTACAATTCATGTACCCATCATTTGTCAAATACAAGCAAAAACACTAGTATTATTGATAAGTTTCCAATCCAACGATAGGGATGTGATTTTAATTTATGGTTTGAGACATAATTCACAAAGTACATAGATGTACATTTGATTACTTTGTTACCTATATTATGCCACAACCAAACCACCAATTTTATGTCAGAGGACCAAATCATTCGGGACAAATCTTTCATCATTGAAAATCGTACCATTTTTAAGATTTCGCATGAACCATAATGTTACAAGCCATATTAAACACAACTTCTTCTTCTTTATCTTTCTTTGGAGATAATGGATAAATTGAATGAAATGGGGCATTCCTTCAACGCACATGTTAACCTTTATGTCTAGCCAACAAAGAATAGCATTCCAAACATTTTGACTAGCTTTGCATTTGAAAAAAAATTGTTTATGCCTTCATCCTCTTCTAAACAAAACACACACTTTAGCTTGCACATTGTGTAATATTCCTCTCTTTGCTAATTGATCTTTTGTTGCTAACCTGTTCAGCACAACCCTTCAGGCAAAGACCTTCAATTTGGATGGAATGTTTATTTTTCAAATGCATTTCAGTACACTCATTGCCTCGACTTCCACTATGTCTTCCAATTCGTTTTCCCGCAACGCGTAGTAACAGCTCCTTACCGTGAACACACCTTCCTGATTTGGCCACCAAATAATCTTATCTTTGACATCCCACGACAGTTGAATTTGTCTCACTAAATCGGGTGGGATTGAAATAAAACTACTCAGAAGATCCCATTTCCAAATATTATTCTGCACAAAACCAAATCCCAAATTTTTACTAATGGTCTATTTGATAGTTGTAACAGGTTGGAAAATAACACTTTGAGGGGTGAATTCCCAATCTACCTACAATACTAGAACAAAATCACCTCCCCGCGCCAAGCTTATATGTTATGTTACCTGCAAAACAATCAAGTTTGTTAGTTTTATGAATGTTAGCCTCATGAATACCCTTCCACCAAACTTAACCCTTTTTATATTTCTTTGGCTCAATCCCATTTAGCACAACAGTTTGTAAATCACCATATCTTGCACCCAACATTTGTTTCCATACTAACTCCTCGTTCTGGAGCATTATCCATTTCCATTTACATAGCAACACTTTATTGAAGACACCAACATGGTTAATCCCCAAACCACCTTCCTCCTTAGGTCTAAAAATGTTAATCCAACTTACCCAGCTAATGTAGTGTTTCTCCTCACTCCCGCACCATAGAAATCTACTATGTATTTGTATGACTTCTTGAATGATATTCGCATGAGCCTTGTAAAAAGACATTACAAAGATTGGAATACTTGATACCACATAATTTAGTAATGTTACCATCCCTCATATCGACAACATTCTCTCTTTCCATGAAGAGTGTTTTTTTTCAAACTATCGAGAACTGGTTTCCATGACGCGCATCTCCTTGGGTGTAAGCCACCCGAAATAGATCAGGAACTTGAAAGGTATAGCATCACAACAACAACATAAGAATTGAGAGGCTCCTTCCATAAATTCTTCATCTATGTTGATAATAATCGAATATTAAGCCTCTGAGTATGGCTTTAATGCTCTACAAATTTCTCCATGTACCAACGCCTACAATGATGGCATCGTCTGTAAATGATAATAATCGAATATTAAGTCCATCATTCACCTGTTATCCTTCGTATTTACCAATATCCACCGCATTTTGGAACAAGACAACCAGCCCATCTACCACTAAAGTGAAGAGGAATGGTGACAACGGATTGCTTTGTCGTAATCCCCTATCGACGTTGAAATATTTGGTTGGGCATCCGTTCACAAGTACTGACATATAACTTTGAAGAAACAAAGAGTTGGAAATGAGACATTCAAAATAGGAATAGTGTTTAAATAGGTCAAAAGCATCCTTGAAATTCCAAAAGATACGTTAATGTTTTGAATATGGATGATCATTTCTATTTGAGTGATCTTATTCCAATGTGCGCCATGTTTTAGAAATAAAACCATATCTTATCTCATATTTTCTAATAAACAAGGGAAAAAATTTCAAGAACCTATCTTTTTATTATATTCTTATTTGTAAACTAAATGATATATCTCATCGGGTTTCTTAATAATCGAGGGATAAAATGATTAGATTTAACAAATTTTACCTAATTCTAACTCGTACGCATTATTCTTTGGAATGGATTGCAAGATAATGAAATCTTGCAACTTAAGAAGCTTGAAAAAGTTCTCTATGATGGATTTCAAGTGCAGACAAACATTTTCTAATGGTTAGAACATATATCTCTTTTACAAGTTGGATGAATTCAATCCATATATCATTTTCCAATGTTTGGAATATACTCACACTGTTATATTTATACTTGTCACAGATTTCTATATTTTCGCATATGACTACATTTAAGATAAGTTTTAGTGGAAGAAAATTAAAATTTTTGTTTTCGTGATGTTGGATATTTCCTTAGGTTGGGATGAAGAATCTCTACCATTGTTTTAAACACAGTTAAACAATGAAGTTTTCAACAACACTAATTTTTTGAGTTCTTTAAAGATAACTAATTTTAGGTGTTTAGGGAAGGAGAAGGTAATGGGCATTCTTCTGAATCCCGCAAATTAATTAAAGTAACTTAATTTGAAATCACCACACAAGAGTGGCACAAGTCATAAAACATAAACCAACTCTTCTTCATAACACAAGTTACCGAAAAGAAAAGTAAATGACAGATTTTTGTACCCGCGATGTTACACAACATCTAAACACATATGAATAGCATCGCAGCAGAATACAATTGAAACATATAATCAAACACATTATTGGTCGCATAAAATCTTTTTCAACTTCGATCAACATAAATAAGAAAGTCATAATGTTATAATCTCAACAACATAATACATAATTTCAACAAACAAACAACAATTGTAAGTAACACAAAAACAACTTCCTCTCGATGTTACATGATCTGAGTAAGACCCTACCACTAATAAATGACACTAAATGGAAGACACTTCAAGAGCGATTATCTCACTTACTTCAGTAACGCTACTCCCGTGAATCTGCATGTTACCCATGTGCAGGAAACATATCATAATCAATTATAAAAGGTATTCGTGAAAAGTAAACTTAGCAATTAAAGTCTACAATTAGAAATCATCAATACAACATATACTCACGCCTTCTTTCATCATAATTAGTTCAAACAACATCTTTATAACAACATTCACACATAATCATATAGTAAGCATAACTATCATCATATCATAATTCATCAACAACTTATGCAAATGCCACATAGGATGGTAAAGGCACCGACACCGACACAATGCATATGGTACCGTAACATGAACACTTAGGTTCATTTCATTCCATGATCCCCACCATAGGATCGATTCCCTCTTGGAATCAGAGTACACCAAATCGCCACCACCACTATAGGTAACACTTCACTAAATCTCCGGATAAAGGACTTAGTTGCTCGCACTCGAACTATCACCATAAGAAACGAGGTTACAATATAATTTTGAACATAAGTTCAACAACATGGATGCATGGACTCTCAAGATACACAACAACATTATCAACATAGTATATCTCAACACAATAATTTCACTCAAACCATCACCATAGAAAATGAGACACACAACGAAGCATCATAAAGTTCCACAACAAGGTTACCATCATTTACAACATACAACACAACAACATCAGCAATCAATCACCATAACAATAAGGTAAAGTTTCATCAGCAATTAGTCATGCCTTAACTTCATCTTAGATCGAGAACTAATCAAATCCTATATGACCTTCATTTTAAATGGACAATTATATTTAATGGCGTGTAAATCTATTGAGACAACTTAGCCTCCTTACTAAAGTTTTATATTTCAGAATCTTGATATAGTTCTACCTGTGTAGTACAGATGATCAAAAGAGACGGGTTCCTAGAGACCGTCAAATGCCATTCTAAAATATGTTCGAACATTTTCCCCTCAGAGCATAAGGTCCTAATGTTTCAAAATCCTATAAAAAGATAGACTATAATTTAATCTCAACTACGCATTATTCCAAAACCTTAAATCTGACGCATCACAAACTTCATAATTTGATTGTTTAAAGACACATCTTCACCGTAGGACACACCACAAACTTCATAATTTGAGTGTTTAAAGGCACATCTTCACCGTAGGACACACCACAAAGATCATCAAAATAAAATTCATTTTTATCAACAATATTTGAAGATATGTCATAAAAAAAGTAATTCATATTTGGAACTTTTTTTAGCATAAAGAATCATTTTCTATGATGAGATACAATACAACAATAAATTTGAAGAGAAATTTCAGGCCCTCATACAATCCATTTCCAATCCATTTCCAAAATAACTGAGATACAATACAACAATAAATTTGAAGAGAAATTTCAGGCCCTCATACAATCCATTTCCAAAATAACTGAACATAAAATTGAACGGGAATGTGTTTAAAATAGAGATAAGTAGATAACAGTAAGAAAAAAGAGATTAAAGTTTCGAGTGTTAAAAATAGAGATAACAAATAAGGAAAAAAAAAGAAAGAGATAATAGTTTCGATAATATGAATGACAGAACTTAAGAAAATAAAGATTACATTGAGAATATATATATAACTAAACATAAATAGATTAATTAAATTATTTTAAGACTAATTATAACCAAAAAAGTCCATTACATATTATCTAACTCCTTCCCTCAAAGTCACGATGGATTAACACAAAATATTGAAAATTTGTTAAATGAGAAATCAAACCAAGAGATAAGAGATACAGCCAAACAGGAGCACACATATATAGAAGAAACAAATGATTCTACAAGAAAATGAACAATCAAGCAAACAAATCAATAACATTAGAAGCTAGATATTGGGATTATCAAGCATAATCACCAAACAAATATAAACTAATACAAACCAAACCAAACATGACCAAATAAATCCAAATCAACATATAGAGGAACCAAATAAAACCAAACCAGCAAGAAATTTAAATCACAATAGCCTTTTCGGTTTCATAGAGAACCAAATAGTTGTACATGTTCAGACGGTTCATGTATGGACAAGACTAGAAAAAACACTGGCCCAACTCATGACACAACACACAGACCCACCCAACATGTGAAAATTGTCACTCAGCTTTAACAATATCGGTTTGCTTAAGGCCATACACTCGACAAATAGAAACATGAGACAAGTCTAGTGGTTACACAACAAAAGAGTGACACAACTAACCAAAACTACAAAAAAAAAAAATTCATATTATCTCCTATGTGATGTGATCAAATCCCAATTATTTGGGGGACCATATTGAATAACTAGGTATGATTATCCATTTTTTTTAAATAACATAAGGTATCAAGTAATTGCACTACCACGGTTGAGACTAATTATCAGGCTCGATCGAAGCTTCTTTCTTTGGCTTTACGTTGCAATTCGCCCTCTATGTCTTTAAGAATGTCTAGGACACCAAGAATACCCAAAAGGGCTAGTCCACCAGAAAAATTACCGCCACCACCACCTCCATTACCACCGTTGCCATCATCGTCACGAGGTGGCAATCCAGGCCCATTGTCATCAAGTCTAGGGCTCCTCGCTTTGTCTGTCATTTCGGAAAATGATAGCAAATTATATGAGACATGGAACATATAATTATCATAATTCATTTTGCAAGTACATAATGTCACAAATAACTGAAAGTTTAATGAATAGAGCTGATTGGTCGATTTCAATAGCTGTCTGTATGCATTCTGCATTGTACTATTTATTTAGAAAAGTCAAGTCACGCAATTTATGTTGGCTGTTTCTCTACAAAATAGCACTGCTCGACTTTTATATATGTAGGTGAAACAGAGTGAGAATTCTCTTCCAAAAGAGAAAACCAAAATATGCTTGAGTATATAAAATGTAACACTCATAAGAAACCATCAAACAAACTCACTCAGACGGGAAAATAAAGAAAACAAAACTGTGCCTGGTAGATCCAAGGAAACAGACTACAAAACACCATCTACAAAAGGGAAAAACTTCTAAGATTATAAGAGCACGTAAAAATAAAAATTCCCTGTTCCTATCAGTAAAGAAGACAGATTTGAAACTATTTATTTAAGCCTTCTAATATCATAATCCTTTAAAATTATATTGTTGGTGCTAATTATTGAAGTTCCTCTTCTAGCTTGCATTGTGTTATTAGGCAAGAAAACTACCTCCGTCGTCTTTTCCCCAATTATATTCCATTGAATCCACTCAAGGAGATTGTAGATCATACCAATCACTTGGATGCATGATTATAAAGGAAAACATAAAATACAACTGTTTTTATGCACTTTAAAGTACTGCTATTTGAAAGATGAAAGAGAGAAGAATGAAATTTATATGTATAAACTATTGACTATCGATAAGGCTTCAAGTTTTAGCCAACCCCACTTAGTGGGATAAGCCTTGGCTGTTGTTGTATACGTTGACTAAGGAATATGCACATGATGACTAGAATGAAAAATGGAAGAGGTCAACACAGTGGGAGGTCCTAAATTGTTCCAGTTTGGCCCAGTGCAAGACAAACAATGGTATTTAGCAATCAAAGCACAATATATAATTTAACTAACAATTTTTTTAGGAATTTTTTTTTTGAGTTGGAGTTATTACCAGGAGTAACCGTAATTGTCCGAGCATCGCGGGTTACAGTTTGTGTTGCACTAGCAGCATAGCATGTAACATTCTGTAGAAAGGCACACCATATACAAGCCATCAGTTTTGTGTTATTATCAATTATTCACCAATAAAATACAAACTCTTCATGATTTGGATAGTAAGGAAGGACAAAAATATATCAACATAGCATTAACTTCCATACCCCTCCTATAAGAAATGACTATATAAAAATCAATAGAACATGCAGGGAATCACTCAATAGTCAACACAAAACATAAAACTTCTCTACTTAAAAATAAAACCTTGAACCGAGATGATGAACTTTGACAAGTGGCAGCCCGAAGTTTTCCTTTCGTGATCCTATACGGTAAGGGCTGCATCCCCACTATGTTTGGTCTGGAATTCTTAATTCGTCCTTGAGTCTGACTTGTACAACCAACTACATACAAGAAAACAACAAAAAAACAAATATCCATGAATGATTGAATGATTAATATAACTTCAAAAACAAGAATTCTAAAACTAGCAAAACTCAACTACTGAGATGTAAAGAAGCATTGTACCTGGCAATAATAGAGGCAAAGTTCCAACACAATTTTGCATTGATGTCAACATCTTTGTTATGGCCAAATGTTAAAAACCCTAAGGCAAAACAACAGTTCCAAATAAATCACAATATACACACATAACAAATTGAGAATTCATTTATCAACATAAAGCAATTGCAGAATAGCGATCAATTTAGGGCGCAAAAGCAAAATCGCCGCCAAGATAGAGAATAATTGGGGAACCGCCGCCACTATAGGGCGGAATCGCGAATTCGCCGCCAAAGGTTCGAAATATTCAACTTTAAAAGAAAAAATGGATAAAAATTCTCACTGTTTCTAACGTCTATGACGGAAACTCCGCCGGTATTCACCGGAAAACTGAATTCTGCGACACCGACTTGTTCTGTTACAAGGCGAACTTTCCAGAGGGATTTGTGTTTAGAGGGACTCTAACTATGTTGGAAATGTATTTAGAATTATGTATTTGGTGAGTGATGATGGGCCTCTTCAAAAAGAACTGGATTGGGCTTAGAGTGAGTGAATATATATTGCACCCCTTGGCATATACCTCACACCTATATTTTTAAATAAATTCATTTTATCTCTTTTATAATTTTAATTTCTAAATTTTTATAGTGTTTTAAAGAAAATTTGTTGTTAAATCTCTTATAAGTATTTGATACACCTAATGAATTTGCAGTAGTAATTTATGTGGGATCATAGAGAAAAAAATTCCTACATATTTGAGGTTTGTACATAAATGTGGTATCATTTGCATGTATTCTTATATATATATAATATGGTGTACCCTACATTTATTTAAAATTAGGTCGCTGAAATAAAATTATATATTTTTTTTATAATAATTGATATTTAATTTTACATTTGCATGTAAAATTATTTTGTAGATTTTTAGACTATGTGTACAATTATTAATTTTTTGAATGTGAAAGATGATAAATTAAAAAAAAAAAAAAGTTAATCGATAATATGTGGAATTGAATTACACTTATTTATATTATATCTACTTACATAAATATATTCTTTTGACCTTTATTTGTAAGAAATAGTAAAATTTACAATTTTATTTTATATGTGAAATTCATTTACTCATTATATTAAAGAATAAATTTTATTTAATAAATAAGTTTAGTTACACGTTTTATGAATCATTATTTTCATATTTTATAAAAAAAAAAAAAAAAAAAAAAATTCACCACACCAACTTTTAAACTACCACTTTTTATATTCTTTAACTTACTCATTGTATTAATGCAAAGTTTTTAGAAGATTTTTCTTCTCATCACCCCAACCTTTGATTTCGTTTTTAAAACTTTTTTCCAATACAATATTACTCACATTATATTTATACAAAATTATTAATCAATAAATTATAAACTTACTATTTTTTAAGTATATTGTCATTTTAATAATATAAAATTTAATTTAATTTGATATTACTTTTATTTTCACCCTAATAAATAATAAATAATTCATTAAGCAGTATTTTTATTTGTTTTATAATTTTATATTTATTGTATCATATCATTAATTCGAAGAAAATAGAGAATATCATTTTATGCACATAATTGTATGAAATTTAGATTACTCAACAAAATAATTGATGTTTTTTCTTTTATATTTTTTCACTTATAAAATATAAATATAATATTGTAAAATTTAATTGATAAGTAAAAATTGATGAATTTCAATTTATTTAAAAATTAAACATAATAAAGTTATAAGTTAGTTATCCAAAATAAAATTTATACTATTTTTAGGAATGACACAAATTTATTTTAAAAAATTAGATAATAAAGTTAATTGTATCCAAATAATTATAAATTATAAAAATAATATTTTTTAATAATAATAATTACTCTAATTTAAATAGTTATATAATTATTAAAATAAAATAAATATAAATTATTGAAATATCTATACTATAATAACAAAAATTATATAAATTAAGTTATTATTAAGATAAAATAAGTACAAAATATAATTACAAACAACTTAGCTAGCATATATATGTCTCCGTGAGTTCAAATGGAAGAAATGATCCAAATTAGAGGTTCTCACATAGATTCAAGCCAATGGTTATCCTCCACCGACAACCTTGAATACTTCAAGGGTATTGTATCCTACTTACAATGGAGAAAATCACTAGATAAGTCCAAAAAACTTCCTATAAGGCTACTCTTTGGAAAATTAACACAATCTTTAGAGTCGGCCCAAAACCCCGAAGAATAACCTTAATCGACGAAAAATTATCAACCAAAATATATATCAAGATAATAACATCATTCGTATAATGGAGATATAAGACATACAGATATGAAGAATCAATTGTAAACTCATATATGATAACTGTTTTTTTCAAAATCTGTTTTTTTTTTTTAAAACAATAAAGTCGTCACCTAATTTTATTTGTTCCAAAGGAACGGGAAAATATAGATAAAACCCACAAAGAAGGATAAGGCGGTCTACGAGACCAAAAGGTATGGATTCGGGAGTCGGTTATGTAAGGAGAAGGTATTAGCACCCCTCACATCCATCGTACTCGATGGGAACCGTTTAGTTCGTGTGTGCTTAAGTGTGTTTATTTAATTTGCTAATTTCTAAGTTAAGAAAGGAGAAATAAGAATGGTCTTTATTTATGGGTTTTTGAACTCGCCAAAGACATCGCATCTTGTGCCTTCGTACTCCCTCGTTCAATGGGAAAGTCAGAGTTCTGTAGTTCCTCTTAAAAATGTCTTGATTGGTTGTGTTAATTTTATAAGAAAAATCGTGCTTTAGACATTTAAAATGTTTGAACTTTGACTTGTTTAGTTTATTTGAAAAGATAAGTCTTTGTTCGTATTTGAAATGGCTATAACACACTCTTTGTAAGAAAAGAGTTTGATGATCGCATATGAGCGAAAAAGAGTTGAGTGAGTTGAATTGATTTTAAGTGGGTGAAAAGTACTGAAACATTAGACTATCATCTAATGATTCAAATACTAGAAACTGGATGAGTAAGCTTATTCAATCGTCTATCATCCCAAAACCTTTATTATGAAATCTGTGAAGTGAAACAGGATTCACATTATTAAGTGTTTCGAGTGAAATAAAATATTTAACTTATTGGGCTATCATCCAATAACCTAAATATTCTAAATCAATTAAATCGTCGGACTATCATCCAATAACTTAAACAAATGCCACTATGTTATTTTTAACACGGATAGAAGTATTTAGCTTATTGGGTTATCATCCAACAATCTAAAGACTTCAAGTTTGTTTAAAATGTTGGGCTATCATCCAACGATTTAAACAAACATCATCCAGGTTTTTTATGATATTCATTTTGGAAAACAAATTCAATTAATTAATTTAATTTGAAAGTGTTTTAAGAGGTTTGGTATATGAACCAAGAGAAGTTGAATCGGGTTATGATTAATCAAGTATATGGACTTAATTAATCTCGTGAAAATAGGTGCTCCTATCTTCAACTATGAAACTTTTGTACATGGATAATTGGTATATGGACCAATGTTTATTCAGGTTATGGTTAATCAATGCAAACTAGGGATCCGATTAACCTTGTGAGAATGACCATGCTCATTCTCAACTATGATACCCTTGGGGGATTTGGCGTATGAGCTCAAATGAGAAAATGGAATTGATTGTATCAAGTCTGTGGAGTGTAAAATTGTGAATAATTCATACAAGCATACATGAGGCGAGTAAAATAATTTAGCACACAATACACGTCCAAATCCTTTAAATAATTATTAGAATAACAATTTTATCTTGATAAAATTAATTAATAGTTTAATCAATAATATCGAATAAAATCATATTAGACTAATAATTATTTAATACAAAACAAATTTTATTTGCATGTAAAATAAAAATTAAATAATGATTGATAAACGGTAAGTAAACAAGTGAGCCCATACAAGGTTGCCATATGTATGCTCCTAGAAAGTGGGACTAGCGTGACACTAGTGTTCTAAACAACCGATTGAAACAATCGATCAGATCGTTGTCGCTGTAGAAAATCTCAGGACCAAACTATGAATGTGTGCGAGTGTGTATTGCATATGTATACATATTCATTGATGAAGAGCCCAAGAGGATGCTATGTGTTCTAATTGCATGATATAGACGTAAATAAGCAATAATTAAAACACACAAGAAAATAAAATCCTAAGCTATTACAAACCATATGGGGATGAGTATACAAGCTTATGAATGAGAATGTATCAAATCGAAAGCGCGGTTAAAAGTCTAAATAAATAAACAATACAACCCAATCGAATCGAATAGGAATAACTAAATAAATTAAAAGCTTATGTCGCATGGTGCGAGAAATCGCCTTAAGTAAACTTCAAGATGTCATATGAAACTTGACGCGTCAAATGAATACAAATGAAATTCCCTGTATCATATGAAATTCCAAAGAAACAGACAAGATAACAAAGAAATATTTAGTCTAGAAACCTGTATTAAAACTACAATGAGACAAATGAATTATGGATCAATTAATTAAGAGTTGATTAACTTAATTAATTGAGTTAAGAAAAATGGATTAGTAAACTAATATGTTTTAATTAACTAAATCAAATAACTAAATCAACATCTAATTAATTGATCAAAATGAAAAGAATAAGAAAGAAAAACAATTAGTTAAACGTTGATTCAATTCATTAGCAAAGTTAAGAAAAATATATTAGTAAATTAATTCATTTTAGTTAACAAACACCAACTAATTAAAACAAAATAGAACTAATGGATTAAGTGAAAATAGAAATCGTACGTAGAATGGAATTGTGAGGAGAAATGGTTCATGAGAATTCTTGTAAGCTTGCACAAATCAACAAATCGGTTAGTAATCAAGAGTAAAAATGTAACCGAATGAAACTTGCATAATGTAATGTGAATGAACATTAAGTTATCAAATGTTTATCATGATTATCGATTCATAAATGAAAACGGGAACCAAGAATTGAAACTCTTAACCAATTCAAGTGCATGACATGAAAAAATCAAACTCAAAGCCAACTAAAATAAACCGTACCAAATGATGGGCAGCAACTATGCATACTTAATAATGCTCAAAAGAATTTGTTTCAAACAAACTCAACATCAACGACTACGAAAAAACTACGCCATAACCGTATTGATCTTTCAAATTCAAATCAAATGTACCCAAACATCAACACAATCTTCTTTCAAAAAAAGATGATTCATAACATCACAATAAATTCAAAACAAGATTAATATCCAAAAGAGTGATGTCGTCACACATTTATCATTCAAAATTGATCCGAGTAACAACATCGATATCTAAAAACAAAAAACAAACTCAAAACTTCAATCAATATTAAACACCAACAAAAGTGAAATCGTCATTCACATCTCAAACACGATTAACACGGATTACAATCCATACTTCAATTGAATATGAGAACGCTTCGACATACACCAACGAAATGCAATTGACACAAATTTATTATCACATTCTAGGATATCCTAAACATACACTATCAAGCATACTTTCAGAATTTATCAGTGTATCAACACTAACACAAATTCACAAATACAAGGCTGGTCCAGAAACAATGTATTACCAACATTTCTTTTATAGCCAAAGCAGAAACAAAAGTTCAATCAAATTTCCGAAACAATAACTTTCCATAAGAGTTGAAACAAACTTCTGCTTCCATTTTGTACAAACAGATCCACATCCATTATGTAGAGAAACTAATAATACTCAACGGGGATTAAAAAAAGAGTCGATTCAAATTCAAATTTGTCACACCTTCTTTCTCAAAATTTTAATCACAACATAACGAATCAGTCATTATATTAAACACACCTTCTTTCGAATTCACTTCATTTTGAAGTTGTTTTGTTGGATTTGAAATAATTCCGCTATTTCAATAAAAGTTTTTAATCCAGACAAGGTTATGTTTATTCCAATTATGTATTATGTATCAAATTAATGAGCCGTTGTGGTTATTGGAAACATGTGACATCCTAAATTATGTTGTTTGAATTTTAAATTACTCTGATAATTATATAAACATGCTATGGGGAAGTCAGGGTACACATAGTCACACTTGGAAGGAAACGTGAAACTTCTTCACTTCCAATCATCATCAGTGTAGAGCTTGTGGTGAATATGCCTCCAAACCATATATGATTTTGAAGGAAGAATCCATTTGTCCTAAATTAACCTTCATCGGTCTTTACAAATACCACTTTTGCGCTTAAATTCATAAGCAAGATTAATCAAAAGATCACCATCAGAAGAGAAGTTCCAACATCTCTTGTCCGACCGTAAATCAAAAGGGATATGATAATTTGAGATACGCACCTGATGAGAAACAGGCAAAGAAGAAAATGATAAATCAAAATTCCAAGAACCATCCACAATGATGTTACTCACCAATTGGTCCACGATGATGGTTGAAGCCTCATTATCCAGACAAAATGGGGAGCCACACTAATTGTCACACCACAAACTAATGGAACTACCATTCCCAATACACCAAGTGAAATTCTCCAACACAAAGAAGAAAAAATTAGAACTTTAGAGATCATTGAAATTCTGTTATAACACACTTAGATGACTTATAGAGATGTCGAGACATCTGATCTGACATTAACATACAGACAAGGTATAAGAGTGCAGGAAAACATAAATAACATATCAGAATTGTTTACCCAGTTCGAAGCAACTCTCCTACATCTGAGGGAATACCAAGCCAGGAATGAAGTTCACTATTAGTAGTATTAATTTAGAGTTAAACTCCCGCGTTTACAACCCCTCACTTAATTCCTACCCAATGACTCTTCTACCTAGGTCCTCCTTAGATATGGAATATCCCCGTCCCACTTCCAATCATCGCAATAATGTCTAGCAGTCAACACCTCAGCCACTGCATCAACAAATTGATTTCCAATAACTCTTCAAACACATAAAAGTAGAAGACATACTTCTATCACAAACTACCTAAGATTTTAAGCCTCTTGCTTCTAACTTAGGACACACCTTGGAGTTACTTCAAAGCTTCCTCCAAGAACATAACTCAACTCATTACTTCACAGCTTCCTAGTGAGAACGACACTCCTCTTGCCTACAGGCTTCGAGGCAAACTCGGTGACCTTTCCACAACTCAAGAGGTTCACTCTACCAACTCTCCTAGAGAGTGGTTACAAACTCAGCCCCAAAAACTACATCATGATAAATCAAGGTTGTCCTAATCCTAGGTTACAAAAGCTTATTTTATAACCTCTTCCCAATTAGATTTGAGCCTTCAAACAACATCATGTCAGCTGTCACAAATCTGTAGAAAACTTCTGCTACAAGAAAGGTCTTCATCATTTAGTTTCCTAAATGCTCTCCTTGATTTCAGATTGAGTTTCCTTGAATCTTTTAGACCATTAAATATGCCTGTAAATATGCTCTATATATTATGCATAATATTCTCCACATATTTTTCATAATTAAATCAAAACTAAATCTCTTTATTTAGTTCAACAGGCATGATGTCGAATGCTTCATGTTAGGACATCTTCTTCGACATGTTGTTTTAGATGTTGAAACACTTCAACACAACATGTTTCTTCATTAAATAGAACTTCAACCTGCTTTCTCCTTACAAGTTATAAATCATATTTAACCTATTGCTACTATATTTGTAAGTTCCAAATTATATGGATTGGCTAAATTTTAATAAAACAAATAAAAGTAGCAACAATGATTTGTACAATAGGATTCTCAACATATAATCCTATCTAGAATACCTTAAATAAGTTTCCTATTTTGAGTCAGTCTGTTTTCTGTATAGAGTCTTGTCCTTGAGTCATGAACACAAATAGTGTCTTGTGTTCTAAGTCATCCAATATAAAGGTCTGGTTCTCTATGTCTGTAAATGGATGGTTCAAGTAAGTATGTTTCTTTTGTTAATTGAGTCTCCTCTTATGTTCTAAAAGAGGAAGTTGTGTCAGTTTGTGTCTTAGTATAATTCTAATTTTGAGGGGGATTATTTCGTACTTCCTTTCTCATACTGTATGGATGTCCCAGATAATGTTGGAACATCATAATTAAGAAAGGTGAAGAAAGTCTGATCATTAACACAACATTACACTCTAAAAGGAGATTAGAGTAAATAAATTCAGACTATGATTTGAATGGACAAGTAAGAGTATCATAAAACCAGAATATTATTCAGGCACTCAAAAGAATCTGGTCAAAGTCATAAGATATGATATCTCTTAAAGCTAATGTCCTGATTGGTGAAAGAAAAGGTGGCAATCACATGCTCCTGCATGATGTACAAAAGCTGTTAGAACTAACTCCATCAAAAGGAATCTGGCAGAAAACAATAAAGTCATAGTTAGTTTGGAAAGTACATGCTTATCTCTAGCACAGTCCCTCAACCAAAGCTTGACCACGGACTTCATATGTGTTATCTATAAAAGACTCACCTTCCTCTACTCTCAAGCAAATAACTATCTCCTCATCATCATGAAAGTAGTTCAAATTTGGGCTTCATGTGCCTGGATATGGTATTGTGAAGGCTCCCATTGTCAAATTTTGGCTAAAAAGGGGGAGAAAAATGTATTGTAAATGTACTGCAAGAGTTTCACTGCTACTGCTATTCTTGGTCTCGTTACTGCTGCTACAAAGAAAGGGACATGCCCATAAAAGATTCCTCTAAAGATCTCTTGTGACCTGTATTCTGAGTTTTGTTCCTCATCATTGATTGAGGAAACATAATTGTGACATGTGTTATGAGTTACATGAAGATAATCTCTCATGCTACTCAGGAGGTATTTCAACTGCAAACCTAACACTGAGTCTCTTCCTCCCTGTGCAAAGGCACATATGGAATTGGCTAAATGGAGAAAAGAAGATGTCAAGTTGGATGTCCAAACATCCCAAGCAACTTAAGATTTGAAGTTATGAGCAGAATGTTGCACCCCAAAATTCGCCCTCCTATCTCGATTTTATCTGGCTTAGGCTTCGCGTTGATCATAACACTCACATGCATATATATCATCGGTTATATGGCTACGAGATCAAAGTGTCTTCTAATGAGTCTGTTTCAAGCAATAAGAAATGATCACTTGGTACCTGGATGACCTAAAAATTTATCTTCCTTTGTCCATCTAATGTACATCACAAGAGTTGTGGTTTTATATTCAATTTGAAATGAGGGCTCCTTGAAGATTACACAGAAAGGTTGGTTTTTGTTCATTTGAAGTTGATTTGAGATCAATGTGTGGTTAAGCGTACGTCTCGCAAAAGAGGGAATCATGTTTGGAAGTTTCATGGCCTTTTAATCTTTGGATTTTTGAGTATTTCAAGTTTATTCAGATATGCATCATGCTAAGCTAATATTGCTATTCTAATTTTGGTTTATTCAAATTGCATAAGCCAATTTTACAAGTAAGCTTGTATTCGCTCAAGATTCGATGTTTTAAATTTATTCGGAATGGTTTGATTTTTGTTAAAGGATAAACAATTGCAAAGAGGAAGAATTCATTTACTTTGGGGTTTCTTAAAGGTCCATCATCTATAGCATTCATTTTATGATTCTTGTTTTGAATTGAAGTTATTTGAAAGTTTTTCTTTACTAAAGACAAATTCATTCTTTAAATTTCATCCAAAAGATTTATCTTACATCAAGAAATCATTCAAAGTGTTGTTCATGTTATTGTTCAAGGTTATGACACAAGCCTTAATCTAAATCTTCAAGGTTCCAATAGCATGAATTAACAATTTGAAAATAAGTTCATATATAATTGATCTTGTGCGTTTGCAAGAGAATTCAAAATTTTCCAATGAAACAATTATACCATTTCCATTTATTTGAAGTTGTTTTGTACATAAGTTACAAGGAAATGTCTAATTGACCATGAATTAACTTCCAAGATTATGATACAAATGATTTCTATGTAAGCTATAACAACAAGAAACTACAAGTTTGGAACATTCTACTACAAGTTTCTAATGACTGCTATCTTTTGTTCTAAGTTGGAGCTTTCTTCCTCTTCAATTTCCTCTTAGCTTTGGCCTCGACTTCATTTTGAACTTTCCCTCCAACATGCCTTGGAGCTTTATCTCAAGCCACGGGTATTTCCTCTTCGTTCCCCACGCCGTTGGATCATCGAGTTCATGACATGAAACAAGTGAAACATAATCAGATATCAAACGATAAGCAAGTGATAAGAACATGTATTTTTCAAGCAATTTTTTTCCTAATCTCATCATTAGGGAACTCTAGCAGGAATCAGGGAATCAAGGTTGGGTTTGGACCATGTTCAACAACAAGCCTCATAACAAATCATTGGCTATGAACTCGCTACTACAAATCCTCAAGAAATTTAATTCTTGGTTCACAGTAGGAGGTGTAAAAGGGGAAAAAGCAAAAGCATAACTCAGCATAACATCATAGTATAGAACATTAATACAGGGCAGCAAGGGCAGGTACAATTTTGGTCAGAGTTTTACCACAAACAGCATCTAACAGCCTAACACAGTCAGAAAAACATCAACCCAATACATTAATAATTTAACACAATCGAAAACATCACCCAATACATCACTTAACACAATAAATCATCACCAAGGTAAATATTGGAAGCCCAGCAAGCATTTTTGTAAGGCCTCATTCCTGTAAAAGTCAGAACAACAAAGTCCAGCCAAACCCTAATGCAGACACTATAAAGGCATTCAAGGCACATAAATCAAGGGCAGCCACTGTTCATTTGAAAAACCCTAACAAAAACCCTAACCTCACATCATCATTTTGCCACAGAGCCCCTTCAGAAAATCGAAAAAAGAAGAAGAGATTCGTTAGGCAATACCCGTTTTTGAAGAGAGAGGTGGAGGTTGCGAACTCTGTATCGCCATCCTTCTCCTTCTCTCCCGGATTCTTTCATTTTTGCATAAACATCACCGCCGCCGTCACAAATAGGGCTTAGGGTTCCTCGTTTTCCCCTTTCCATTTTCGATTTCCTGTGAGAAATCAAAATAAATATTAAGAAATCGGTAAAAACAGAGCAAACAGATCGAGAAAGAGATGAGTAGTTTCTGGGAATCGCGAGCAACAGTGAGATCGAGAGAGAGATGAGTTGTTTCTAGAGAATCGCGTGAGAGAGACAGAGATGAGTTCTAGTGAGATCGAGAGAGATGAGCGGCAGCGATGAGAGATCGCGAGAGATGAGAGAGTAACAGTGAGAGAGGGACGATGAGGGTTTGTGAGAGAACGAGAGAGATGAGAGTGGATGGCAATCGTGAGAGTGAGACAGAAGTTCTTCTGTTTAGTTTGTTTTTTCATTACTTTAATTTTGTTAAAAACATAGTTTATGTTTAGTTTAAGTTTTAATTAAATTTAGTATTATTTTAATTAATTAGTAAAAAAAACATAGGTTAATATATGGTTAAATATATAATTAGATTAATCTTTGTTGGTTAGTCCAGGCGGTGACACTTGTCACCGTCTGTGTGGTCCATGTGAAATCTGATGCAGGTACATACATGGTAGCAACTTTGTTCTCCCTTCATAGCTGTTAGATCTCTTCAAATCCGAATCCAACGCTCCAGAATGGTGACCCATCCTACAGTTTCCATGGAGCTTCCATACAAGATCCAGCAAGCGTTATTGGGCTTGGGCTCAGCTTGCTCCTCACACCCCCAGATCTGACTACAACCACAGGTCCATTTCTAAATTCACTCTTAATTTATTTATTATGCAAGTATTTTTGTTTATTATTTTTTATGTATTAAATAAAAATTAGTATAAGATAGTTTTTATTTGCTAAATTATCGATTAAATTATTAGTTGATTTTTTATCAAATAAAAAAAATCCATCCTAATAATTATTTAAATTTCAGTTGTATTGTGTGTTAATTTTTATCCGTTTTTATTTTATTTTATCCGCTTGTATGTTTTATTACGCGATCGTACACTCCACTCACAAATTAATATAAAAGAAACAACGTCTATGATCTCTCATTTTTGGTTCCCACACCAAATTCTCTAAGGGTCTCATGGTTGGGGATGGGCATGACCATCCTCACGAGGTTAATCAAAGCCCTCGTTGCTTTGATTAATCATAACCCGAATAAACATTGGTCCACATACCAATTATCCATGCACCAGGGTCTCATGGTTGGGGATAGGAGCACCTATCCTCACGAGGTTAATCAAGTCCACATACTTGGTTAATCATAACCTGAAACATTACTTCTCTTCGTCCGATATCGAACTCTTAAAACACTTTCAAATTAAAATAATTAATTGAATTTGTTTTCTTTAAATCAATTTTTCTATATAAAAAAAAGAACACTTGGATGGGATTTGTTTCAATTGTTAGCCTAACGATTTAAACAAATCGAAGTTTCTAGTTTGTTAGATGATAGCCTAATAAACTAAAAACTTCTATCCATGTTCTAAAACAAAAAATGTAGTGTCTTGGCATTTAATTAAATTGTTGGATGATAGCCCGACGATTTAATTAAATTTAAAGTATTTTGGCCATTAGATGATAGCCTAATGACTTAAATACTTTTATTCCATACACTTAATAAATGTGAACTTTGTTTCACCTCACCCTTTTCTTAATAAAGATTTTGGATGAGAGATGATTGGTTGAGCTCACTCACCAATTTCGAGTATTCGAATCGTTAGATGATAGCCTAACATTTTGGTACTTGTCATCTACAATTAAAATCAATTCAACCCATTCAAATTCTTTTTTCCGCTCATATGCGGTCATCAAAAATATTTCTTCTAAAATCAACACAACCAATTTAAACATTTTCAACAAGAACTACGGAGTTTTGACTTTCCCATTGCACGAGGGAATACGTAGGCACGCGATTTCGAAACCGTGTCAAACTCAAAATAATAATAAACAAACCCCTTTTCTTCTTTCTTATTCTTAATTTAGAAATTAGTGAATACACACACAAACACTTCGAACTAAATGGGTCCCATCGAGTACGATAGACGTAAGAGGTGCTAATACCTTCCTCTTGCGTAACCGACTCCCGAATTCATATCTTTTTGGTCTTGTAGACCGCCTTATCTGATTCTTGTGGGTTTTATCTATATTTTCCCGTTCTTTTTAGAACAAATAAAATTAGGTGGCGATTTCATTGTTTTTTTTTTTGAAAATTTAAATGATTTTTGAAAAACGAGTTGCTTCACAGAAGACCAGATTTTAATTGTAAATTTTTAATTGTAATTGTTGCTGCTAATTTTTTGTAAATGCTTGAAATTGCAATTATTTGTTTTAGCTAAAATTTTCCAGAGGGGGAGTTTATAAGTTCCAAATTATATGGATTGGCTAAATTTTAATAAAACAAATAAAAGTAGCAACAATGATTTGTACAATAGGATTCTCAACATATAATCCTATCTAGAATGCCTTAACATGTTGTGTTGAAGAGTTTCAACATCTGGAACAGCATGTCACAAGAGATGTCAAGACATCAGACATCAGGACATCACGCTACTAAACTGTCAAAGTTTGTTATAGTTCTGTTTTAATTAGTGCGAAATATTCTGGGAATATTATGCATCTTAAGTGGTGTGATTTTGAAGGCTATATTTCTGGGAATATTCTGGGAATATTATGCATCTTTACTCTGTAGAAAGTTTGTTACTGCAGAAGTTTATTACAGCTTATGCTATTATTTTAAAGGCTCAAATCCAGTTGGATAATAGGTTACAAATAGGCAGTTGTAACCTAGTTTTAGTAAGTTATCCGGTTTTAGAATGATGTAGTCTTTAGGGTTAGCCATGTAAGTGAACCACCCAAATTGTGGGATGGTCACTGATTTCTACCTCGAAGCCTGTAGGCAAGAGGATTTTTTTCACTCACTCAGAAGTTGTGAAGCAATGAGTGTAGTTATGTCCTTGGAAGAAGTTATGAAGCAATTCAAAGATTAGTTTGTGTCACTTGAGTGACTAATTTGAATTGTGTTTGAAGTGTGGTATCTTCAAACTGTTTTAGTTGTGTTTGGAATGAGGTATCTCCAAGCTTAATTTAATAGCAGCCAAGCAGTCGATGTTGTTGCTGGTGTGATAGTAGCTGATAAACATCATTGAGGTGATTGGAAGTGAGCGGAGATTCTCATATCTGAGTGTGGTATATTAGGTAGAAGGGTCAATGGGAAGTCTGATTAAGTGAGGAGTGTAAATAGGGTGGTTTCCCTCCGAATTAATACTGCTGATAGTGAACTTCATTCCTGGCTTGGTATGCCCCCAGACGTAGGTTGGTTAGAACCGAACTGGGTTAAGAATTCCTTGTGTTCTTTATTTCTGCACTGTTATGCTTATGCCTACCTTGTCTGTTTTGTAATGTCGGATCAGATGTCACGACATCCTGAGTCTGGCCCTAACCAGAATTTCAATATTAGTTTTATCAAACATAAAGCCAATCCTAAAAATAGAGAATTAACAATCTCCCCCTTTGGCTTATTTTGGTTAAAACTAATTTACATAACCTTTGTTTTACAGAGGCATACAAAAATACAATGGTCTTTAACAATATAATTCAGCAACACCAATTTAGAAGTCTTCAGTAGTCATTTTTTAAGATATTTCAAACTTTACAAGTGACAATCTCTCTTTCTGGAAGGTCCAACTCCAATGTTCTCTCTTTCTTTTTAGGATTCCACGGATTACACAAAGTTTCTCCCCCTTAAAATTTGCTCTTCAGAGATAACATAACATAACCACTTTTCCCCCTTTTTAGTCATAATATGACAAAGGCTTGTTGAAGGAGAACTCACTATAGCATAGGAAACATAACACCATGGACACCATCTTCACAAATAAGGAGAAAAATTGAGGCCATGATGCACATAACGAAGAAGATACTAAATACTCCCCCTCAAACTGAGACCAATGCTACGACACAAATAGACACAACATCCTCTTTTAGAGCACATGAGGAACCATACTAACAGAAAGAAACACTTGAACTATCCATTTACAGACATAGATAACCATACCTTTATATTGGATAACTCAGCACACAAGGCGCAATTTGTGTTCATAACTCAAAGACAGAACACAAAACAAAAATACTTGCATAAAATGCAAGAACAAACAAACTTAGAATAGGACATCCTATTCAACATCTATGCAAAAACAGTTGCAAAGATTGACCTCAGACTTAACAACGTCTGAACACTACCCTTTTCCCCATGTTTGCCACAAGTTGACAAACATAACCTTCACAGACTCTAAACTTACTCATTTCCGAACAAAGGACATGAGAACACAACAAACAAGGGCACACACAAGAGTGAAGGAAAGAAAAAGAACAAAAATACACTCTAAATACCTGAGTAACTAAAGTAACGTACCTAGACTATAACAATTGTCTTAGTCAGGAATTACCACTTCAACAAAAACCACATCAGGTGAATTTACACCGGTTGAAAGCAATAAATGCCTTTAATACATCTAGTTTATCTTGGAAATGACAGTTTCCAAAATATGCACCAAGTTAGAACACGTGATACACACCATCAATACACGTCTTAAATGAAAATTTTAAGAACTATCCCTGCTGATCTTTAAGGATAAAACATGTCTTGAGATATGTCCTGACTTCTTGTTCGACATCATTCTTTTGGCTTGAAAAGATTAGTCTTTAAAAGACTTTCCATATGATTAGAATTAGAAGTACACTATCTTAGCTAATCTCAAAACCCCTTCACAACCGTGCTGATTAATTCCTCCTTCTGTACATTACATTTACTAGTAGTTGCTGATACTAGTAAAGTCTTCCAACCAGAATAGTAATTATACATTGCCTGAGCATACTACTCTAAATAAACTCATAATCTTATTATTCTAAACCAAAAATAGAACTTCCACTTATGAATGAGGTGATAGAATATCAAGATCCATAGTCCCAAGTCTCTTTCATAGACTATCATCAATGATGTTACAACACCACTTGGGACATCATCAACTTTAGTAAATAACCTACCAGCTTTGGTTTTGGAATCCCCATCCAAGGGACTTATTTCCATCCATGCCCTTTAAGAAAACTCCTCATTCTCACAAAAGGATCTCACAAGATCTCATATTTAGAGTAACCATACAATAGAAATAAACTCTCATTATATTCTGTAGTAGGCTGTTTAGAAGTCAGAATTGCATATATACATAAGACAAACACTTAACTCCCGTCAAAGTATTTGTAATCAATACTCATGCAAAAATCTAATAAATACTTAGTCTCTCGTCAAAGTACTTATCAGTTAGTCAGATAGGATTACCTACTCACACTAGGTAAAACTGACAGCTTTCTTCTTCTCACCTGTGATACTTGCTGAATCTTCGACAAGACATCCAATCATGGCAGCCAAAATAGTCCAGGTTAGGTCAGTGGCTTGACCTTAAACTCAATCCAAAAACACACACACACACACACACACACACTTTCATGGCTAAAGAAACTAAGATGATGTTCCAACATCTAATACGATATCATCCATTCTTAGTATAGTTCTGAGGGTAACATCCATAATAACTAATACTCAACTCTTGTAGGGGGTCACACAAGCAAATATACCAACAAAAACTGATCAATCTTCAGGATCAGACTACCAATATATGCAGAGGGTTGCACGAGCCATATCTCAATAAGCTCTACTTTAGAGCTCCTATCTAATTTTGAGATGATGGATGCCATTGTCTGTACCTATAAAGGATATTCCCTCTTATAGTTTTCTGGGACAGACTTAACTAGGCATGACATAAAAATATACAGACTTTTCAATGAAGTTTGTTTCCCCTGATTCTTTAAAAACTAATACCCTTCCATCAAAAAAATTTCACAATATCATGTTTGACATCATATTAAGGGAAATCACAACACTACTTAGGAGCATCAAACAAACATTATGGTTGGATCACAATACTCCTCTTCAAACAAAATATGTTCTATGGTGTTATACTCCAAAATTTGCCCTCCTACTTCTCAAGACATTTCATACATCCATGCTCAAGGATTCCTCAAGGGTTGATCAGACAAACCCTTTCCTAGACAATCAACCCAAACTAGGGTTTGGCAATTCTCAGATCCAGATGGACTTCCAACATCTCCAATGTTTATCATGCCTCCTCATGTGCTTCCAAGAATCTCCATGTCAAGTTTCAAGCCTTACAAGTCAAGTTTCCTCAGACAATTGCTCAGATGGTTGAAAATCGGTTGATTGGACAAAAGTCAATCGTGGTCAACATACAGTCAAACTTCATGAATTTTGGTCAACACCCCCATTTTGAAGTTACATTCATCATTTGATCAAGGGTTGATCATGATTCATCAAGAAAACTCAAGATTTGCTCAAAAGTCAAACTTTCCAAATTAGGGTTTTTTAGTGAAAAGTCAACTAAACTTTGACTGAGCATAACTTCTTCATACTTTCTCAGAAATTTTTCCACCACCTCTCATTTTGAAGGAAATTCAATTCTCTACAACTTCATGTCTCACAAGAATGTTCAAAAAATGCTTCATTTGGAAGGTATGGATCAAAACATTACAGGTCATTTTCAAAGTCAATAAAAACTTAACTTTTTGTTTTGAAGATTTATTGAGCATGGAAACTTCAATTGAGATGAAACCAAAGAGGTTGTTTATAGGACACTTAGAGATTTCTAAAAATTCCAAGAACACTCAAAAATGTGGAGAATTGAGCAAAATACACCTTGCACAAGTTGGACATTTTTGAAGAAGTGCACAAAGAGAAATACTTGTGAAAATCCAAAATTTTGCAAATGGGCTTGGTTTTTCTTCATTCAAACTTGTTCCTTAGACAATTTGGAACATCCAAGCCCAATGCCACGAATTTTAGCTTTATTTTTCTATTTAATTTGGATTTTATTCATTTAAATACAAATTAAATTAAAAAATAAGGTATAAAATCAAAATTAAATGCAAGATTGATTTTTCTCTCATGCTTGAGGTCCAAGTAACTCACACAAGCTGGCAAATTTCGAAATTTGCATAGATTTGGCAAGAATTTGATTGAAATTTGATCAAAAAAGGAAGATTTGATTTCATACAAAATCAAATATTTTTCACATTGATTGATCATTATTTGCTCTTGAATTCAGACCTAAATCCATCCACTATAAATATACACTTCCTACACAACAAGAAAGAACAGAAAAATTGCCTCAAGAACCCTATTCCAAACTCAAAAAAAACCGTGTATGGCAAGCAAGTGGCAGCCCTAGTTCCAGCTCGATTCAGCCAATTCCAAGCATTCCTTTGCATTCCTTGGTGTCTTTAGAGTCGATCCAGACCCTTACATCATTCAAAAACATCAAGAATCACGAAATCCAGTTTTGGTTTGTTCTTATATTTTTCAAAATCGAATTCTGTTTATCATGCATTTTTATCATGTTTTGATGTTTGATTTGTGTTTAGTTTGAAGTTTGCAAGCTATCTGGACAATCGAATTGCATTTTCATGGCCTGAATCGAAATATGCCATTGCTAGGATTTTCTGAACCAAATTAGGGCTTCCTTAAAACGGAAAAATTGGACAAAAAGACCACCACCATCGTGTTTAGAATTCGATTTGCAATCGATTCATGTACTCACAATCCATTTATATTGCTTGTATGAGATTTTGAAATTGTAGGGTCATTCGAACGAAGCCGACGAAACTTCCTGTAAATTCAAACGAAGAAGATGGTGTTCTTCGCGCGTGAATTTGAATTCCCAGTAGGCGATTTCGTTTAAAAACAATTCGTTGTATTTTCCTAACACGTGTGCAAGCTAGCTCAGTTGGTCAAGGCGCGTTGGCATGAAGGGAGGGTCACCGGTTCGAGTCCCAGCCATGACATTTATTTTTGCAAGTTAGAAAACTAACATATTTTCTTATATTTTCCTATTTTTCTTTTTCTTTAATATTTTCCATGCATTTTATTTTATCTTCTATATTTTTTATCATGCATCTAAAAAACACCAAAAAGATTTACTTTTTGCATAATCATCAGAAAAATGCTTATTTAATTTTTAAAATTAAAATTATTGTTTTTGCATGCATATTTTATTTAATTGCTAATTAATCATTTAAATAGTTTTTAATTGTTTTTTAATTATCAAATTAACTCCAAAAATTACCAAAAGATTATTTTATTATATTAATGTCATTATTAACACAAAAACTTTTTCTCATTCAAAAATACTTATTTTTACTAACATTTTCCTCTTATGCAATTTTCTTCCGTTTTCCGATTTTGTATCATTCACGTTATACCGCCGCATTTTATTGCTTTTCTTTTTCAATTATGTAATTGCCTATAGGATGTAATAGTTTAATTAGAACTTTTATTTTCCGCACTTTCAATTATGTATCTGCCCCAAAGCCATGTAATAGCGTAGGACTTTATCTTTCTGCACTTTACTTTCCGCAATTTAATTTCCGCACCCTATAAACGGCTAGTAATTAGGCGTGTATGCCAAGATAAAAATTGGACATAGATCACTCATAATTCCAAGATAAAATACCTGAAATCAATACACTCTTTTCACACATGCACCCCTTAGGGTAATTCTCTCTCGTTGCCTTACGAAATTCAAATGGTCAAGTCCCTCGAACGTAGAGGTATTCTAGCACCGTTGCCTTCAAAACAAATCATCATAGTCCCTTCAATACAAAGATCATAGACCCACGATGTAGCCTACGAATACATGATCTTGACCCTCGATTGTCGCCTACGAAAAATGATGATAGTCCCTTCGAATGTGCTAGGATACTTCCTACAAGTTGCTTTCTATGACCATCCGATGTCCCTTCGAATGTTCCTCTCACATCCAACGAATAGGGTTACCTACTAACTAATGGTATGGATAACACTATTCTAAAGGAACGTAAAATAACACGAAAACGACCATTCTGAGTAGGTAATAAGACTTTTAGTTGCTTGCTCAAACAAATACTTTTCACACCTCACACTTTTGTCAAAGTTCAAACTCTTTTTCAAAACGAAACATTTCCAAACACTTTGTATACATTCCTACATGAATCATTACAAAGTCAAAGTGAAATGTCTTTTCAAAACATTTTTGTCAAACACACAGAAAGCACAATTTTAAAGTGATCTAAGAGCAACTAAGAGCCCGTAGATAACTACGGATGGAAAGGGGTGCTAATACCTTCCCTTTTCATAACCTTCTCCCTTACTCAGAATCTAACGAAGGTCTTTTTTTGTACTTTTTACCTTCCCTTAATTGGATAAAAGAAAAGTCGGTGGCGACTCTTGCTATCCGCATATTTGCGATACAAAAATCTCAAAGTCAGTTCACCGTATTATAGAAATGGCGACTCTGCCGGGGATATACCCTAAAGAAAGAATACCTTAGGGATTTTTTTAGAACACTTTTATTGCTTTTTGTTTGATTTGTATGCTTTACTTTTTAAGGGTTGCTTGGGTATTATATTTGTGGGGGATCCTACACCCGGATCCTGGTTTCCTTTTAGGTAAGTAGCAATAAATCCTCGCGACCGTTAGACGTATATCAAAACGGTCAACATGATGGCTACGTTAGCGTGACACTTTGGATGTCCTGATACTCTTCATTTCCAAGTTGAGGATAGTATTTGGCTTCTGCGTGGTGTCATCAAGCACTAACTAAACTTTTAGAACCTTAATTGACCCATCTTGGCCGTTAGAAGGTAGTGAGATGGCCGACTTTGGTGCAGACTAAGGTTGGCTGATACTTGATGCTACGCTCATTGAGATCCGACTTTTGGGATATTTTCGGTCGACCACTTGGTAGTCGCATTGAAATAAACGCCTATGAGAAAGATCAATGATATGAGATTCCTAGAACCCGGTTACTATTATAGGACAGGATGAACCAACTCAAACTTTTGGTGGGGTAAACACCTATACCTCATGCAAGCCTTAAACCTAGGCTCATTGTGTGAATTGTTTGTGTGTGCTAAACATGACATCATGACATCATCGCATTGCATATCATTTCTAACTATTTCAAGGACCTAGGGATTTATCTTTGCTCTGTTTTATAGGGAATTATGGCTTCTAGAAAGACTATCCGAATCAACTTCATGGGTATACCTTCTCAGCTCAAAGAATTAGTTTCAGAAATTCCCGACCATGCTCAGTTCATCAAAGACATGGTTATCTACTTGACTTGGTTATCTCCGGTTTTGAAGAAGATATGATGCACGTCCTATTCCAGTTCTTTGATCCAAAACACCATTGCTTTACATTCCCAGATTATCAGTTGGTTCCTACCTTGAAAGAGTTCTCTAAGCTACTTGGGGTACCTATTCTTGACCAAATGCCATTCACCGGTTTAGAAAAGGTTCCTAAGTATGAAGACATTGCATCAGCCTTACATCTTAAGCGCTCAGACATTGAAGCCAATTGGGAAACTAGAAGCGGAGTTAAGGGTTTACTTGCTAAGTTCCTGATAAATAAAGCCAGAGAGTTCCTCAAAGTTATGAGTTTCCATGCATTCGAAGATATTGTGGCCTTGTTAATCTATGGTTTGGTTCTATTTCCTAACTCGGATCAATTCATAGATGTCAACGCCATCAAGTTGTTTCTTACCCGCAATCCTGTGCCTACTTTATTTGGAGATATCCTACATTCTCTTCACACTCGTACTACTAAGAGACAAGGAACTCTCATGTGTTGTATACCGTTACTTTCCAGGTGGTTTATTTCGCACCTTCCTCCATCAGTTTTGAAGAACAAGCAAAGGATGAAGTGGTCTCAAAGGCTAATGTCACTCTCTCATTCAGATATCCGTTGGAATCTTTTCTCTCAAAAGGACTTCATATTCATTGAGCGTTGTGGAGAATTCCCTAATGTACCACTCCTTGGCATAAGGGGAGGCATCACTTACAACCCTTCTCTAGCTCTACGTTAGTTTGGTTTTGCTCGAAGAGATGGCCCACATGATATGCTTCTCCAAGATATTGTGTTCGACTACAACCACGATCTCCAGAATTACCGAAGAAGGTTCATACACGCTTGGGGCATGGTAAAGAAAACTGATACGAAGACTTTGGGGCACCAAAACTGCATTCCTTGGGAACCTTACCTCAAATGGGTGAGAGCTCGAGCTCAAAACCTCATGATGCCATTCACTGCTCTACCAAGAATTATGGAACCTCTGCTATAGGTGACGCCTATACGTTTCTCCATCCTGACATGCTTACTGATTTTGAAGACTTGAAGAGATCCTGGATTCAACTTAAAGAGGAAAGAGATACATTTGAAGCTCAGTGCTATGCAAGCGAAAAGAAGGTACTAGAGTTGACCAAGCTACTTCACGAGGAGCGGAACATCAACGCCTACCTCGGCACCAAGAGGAAGCGCCCACGGAAGACCTAGAGCTTTAGGATTTTTCTTATTTTACTTTATTGTTTTGAACTATCTTTTGTACTTAAAAAGAAAAAGAATAAAAAGAGAACTAATAAATGTTTGTTCGTGCTTGTTTAACAAATTTAAATCCTTAAGGTCCTTGAAAACATTGCATTGCATTTGCATAAACATCGCATATCATAGCATAACATTTCATAACAGGTACATTGAAGATTGGTTTTCTCATTCTCTCGCTATTTATTTTAGCGTAAATGGCTCTTGAACAGATCACAAAGATCTTCAGCTCGAATGCCTGGCCCAGAGATGTTCACTAGCTTGGTCCAAGGCCAAGAAGATCCAAGAAACTCATCAATGAAAGAAGAGGGTCGTTGGTGTTCTCAACATGGGTAGACGTTACAAAGGTGGTCCTAAAGTAGTGCATGAGCTCTCGAAGGAAGTGTCAAGAATGAGGGAGTGTCAGGGGCGAAGAAGGTAGGTGAGCTGAGAAAGAAAGAGAGGATCACTATGATAATGACCAAGATTCTAATGAAGATGACAAGTACAAGCAACTTGAAGACCGTCTCAATGTGGAAAACCAAGATGTCCAAGCTAAATTTTGATGATCCGAGTCTTGTCCTCGTGTGGTGATTCCTCCCAAATTCAAAGTTCCAACTTTCGCCAAGTATGATGGCATGTCTTTTCCGTCGCACTTGAAGTCCTATGTTCAAGATCAATCCCACACCGATGATGAAAGTCAGGATGCATTACTTTCAAGAGAGTTTGTCCAAACTCAATGGAGTGGTATTATCACCAGAGAATGACCGTATCCGTATTGGAGTGACTTAGCGATGCTTTCAGCATAATATGAGTAATGTTGAATTGACACCCACTGCATGCAACTATAGAGCATGTCTATGGGTCGTGATGAGAAGTTTAAAGAGTATGCTCGAAATGGAGAGACCTAGAGGCAGAGTTCAACCACCCTTGTCCAATAGGGAGTTGGTTGATATGTTTATGGGAACACCGACAGCCCATTCTTCAATCATCCGATTGAAACTCTTCACCGGATTCACCGAAATGATATTGACAAAGTAACGATCAAGCCGGTATCAAGAGTGGGAAGATTCAGTAGAGTCGCCTTCGAATGTCAAGAGATTTTTGGTGGTAAGAAAGAAGCCAATGCCGTATGGTCGAAAAGCCGAGCCAAGACCGACCGTGCTCAATCTGGGGCCAGGATCTCCAATCCTACATCAAGACAACCTCGGAGACAACGCGAACCAAAACGCGCCACGAAGATGGCATTTAAGATCAACATGCCATTGTCGCAAGCCTTGCAACACATGTTGAAAGCAGAGTGATTACTTTGAAGGATCCTCCTCGAGTGTCAACACTTCTCCGAGATACAATCCTAATGCTAAGTGTGCTTACCACTCCAATAGCCTGTGGAACGACATCGACAACCGCTGGGCTCAAGAAAAAATTCGTGATATGATCAAGCTAAGCATTGAGTTTGATCCTCCCGCTGAGACTCGAATGTGATCAATGCGCCTATGCCTAACCATGACAAAAGCTCCAATGTCATGGAGAGGATACTTATGTTTTCAACATAGATGACTTGACCATTCCTCCGATGATTAAGAAGAATTTGTCAAGTTTGTCAACCGGATGCCCAGAGAATTGTCGTTGGTGCCCATTTGCACCTGATGGTTGTGCTTGGTTGAGAAGACGTGTCCAGTGCATGATGGATAACCGCGAAATACTATTCCTGAAACCACCTGTGGAGAGCCTGTGTGAAGACATGTCTAAGAAAATGAAGATCGAAGATGTAAATGAAACAGCACCGTCTGTGTGGGATACCTTGGGGCAGCCAAGTGAAAAGTATGATTACATGGTGAAGTACACTGTACCTGAGAGCTACAAGATTCCTATTGAGGATGTTAAGGCGACCGGATGAGGTGACGATTTCCCAGAAGACTATGCCGATGTTAACACTATAAGGATTTCCTCTCACGATCCCGCCTAGAGTGGCACCTCTCATCATTACTTCCCAAGACCCGCCCATATTCCTCCGACAAAGCTATCCCTTGGAATTATGGAGTCGATGTTTACTATCATGGCCAAGCAAGACCCTCCGACCATTGAAGATCTTATAGTGAAGCCGCCATTCCCGCCATTGACAACATCATGGATCTAGTAAGGTGACCGTAACCGAAGAGTATTCTCTCCGATATCTCTCCTCCAAAGACACGTGACTCCAACAGATTCCAAATATTCAACCGCCTCCCGAGACTAGAGGGAAAGAACCAAAGGACTCATCCCGCCAAAGTACCAAGGAAGTTCAAGACACCTCCAAACAAGAAATGGAGGAAATTCTAAAGATAATCAAAAGAGTGACTACAATGTTGTGGAACAATTGGGACAAACTCCGTCCAAGATCTCCATGCTTGCTCGCTTGTGCTCGAGGCTCATGCAAAGCCTTGGTGAAGTTTATGAAGAATGCTCACGCACTGCAAGACACTACTACCGACCGTTTGAAGTTTGTATTCTGCCGCCAACAACGGCTTAGGCTTCTCGATGTCGATTTGACTCTAAAGAAACACAACAAAGCCTTGCACATCTCCTGAATGCAAGGGCTACATTGTCTCATGTTTTGGTTGATACCGGCTCGCCTCGAATATCCATCCAAAACCGCTTTGATCGACTTGATGTTGAAGGGTTGGTTCTCAAGCCCAGGACATAATTGTGAGAGCTTTTGATGGTTCTAAGCGAACAATACTGGAGAGCTCATTCTCGCTAAAGTCGGTTCCCGACTTTGATTCCACTTTCTTTGTCATGGACATCCGTCCAAATTATTCTTGCCTACTTGGACGCCTGGATACATGGGGTAGGCTTACCTCTACCTTACATCGAAACTAAAGTACCCGTGAAAGGGAAGGTTGTTACAGATGTGGTGAGGAAGAGTATATGGTCACCATCTACTGCTCGATACCGAGGTGGAGGGTGAATTCTTCGAGACCCCGCCAAGCTTTTGAAACAACCCCGAGTCATGCTCACGACTCTCCTATCACTCCCGTTGTGCTAGGCGCCTAGGATGGCCTCGTTGAAAGATGCTCAAGTCATTGAGGAGGTAGTACTATTTGGGGCCCCCGATCTTCCTTTCAACCGACAAGACCGTTTAGGTTTCACCATCAAAGGTCGAAGATGATACGTCGCGAACGTGTCGACCAACTTCCTTACGCATCGCCCGAGTGGAATCCATGCTATAGAAGACGACGACAACGACTTCGACATCGAAGTGGATCTTCCCAACTCCCGACAACGGACTCAAAGAATTGGAAGACCAAGACGCTATACCAATCTCCTTTAGACATGAGTAATTGTTTTGTTTTTGTTTTGCTTTTCGCTATGTTTTGAACAATAAACTCTAAAGCCTAGTGCCTTGCCCGGCATCATGGCTCGCTTGTGAGGGTTATTATCCGTCATTTGCATATTTTCATTCAATAAAATCGTTGGACTTTTGCATTCAATTGTTGTTTTCTTCTACTTTATCACCCCTTCAAAAAGCTATGTTTCTTACACCCACCCACGTGATACATCGCGTAATCACTCCGAATCTCGTTGATAACAATGCTATTGCTAATATGACTTGATAATCCGATCTACCAAGCCAAGACGAAGGTGAGGAAGATTGTGAAGTGCCGGAGAACTTGTCGATCGCTACAACAAGAAGAGCGAGTTATACAACCACACCCAAGAGAAGTTGTGAATTGGTACCGATCAATACTTGAACCGACTTTTAGTGTTTTTGTATCGCAAATGTGCGGATAGCAAGAGTCGCCACCGACTTTTATTTTTATCCAATTAAGGGAAGGTAAAAGTACGTAAAAAGACCTTCGTTAGATTCTTAGTAAGGAGAAGGTTATGAAAAGGAAGGTATTAGCACCCTTTCCATCCGTAGTTATCTACGGCTCTTAGTTGCTCTTAGATCACTTTAAAATGGTGCTTTCTGTGTGTTTGACAAAATGTTTTGAAAAGGCATTTCGCTTTGACTTTGTAATGATTCATGTAGGAATGTATACAAAGTGTTCGAAATGTTTCGCTTTTGAAAAGAGTTTGAACTTTGACAAAAGTGTGAGGTGTGAAAAGTATTTTGATAGAGCAAGCAACTAAAAGTTCTATTACCTACTCGTAATTGGTCGCTGTATTGTTTTACGCCCTTTAGAATAGTGTCATCCATACCATTAGTTGGTAGGTAACTCTATTTGTTGGATGTAAGCGGACATTCAAGGGACATCGATGGTGATAGAAAGCAACTTGTAGGAAGTATCCTAGCACATTCGAAGGACTATCATCATTTTCGAGGCGACAATCGAGGGTCAAGATCATGTATTCGGAGGCGACATCGTGGGTCTATGATCTTTGTATCAAGGACTATGATGATTTGTTTTGAAGGCAATGCTAGAATACCTCTACGCTCGAGGACATGACCATTTTGAATTGAAGCAACGAGAGAATTACCCTAAGGGTGCATGTGTGAAAAGAGTGTGTCGATTTCGGATATTTTATCTTTGGAAATTAGTGGGCTATGTTCATTATTATCTTGCCATACACGCCTAGTTACTAGCAGTTTATAAGTGCGGAAATTAAATGCGAATGTAAAGTGCGGAAAGGTAAATGTCCCACGCTATTACATGGCTTGGGGCGATATATAATTTAAAATTTGCGAAAATAAAAGCCTAATTTAAACTATTACATCCCATGATAGCTACATTATTGGAAAAAATAAAATGATAAAGAAAAATCGTCTGAATCGATCAACCTGTAAAAGAATGAGAACTCGGAAAATACGAGATGAATCAAATAAGAGAAAAAATGCAAGTTTTAAAATAAGAAAAATATGACATGCTGGAAATAATATAAATATGCTAAAACAATTTTTTGGGATTTTTTGGATGCAATTTAATAATTAAAAATGAATTAAAAGTGATTTAAATGCAAAATTATGAATAAAAATAAATATGCATGCAAAATTGTATTTTTTAATTTTATAAATTAAATAAAGGTTTTCTGGAAATAATGTAAAAAGAAAAATAATTTTTGATGATTTTTTAATGCAGAAATAAAATTATGAAATTAATTAAAATGATATGCAAAATATTAAAATAATTAGAAAATAGAAAAATATGAGAAAACATGAGTTTTGTAAAAAAAAAGAAGGTGAAACCGGTCCTGGCATGGTTCGAACCCACAACCTTTGAGAGCATCTTGGAACAGGGAGAGCTTTTACGACTACGCCAGCTTGCACTTTGTGTTGGAAAAGACAAAATCCAATGCTTTTGAGTGATGACGTCGTGATGAGTTTGAAACACAACACCGTGTGGACCCCGATAATTCAAACGAACGAATCGAATGTGGATTGCGCCACGCATGCTCCCGGCCTTCCTCAATCAACGCCCGAGCTCCCTACCGCCTCTCCGATGACCAAATCGAGAACAAGCAAAATACGTGGAATAAATGGGAAAAGGGACCCTACCCCTAAATCGACCCTCCGAATCCATTGGTGGCATCATTGTCTTAAAATGCTTGTATAAAGTCGTTCGATTCAAACAAACAAAAGCCCTAGACATGGTAAATCAAGTTTCACACGCTTAAGCTTGCATGAGATGGTTTGTTCCGACCTAATAATCACCGAATCCAAATAAACACACTAAAAGCATTAATGATGCATGAAACATGTAAATCAAAAATAGGAAAATTCCAAACCGTGAGAACCGGATATCGTGATCCGGGCAACTGGCTTGATGTAAGGATTGCTTGACTCGGGATGTCAAGGAACAAGATGGATACGGAACACCTTGAAACTTGCTGCATTTGAAATTGAATTTTCAAGTTTTGAGAAATTTTTGCAAGAATAAGGGTTTGGCTTGAGCTAGGTTTCGTGTTGCTTTCATCCATGATGTTTGGTATTTATAGAGAATTTGATGGCAAAGAGTGAAAAAGATTGATCATTCAATGTGCAATATTTTCTCTTTAAAACAAATCAAATCTTTGAAAAAAATTGATTTTCCTTCCATGTAAGAGGCTAGCACGAATTTGGTAATTGCTATGGGCTATCTTGGACTTCAAGGAAAATATAAATCCAATCCATTTGAAAAAATATCTTATTTTCATATTTTATATAATTTATTTTTGAATTAAATGTTCTAAAATTCAAAGATAAATCATAAAAATAGAAAATCACCATGGCCAAGCATTTATGGGTCAAGAATAATGTCATGAACAAGTTTGGATCAAAAGATTTTAGGCCCATTTGGAAAATTTTGCATTTTGACCAAAATGTCCTTTTGTGCAATCGTCCAAAATCGCCTAACTTCTAATAGTGTATCTTGCTCAATTTTCCACATTTTTGAGTGTTCTTGGACTTTTGAAATATCTAGGAGTCCTCTAACCAACCTTTTGGTCTCATCTCAATTGGAGTTTCCATGCTCAATATATCTTCAAAACAAAAGTTGACTTTTGTTGACTTTGAAAATGACCAGAATGTCTCGAGCCATACCTCTCAAATGAAGCATTTTTGGACATTCTTGTGAGACATGAAGTTGTAGAGAATTGAATTTCCTTCAAAACAAGAGGTGGTGGAAAAATTTCGAGAAAGTATGAAGAAGTTATGATCACCAAAGTTCATTGACTTTTCACCTAAACCCTAATTTAGAAAGTTTGACTTTGAGCAAATCTTGAGTTTTCTTGATGAATCATGATCAACCCTTGATCAAATGATGAATATAACTTCAAAATGAGGATGTTGACCAAAATTATGAAGTTTGACAGTATGTTGACCACCGCTGACTTTTGTCCAATACAACCGATTTTCAACCATCCGAGCAATTGTCTCGAGCAACTTGACTTGTAAGGCTTGAAACTTGACATGGAGAATCTTTGAAGCATACGAGGAGTCATGAAGACCATTGGAGATGTTGGAAGCTCATCTGATTCGAGAATTGCCAAACCCTAGTTTGGGTTGATTGTCTAGGAGAGAGTTTGTCCGATCAACTCGAGGAATCGAGTATGGATGTATGAAATATCTTGAGAAGATGGAGGGAAAATTTTGGGACACCCCCTCGCTCAATCTTCTTGTATCGAAGGTTAGATTGACACGCCTGTTTTCGTGACCAAGGTCGAAGATGATTGAACACCGAGTACACCCGAAAATTTGCACTCGCTGGTGGATGATGCGGAATGGGCTTACAGATTCCATTCGAGAAGGAAGAGACTTCGCTAGGGATGAGTCGACGTGGACTCGATAATGTCGTCAATAGGAAAGTTGATGGGGATGGGCTTAAGATGCCATCCGAGAGATCGATGTCGGGAGTGAGTCGACGCTAGACTGAGATGTTCTGATAGTGGAAGGAGCGCGAGACGGGCTTAAGATGCCATCCGAGGAGTCGATGTTAGACTTCGTGCTCACCTTTGAATGAAGTTATTGGTTTGTATTGGTTTTTAACCAAATATGCAGATTCCAAAGGTGGAGGAACACCGATAAGTAGTGAGATGGGCTTAAGATGCCATCCAAGGCAACCGAGTCGCACGCCGACTCGAGTGCTGATAATAAGGAGGAATCGAATAAATCTTCATGTCGATTACTCGAGAGAGGTAGCATTGGCAAAATGTGGATATCTTCCCGTGCATCGGTGTTGATCCATTGCCTGTTATCGAGGATAACCGGGGCGGTCTTTCGATAGTTTTCCCGCTTGGTTCGGGCTTAATCCCGACCACCGTTTGAGGACAACCAGGCGGTCTTTCGATAGTTTTCCGCTTCTCGGGCTTAATTGGACCACCATCGGAGGACAACCAGGTGGTCTTTCGATAGTTTTCCGCCGATTCGGGCTTAATCTCGACCCGCTTATGCTGAAGTGACTTTCACCGTTTTTTTGAAAACAAGAGAAACTTTGATAGAATATTTGTTAGTTTTATGCAAAGTATGATGCATGACAATGTGTATGAATGACATATGTAATTATGACTTTATGAGAAATGTATGAATGATAAATGTTGTGGTATTTCAAAACATATCCATCTTGAAGAAGATGCGGATGTTCCGCTTGAGGATTTCTCGATCATTGAGGATGAAGATCCCGAGAAGAAAGATAGCTTTGATTCCTCCGCACTATCCGACCAAGCCCGTGCCTAGATGTTGTTGAGGAATATAGAGATCGAGAAACCGTTGTTGGAGATCTCATACATAGACTCCGGGGAGAGTCCGGGAGGCAATTTGTTGGGGATCTTGCATGTAGATCCCGTTGGGAAGAATTAGGAGGCGCCTGGGATGTGGAGTAGATTTCCAAAGGCACTATTGGACCAAGTCTCAAGTCCGGATACCGGAGAAAAGGGAATCGTGGGAGATATTCTCACGATGATAAATACCTTGGTCGAGATGAAGTGTTACTTGTTTGAGACCGACGTAACATTGCTCACTGAGTGGAATCACCGTCAGATTTTCCTCTACTCACTGGGAAGGTTCGTGGTGAGCAACATCTCAGGGGATCAATGCTCATGGGAAATGCACCGTGACTTTCGTCATCTCAATTCCTAGAGCCTGTAGTAATTACTTTTGTATGTCCGTCAGATGTTTGCAAAGAGATTTTTATTGTCAAATGCGATAATCATTCAAAGCAAACGTTGGACTTATTGCAAACGACAACAACAAGAATTGTAAAGAGAAAGAATTTGTATTCATTTGAAATGTATGATGGCCAAGTAGTTTGTACAAAATAAAGGTAAAAAGCTATGCGGAACAATCTCGTTAAGTTCCAACTATGCTAGTACTCATATATTTCAAATATCTCATCTCCTTGTCACAGAGAAAGTGAGTGGACCGATCTTCGCCATTTGAATCTTGAATGCCGATAGTAGTCCGAAGCGTATGATCCGAAGAGACATAGTCGTACGCTTAAATCCCTAACTTTGCCTAGACCGCCTTTCGGTTTTCACTAACGATACCTTTTTTCCCAAGCCGCCTTTTCGTGTTTTCGACTCCGGTATACACATTTTTATATATATCCTTAACTTTGCCCGAACCCTTTGGTTCTCCAGATGCCCTTATTTTTGCCTAGGTCACCGACCTAGCGGGTCTCATGCGTAGTATTTTTGACTATGTCTCGTTCAGTGGTGTGGGAAGTCTTCGCCATCCATGGTGCTAAGTATCATAGTCTACTGAAAACACTGCCTTGACTACAAACGGTCCCTCATAGGTGGGAGTCCATTTTCCCCGATCACCTTGTGGAAGAATGATGCGCTGACTACTAGATCGCCGACTTGGTAGACCTTGCTTGACCTTCTTGTTAAATGCTCGATCATTCGCTTCGTATATCTGCCCATGGCATGGATGCGAAGTCGCTTCTCATCAATCAAGTTAATCTGATCGAGGCGGTCCGAACCCAATCGCCTTCGTTTAACTCGGCCCGAGGACTCGTTGAGGGTATCTCAACTCGATTGGTAGGACCGCCCCACCGACACAAGAGAGAAGGGTTGCCCCGCTGATGTTCGTGTCAGAAAGCGATAACCATGAAGAGAAAATGGTAACATCTCATGCCAATCTTTGTAAGTCATCATCTTCTCAGATAATCTTCTTAATGTTCTTGTTGGCGGCTTCCACAGCGCCATTCATCTTAGGCCGATATGGAGAAGAATTGTGATGCTTGATCTTGAACTGCGCGCAGAGTTCGGTGATCATCTTATTGTTGAGATTGGAACCGTTATCTGTGATAATCCTTTCGGAGTGCCATACCGATGTATAAGATTATGCTTGATGAAACGAGCCACAACATTCTTAGTAACAGATGCGAACGAGGCTGCTTCTACCCACTTGGTGAAATAATCAATTGCCACAAGGATGAAACGATGTCCATTGGAAGCCATGGGCTTGATTTATCTGATCATGTCAATGCCCCACATTGCAAAAGGCCAAGGAGAAGTCAAAACATTCAAAGGTACTGGAGGTACGTACTTTGTCGGCATAACCGCATTTGTGACAAGATCGAGCATAGGTGACAACAACGCCCATGGTGGACCAATAGTTACCGTGCTCAAAATCTTTTTAGCCATTGTATGTCCACCGAGTGGGTACCAAATGCGCCCGTAACTCTTCCATGATGCGTATTGTCGCTCGATCCACAAAGCGGAGTAAGCACAAGTCGGGTTGCGCTTGTATAAGATGTCGCTTAAGGAAGAATTTGGATGCAAATCTTCTCATGAACTTTATCATTGATGATGCCCTCGCTGGATATTCCCGAGTCTCAAGATACCTCTTCACGCCATAGTACCAAGGTTTCTCTTCGTATCAAGCTCGAATAATATATCGTTCACAAACTTCTCGATGATGATCCTGGGAGCCTCGTTGTCCCATATGACCTGAACATAGACGACATAGTAGCCAATGCGTCCGCTAACCGATTCTCTTCTCGTGGAATATGATCAAAAGTGATTTCTTCAAGTAGGGATCTAACCTCGTAACATGCCTCGACACGAATGAGATTCGGATGCTTCGTATCCCACTCGCCTTAACTGACCGATCACTAAAGCCGAGTCTCCATACACTTGTAAGAACTTGATTCTTAAATCAATAGCAGCCTTTAATACCCATAATACACGTCAGATTCGCCATGTTGTTAGTGCAATCAAACATAATATGGCGGTGAAAGGCGATGTCCGTCAAGGGATGTAATGATGGCGCCAATGCCATTGCAAGCGCGTTGAGGCTCCATCGAAACCATAGTCCATCGATCCTTGTTCGTGTCCTTCGTTTGGGCCTCGGTTCTTCACAATCGCTGACTAAAACATCTTCATTTGGAAATTCGAATCAAGATAGACCGATAGTCGCTCACGGCTTGATGAGCCAAATGATCGCTACTACACATCCTTTGATCGCTCGAGAAGTGTACCGATGTCGATCTTGTCAAGATCATCTCGCCATCTTGCTATTCTTCCGGAGATAGCCGGTTCTCAAATATGTATTTTATCGGATCCATCTTGGAAATCAACAAGGTAGTGAGTCAACATATATCGCCTTAGTCGGCGAGCAGCCCAAGCCAAAGCGCTGCAAGTTTTCTCGAGTCACAGTATCTTGTTTCACGCAAAATTTTGCTAAGGTAGTATATCGTGATGCTCTTTTCGACCTGCACTCATCATGTTGCCCCAACACACACCCCATTGAGTTCTCTAACATCGCTAAGTACATGATAAGAGGTCTTCCTTCGGCAAGTGCATCGGATAAGAGGATTCGTAGGTACTCCTCGATTTTGTCAAAAGCGATCCGGCAATCGCTGCTCCACTCTACCACTTGATCCTTCTTAAGTAACTTGAAGATTGGCTCACAAGTAGCGCTTGTGCAATGAATTTGGCAATGTAGTTCAATCGCCCAAGAAACCTCCGACTTCCTTCTGCGGGAGTCGCATCTCTTGAATAGCTTTAACCAAGGGGATCAACTCAATACCTTTCCACTTACAACAAAACCTAGGAGTTTTCCTGATCCGACTCCAAAGGTGCACTTGTTAGGATTAAGTCTTAGTCTCGTATTTCTTCAACCCGCCAAATAGTTTATGCGATGATCGAGATGTTCTTCTTCACCGGATCGAGCTATCATGTCGCCGACGAGACCTCTATCTCGTGATGAATCATGTCGTGAAATAATGTCACCATAGCACGATAAGTGGCACCCGCTTTCAACCGAACGGCATAACCTTGTAGTAGAAAGTGCCCCACCGTAACAAAAGTAGTCTCTCCATGTCTTCGGGCCATTTTGATCCGATTATAACCGAGAAACCATCCATGAAGGAGAAAACCTTATGTCGAGCGGTGTTGTCAACCGTAACATCAATACGAGGAAGTGGGAAATCGCTTTTCTGACTTGCTTTGTTCAGATCTCAGTAATCACACACATTCGTATTCTTGCCATCCTTCTTAGGTACGGGTACCACATTAGCAACCCATCGGGATGGAAGTAATTTAAAACCCAGCGTTGAACTGCTTATAACTTCGGCTTTGATTTTCTCCGACATTTCAGACGATGCATTTAACCTTCGTTTCACCGAGAAAACCTTATTGTTTCGGCAATCGTGTACCACAATATCAATGTCCAAACCCGCATGCCTTCAGATGACCAAGCAAAACCCCGATATAGTCTCGTAGCATCCGAACCAACCTTTCTTTAACACTGCTTCAAGACCCGCCCTATCTTGATCTCTTTTCTGCCTTCGTCAAGACTCCAAATTCACAACCTCGACTTGCTGTGGTGGTCAGATAACTCGCTTCTTGTCAGTAGGCCTAGCAAGTTCTCCCGAATTCACAATCTTCCTCACTTTCGCCTTCGGCTTGGTAGATCGGATTATCAAGTCATATTTAGCAACAGCATAGTCGTTATTAACTAGATTCGAGTGATTCAGTTGTATCACGTGGGTGTATGTAAGAAACACATAGCTTTTGAAGGGTGATAAAGTAAAGAAAGAAAACAAACAATTGAATGCAAAAGTCCAACGAATTTATTGAATGAAAACGCAAACAATGATAATAACCCGCAACGAGCCATGATGCCCGCAAGGCACTAGGCTTTCAAATTTTATTGTTCAAAACATAAAGAAATACGAAAAGCAAAACAAAACAAGAGCAATTACTCCCGACTAAAGGAGATTGGTATGACGCCTTCGCCTTCCAATTGCCGAGTCTCGTTGTCCGAGTCGAAGATCCACTTGTTGATGTCAAGTCATTGCCGCCGCCTTCTATAGCATGGATTCCACTGATGATGCGGAAAGGAAGTTGACCGACACGTCACAAGCGGTCATTCTCGACTTGATGGTGAAGCCTAAACCGCCTTGTAAAATTTGAAAGGAAGATCGTGAGCTGTCCCCAAATAGCACTACCTCCTTCTTCAACAAAGCTGAGCATCTTTCAACGAGGCCATCCTAGGCGGAACTTGTGTAACTTCAGAACGATGTGAGAGTCAACAGCATGACTTTGGGAATTGTTTCAAAGCTTGACAGGAGTCTCAGAATTCACCCTCCACCTCGAGGTATCTAAGGATCAGATGACCCGACCATGTACTTTCTTCACCACACACCGTGAACAACCTTCCTTTCACCGGTACTTCAGCCTAAGGTAGAGGTAATACCGCCCCATGTATCCAAGGGCCCAAGTAGGTAAGAATAAGTTGGACGGATGTCCATGACAAAGAAAGTGGAGTCAAAAGTCTGGAACCGACTTTAACAAGAGTGAGCTTCCAAGCACTGCTCGCTAGAACCATCAAAAGCTCTCACGATTATATCACGGGTCTCGTAACCAACCCTTCGATATCAAGTCGATCAAAAGCGCCTTCGTAGGATATTCGAGCAGTAACCCAGATCAACCAAAACATGAGATATAGGGTTTTCACTCACAGTAGATGCAAGGCTTTGTTGTGTTTCTTTCCGTCCGAGTCAAATCAAGATAGCCTAGGCCGTTGTTGGCACCTGCTAGCAATACAAACTTCAACCTGGTTTGGTAGTGTCTTCGCACGTGAGCATTCTTCGTAAATTTCACCAAGGCATTAGTATGAGCCTCTGAGAACAAGAGCAGAGCAAGCATGGAGATTTTGGACTGAGTCTCGTCCTAACTGCTCCACAACATTGTAATCACTCTTCTTGATGATCTTCGAATTTCTCCATTTCTTGTTTGGAGGTGTCTTCAAGAACTTCCTTTGGTACCGGCCGAAAGGTGATGAGTCACTAGTTCTTTCCCTCTAGCTGGGAATGGATTGAATAGCTAGAATGCGAAATGGAGTCGCGATGTCTTTCGAGGAGAGATATCCGAGAGAATACCCTTCCAGCCTCGGTCACCTTACTAGATCCGTGATGTTGTCAATGTCGAATGGTGGCTTCAATCGTAAGATCTTCCATGGTCGAGGGTCTTGCTTGACGCCATGATAGTAAACATCACCCATAATTCCAAGGGATAGCTTTGTCGAGGAATGGAACTCGGTCCGGGAGAAGTAATGATGAGAGGTGCCACTCTAGGCAGTGATCGAGAGGAAACTTATAGTGTTAACATCAAGATAGTCTTCTGGAAATCACACCCCATCCGGTTGCCTTAACATCCTCAATAGGAATCTTGTAGCCAGAACAATGGTACTTCACCATGTAATCATACTTTCCACTTGGTCCCTAAGGTATCCCACACGATGGTGCAGCTTCATCTACATTATCGATCTTCGCTTAGACATATCTTCACACGCTCCGACAAAGTGGTTTTAAATAGTATCTCACGGTTGTCCATCATGCATCGAACACGCCTTCTCAACCAAGCACAACCGGCTGTACCGGGCACCAACTAATTCTCCGGGCATCCTGATTGACACCGCTTGCAAAGAAATTCTTCTTAATACCATCGAGGGATGGTCAAGTCATCTACGTTGAAAACATAAGTATCGCCACCAACAAAGATTGAACTCTTGTCGTGATTAGCATAGGCGCGTTGATCACATTCGAGTCTCAACAGAGGATCAAACTCAACTGCTTAGCTTCAATCATATCTTGAATCTTGTTCTTCGAGCCCAACAATCATCAAGATTATGTCCCGGCTATTGGAATGGTAAGCACACTTAGCATTAGGATTCTATCTCGGGAGGAAGTGTTGACATTCGGGAGGATCCTCAAGGTAATCAACTCGCTTTCAACATGTGTTGCAAGGCTTGACAATGGCATGTTGATCTTCAGAACCGCCTCGTGGCGCACTCGATACGCCCTGTCTCGCCGAGGTCAGCCGACGAGGATCGAGATCACAACCGCCCACGATTGAGGCCACGGTCTTGGCTCGGCTTTTCCCATACACAAGATTAGTTTCTTTTTACCCCAAAAGATCTCTTCAGCATTCAAGATGACTCCACCGAATCTTCCCACTTTGATACCACTTCGACACGTCATCAATATCACTGTGAATCCGTCAAGAGTCTCCAATCGATGATGAAGAATGGGCCTGCTGTTCCCTATAAACATATCAACCAACTCCCTATGGACAAGGGTGGTTGAACTCGCCCGCTAGATCTCCTTTCGAGCATACCTTGAACTTCTCGTCACGACCCATAGACATGCTTTATAGTCGCATGAGTGGGTGTCAATTCAAGATTGTACTATACCGTTCAGAAAGCATCAACTAAGTCACCCAAGTACGGATACGGTCATTCTCATAATACCATTCCAATTGAGTTCTGAAACTCTCTTGAAAATAGTGCATCCACAACTTCTCGTCATCGCTGGGATTGATCTTCCGAACATAGGACTTCAAATGCAACTGGGCAAGACACGCCATCATACTTAGCAAAAGTAGGAACTTTGAACTGGGAGGAATCACAACACCTGAACGAGACTCGATCATCAAAATTCAAATGACATCTTCGTGTTTTCCACAAAGATTCAAACGGTCTTCAAGTCGTTGTACTTGTCATCTTCATCGTAGTATTGTCCATTATCATAGTTCTTCTCAAGTTCAGCCGACCGCCTTCACCATCACCCTTGTTACTTTGCTCATCTTCCTTCTTGACACTTCCTTCGAGAGCTTAATTCGACTAACCACTTAGGACCTCCTTGTAGCTTCACCCATGTCGAGGAGACCAACAACCTTCTTCTTTTCGTTGATGAGCTTCTTCAAATCTTCTTGGCCTTGGACCAAACGGTGAACATCTCTAAACCGAGCATTCGAGCTCAAGATCTTTGAAAGACTGCTCAAGAGCCATTTCGCTAAAATAAATAGCGAGCAAATGAGAAACCAATCTTCAATGTACTTGTGATGCAATGTTATGCTATGATATGCAATGTTTATGCGAATGCAATGCAATGTTTTCAAGGACCTTAGAGATTTAAATTTGTTAAACAAGCAATGAACAAACATTTATTAGTACTTTTTCATTATTCTTTTCTTTTAAGTACAAGAGATAGTTCAAAACAATAAAAGAAAACATATAAATCCTAAAGCTCTAAGTCTCCCATGGTCGCTTCCTTGGTGCCGATGTAGGCTGATGTTTCGCCTCTCGTGAAGTAGCTTGGTCAACTCTAACACTTTCTTCTCGCCTGCATAACACTGAGCTTCAAAGGTATCCTCTTCCTTGAGTTGAATCCAAGATCTCTTCAAGTATTCAAAATCGAGGCATGTCTGGATAGAGAACAGATAGGTACGCCACCCATAGCAACAGTTCCATAATTACCGTAAACAAAGCGTGAATGGCATCATGAGGTTTCGAGCTCGAGCTCGCACCCATTTGAGGTAAGGTTCCCAAGGAATGGAGTTCGTGCCCCAAAGTCTTGGTATCGCCTTCTTTACCATGCCCCAAGCGCCATGAACCTTCGCTTGCATTGAGATCGTGATTGTAGTCGAACACAATATCTTGGAGAAGCATATCATGCGGTCATCTCTTTCGAGCAAAACCAAACCGACGTAGAGCTAAAGAAGGTTGTAAGTAATACCTCCCTTATACCAAGTAGCGGTACATTAGGGAATTCTCCACAACGCCAATGAAGGTGAAACTTTTGAGAGAAAAGATTCCAACGGATATCCGAATGAGAGAGTGACATTAACCTCGAGACCATCTCATCCTTTGTTCATTCTTCAAAACCGATGAAGGAAGGTGCTAAATAAACCACCGAAAGTAACGATACAACACATGAGAGTTCCTCTCTTAGTAGTACGAGTGTGGAGAGAATGTAGAATGTCTCCAAGTAAGGTAGGCATCGAATCATGGTAAGAAACAACTTGATGGCGCTGACATCTATGAATTGATCCGAGTTAGGAATAGAACCAAACCATAGATTAGCAAGGCCACAATGTCTTCAAATGCATGGAAACTCATAACTTTGAGGAATTCCTGCTTTCTTAATTAGGAACTGGAAAGTAAACCCTTAACTCCACTTGTTTCCCAATTGGCTTCAATGTCCGAGCGCTTAAGATGTAAGGTCGATGCAATGTTCATTCTAGGAACCTTTTCTAGACCGTGAATGGCATTTGGTCAAGAATAGGTACCCAAGTAGCTTAGAGAACTCTTCCAAGGTAGGAACCAACCGATAACTGGGAATGTAAAGCAATGGTGTTTTGATCAAGAACCGAATAGACATGCATCATATGTTCTTCAAAACCGAGATAACCAATCAAGTAGATAACCATGTTTGGATGAACCGAACATGGTCGGAATTTCGTAAACCAATTCTTTGAGTTGAGAAGGTATACCCATGAAGTTGATTCGGATAGTCTTTCTAGAAGCCATAATCCCTACAAAACAGAGCAAAGATAAATCCCTAGGTCCTTGAAATAGTTAGAAATGATATGCAATGCAAATGATGTCATGATGTCATGTTTGGCACACACAAATAATTCACACAATGAGCCTAGGTTTAAGGCTTGTATGAGGTATAGGTGATTACCCTACCAAAAGTTCGAGTTGGTTCAACCCGTCCTATAATAGTAACCGGTTCTAGTAATCTCATATCATCGATCTTTCTCAGAGGCGCTTATTTCAATACTACCAAGTGGTCGATCAAAATGTCCCAAAAGTCCGATCTCAATGAGCGTAGCATCGAGTATCAACCAACCTTAGTCTCAAGACCAAAGCCGCCATCTCACTACCTTCTAATGGCCAAGATGGGTCAATTAAGGTTCTAAAAGTTTAGTTAGCTGATGACACCACGCAGAAGCCAAATACTATCCTCAACTTGGAAATGAAGAGTATCAGGACATCCAAAGTGTCACGCTAACGTAGCCATCATGTTGACCGTTTTGATATACGTCTAACGGTCGCGAGGATTTATTGCTACTTACCTAAAAGGAAACCAGGATCCGGGTGTAGGATCCCCCACAAATATAATACCCAAGCAACCCTTAAAGATAAAGCAAGCAAGTCAAACAGAAAGCAATAAAGATGAAAACCCTAAGGTAATTCTCTCTTTAGGGTGGTCCCCAGCAGAGTCGCCAGTTCTGTAATACGGAGAACTGAATTTTTAGTGTTTTTGTATCGCAAATGTGCGGATAGCAAGAGTCGCCACCGACTTTTATTTTTATCCAATTAAGGGAAGGTAAAAGTACAAAAAGACCTTCGTTAGATTCTCGAGTAAGGAGAAGGTTATGAAAAGGGAAGGTATTAGCACCCTTTCCATCCGTAGTTATCTACGGCTCTTAGTTGCTCTTAGATCACTTTAAAATGGTGCTTTTGTGTGTTTGACAAAATGTTTTGAAAAGGCATTTCGCTTTGACTTTGTAATGATTCATGTAGGAATGTATACAAAGTGTTTGGAAATGTTTCGCTTTTGAAAAGAGTTTGAACTTTGACAAAAGTGTGAGGTGTGAAAAGTATTTTGATCGAGCAAGCAACTAAAAGTCTTATTACCTACTCGTAATTGGTCGCTTTGTATTGTTTTACGCCTTTAGAATAGTGTCATCCATACCATTAGTTGGTAGGTAACTCTCATTTGTTGGATGTAAGCGGACATTCGAAGGGACATCGATGGTCATAGAAAGCAACTGTAGGAAGTATCCTAGCACATTCAAGGACTATCATCATTTTCGTAGGCGACAATCGAGGGTCAAGATCATGTATTCGGAGGCGACATCATGGGTCTATGATCTTTGTATCGAAGGGACTATGATGATTTGTTTTGAAGGCAACGTGCTAGAATACCTCTGCTCGAGGGACACGACCATTTTGAATTCAGAAAGCAACGAGAGAGAATTACCCTAAGGTGCATGTGTGAAAAGAGTGTGTCGATTTCGATATTTTATCTTGAAATTAGTGGGCTATGTTCATTATTATCTTGCCATACACGCCTAGTTACTAGCTTTATAAGTGCGGAAATTAAAATGCGAATGTAAAGCGAAAGGTAAATGTCCTACGCTATTACATGGCTTTGGGCGTATACATAATTTAAACTTTATGGAAAATAAAAGTCTAATTTAAACTATTACATCCCATAGACAGTTACATTATTGGAAAAATAAAATGATAAAGAAAATCGTCTGAATCGATCAACCCAGAAAAGAATGAGAACTCTAAAATACGAGATGAATCAAATAAGAGAAAAAATGTTAGAAAAATGCAAGTTTTAAAATAAGAAAAATATGACATGTGGAAATAATATAAATATGCTAAAACAATTTTTGGGATTTTTTGATGCAATTTAATAATTAAAATGAATTAAAAGTGATTTAAATGCAAAATTATGAATAAAAATAAATATGCATGCAAAATTGTATTTTTAATTTTATAAATTAAATAAAGGTTTTCTGAAATAATGTAAAAGAAAAATAATTTTGATGATTTTTAATGCGAAATAAAATTATGAAATTAATTAAATGATATGCAAAATATTAAAATAATTAGAAAATAGAAAATATGAGAAAACATGAGTTTTGTAAAAAAGAAGGTGAAACCGGTCCCGGCATGGTTCGAACCCACAACCTTGAGAGCATCTTGGAACAGGAGAGCTTTTACCACCACGCCACTTGCACTTTGTGTGGAAAAGACAAAATCCAATGCTTTGTGATGACGACGGCCGTGATGAGTTCAAACACAACTCGTGGACCCCGATAATTCAAACGAACGAATCGAACGGATTGCGCCACGCATGCTCCTCGCCGGTCTTCCTCAGTCAACGACGCCGGAGCGCTAGCTCCGGTCGTCTTCTCCGATGACCTGAAATCGAGAACAAGCAAAATACGGAATAAATGGGAAAAGGGACCCTACCCCTAAATCGACCCTCCCGAATCCATTGGTGGTATCATTGTCTTAAAATGCTTGTATAAAGTCGCTCGATTCAAACAGCTCGAAAAGCCCTAGACATGGTAAATCAAGTTTCACACGTTTAAGCTTGCATGAGATGGTTTGTTCCTGACCTAATAATCACCCTGAATCCAAATAAACACACGAAAAGCATTAATGATGCATGAAACATGTAAATCGAAAAATAGGAAAATTCCAAACCGGTGAGAACTGGATATCGTGATCTGGGCAACCTGGGCTTGATGTAAGGATTGCTTTGGACTCTTGGGATGTCAAGGAACAAGATTGATAGGAACACCTTGAAACTTGCTGCATTTGAAATTCAATTTCAAGTTTTGAAATTTTTGCAAGAATAAGGGTGGCTTGAGCTAGGTTTCGTGTTGCTTGTCATTCCATGATGTTTGGTATTTATAATGAGAATTTGGATGGCAAAGAGAGTGAAAAAAGATTGATCATTCAATGTGCAATATATTCTCTTTAAAACAAATCAAATCTTTGAAAAAAATTGATTTTCCTTCCATGTAAGAGGCTAGCACGAATTTGGTAATTGCTATGGGCTATCTTGGACTTCAAGGAAAATATAAATCCAATCCATTTGAAAATATCTTATTTTCATATTTTATATAATTTATTTTGAATTAAATGTTCTAAAATTCAAAGATAAATCATAAAAATAGAAAATCACCATGGCCAAGCATTTATGGGTCAAGAATAATATCATGAACAAGTTTGGATCAAAAGATTTTAGGCCCATTTGGAAAATTTTGCATTTTGACCAAAATGTCCTTTTGTGCAATCATTCAAAATCGCCCAACTTCTCAATAGTGTATCTTGCTCAATTTTCCACATTTTTGAGTGTTCTTGGACTTTTGGAAAGCTCCAGAGTCCTCTAACCAACCTTTTGGTCTCATCTCAATTGGAGTTTCCATGCTCAATATATCTTCAAAACAAAAGTTGACTTTTGTTGACTTTGAAAATGACCAATGTTCGAGCCATACCTCTCAAATGAAGCATTTTTGACATTCTTGTGAGACATGAAGTTGTAGAGAATTGAATTTCCTTCAAAACAAGAGGTGGTAGAAAATTTCGAGAAAGTATGAAGAAGTTATGATCACCAAAGTTCAGCTTGACTTTTCACCTAAACCCTAATTTAGAAAGTTTGACTTTTGAGCAAATCTTGAGTTTTCTTGATGAATCATGATCAACCCTTGATCAAATGATGAATATAACTTCAAAATGAGGATGTTGACCAAAATTATGAAGTTTGACTGTATGTTGACCACGCTTGACTTTTGTCCAATACAACCGATTTTCAACCATCCGAGCAATTGTCCGAGCAACCTTGACTTGTAAGGCTTGAAACTTGACATGGAGAATCTTGAAGCATATGAGGAGTCATGAAGACCATTGGAGATGTTGGAAGCTCATCTCGATCTCGAGAATTGCCAAACCCTAGTTTGGGTTGATTGTCTAGAGAGAGTTTGTCTCGATCAACTCGAGGAATCCTCGAGTATGGATGTATGAAATATCTTGAGAAGATGGAGGGCAAATTTGGGGTATGACATCGATGAAGATGTAAAAGAGATCAAGATAGGAGCGGTTCTGAACAAAGTTAAAGAAAGATTGGTTCGTGCCACAGACTATATTGAGGTTTTTGATTGGTCATATGACATGCCAAGTTTAGACATTGATATTGTGGTACACCAATTGCCGACAAAAGAAGGTTTTTTCCAAAGAAATGTAATGTCTGTGTGAGATGTCGAGAAAATCAAAGCCAAAGTTATGAAGCAGCTCAACGGGGTTTCTTAGTTCTTATCCACAAAGGTAGCTAATGTGGTGCCTGTGCTCAAGAAGGATGGCAAGGTACGATGTGTGTGGATTACATAGATTTGAACAAAGCGAGTCCGAAAGACGATTTTCCACTACCTCATATTGATGTTCTAGTCGACAACACCGCCAACACAAAGTTTTCTCCTTCATGGATGGTTTCTCCGCATAATCGATCAAAATGGCTCCTCAAGACATGGAGAAGACTACTTGCTACCTAGGGGCACTTCTCTATAAGGTCATGTCGTTTGATCAAGAACGCAGCGCCACTTATCAAAGCTATGGTGATGTTATTTCATGACATGATTCATCATGAGATAGAGGTCTACGCCGACATATGATAGCTCGATCACGCATCAAGAAGAACATCTTAATCATCTACTAAACTATTTGACAGTTGAAGAAGTACAAACTAAGACTTAACCTAACAAATGCACCTTTGGGGTCGATCCAGAAACTCTTAGGGTTTGTTGTCGTGGTAAAGGTATTGAAGTTGACCCAACTAAGGTTAAAGCCATTCAAGAGATGCCCACCAAGACCGAGAAGGAAGTTAGAGGTTTCCGATCAACTCCATTGCCGATTCATTGCACATCTAATCGCTACTTGTGAGCCAATCTTCGTTATCAAGAAAGATCAAGTGGTAGAATGGAACGAGGATTGCCAAATCGCTTTTGACAAAATCAAGGAGTACCTATGTAATCCTCCTATCCCGATGCCAATCAAGGAAGACCTCTTATCATGTACTTACTAAAGTTGTTAGAGAACACAATGGTGTGTGTGGGGCAACATGACGAGTGTGGTCGAAAAGAGTATGCAATATACTACCTTAGCAAAAGTTTACCGATCGTGAAACAAGATACACAAATGAGAAAACTTACATCATTATGCTCACGACTAAGACAAGATATGTTGACTCACACTACCTTATTGATTTCCAAGATGGATCCGATAAAATACATATTTGAGAAACCACTCTCCGAAGAATAGCAAGGTGGCAAATGATCTTGACCGAATACGACATCCAAGACACTTCTCGTAAAGCAATCAAAGGAAGTGTAGTAGCCGATCATTTGGCGATCGTCAGCAGATGACTATCACCTATGCGCTCAATTTCCATGAAGATGTTTTACTAGTCATCGACAGAAGAACCAGCCCGCACGAAAGACCGAACAAGGATCCCGATGGACTATGGTCTTTGATGGAGCCTCAAACGCACTTGGCAATGGCATTACGCCATCATTACATCCCCGCAGCGGACATACTCCTTTCACCGCCAGATTATGTTTCAGCTTAACAACATGGCCGAGTACTAAGCGCATTATGGGTATCAAAGTCGCTATTGACTTAAGAATCAAATTCTTACAAGTGTATGGAGACTCACTTTGGTGATCACTGATTATGGAGGGATACAAAGCATCCAAATCTCATTCCAGATCGAGAGCATGTTTCGAGTTTGATCCCCTACTTCAAAGAGATTACTTTTGATCACATTCCACGAGAAGAGAATTAGTTGGCAGACGCGTTAGCTACTATGTCGTCTATGTTCAAGGTCAGATGGGACAACGAGGCTCCCTAGATCATCATTGAGAAGTTTGACGAACCAAAGATATTGTTATGAACTTGATGCGTAAGAGAAACCTTGGTACTATGACGGAAGAGGTATCTTGAGACTCGTGAATATCCCGCAGGGCATCCACAATGATAAGAAGTTCTTGAGAAGATTTGCATCCAAATTCTTTCTCAAAGACACATCTTATACAAGCGCAATCACGATTTGTGCTTATCACTGTGTAGATCTGAAAATGGAACGTATCATGGAAGAGTTACACGCGCATTTGGTACCCACTCCAAAGGGTCATACAATGGCTAAGAAGATTTTGAGAACGGATACTATTGGTCCACCATGGAAGTTGATTGTCACCGTTATGCTCAATCTTGTCACAAATGCCGACGATGCATAAAGTGCACGCATTCTGCCTCCGAATGTTCTAACCTCCTTGGCCTTTTGCAATATGGGGCATTGACATGATCGGAGAAATCAAGCCCACAGCCCAACGGACATCGCTTCATCCTTGTGGCAATTGACTATTTCACCAAATGGGTAAAGCACTTTGTTCGTGATCTCTGCTATCAAGAATGTTGTGGCTCGATTCATCAAGCATAATCTTATCGGTCATGGCACTCCGAAAGGATTATCATAGATAACGGCTCTAATCTCAACAACAAGATGATCACCGAACTCGCATCAGCTCAAGATCAAACATCACAATTCTTCTCCATATCGACCTAAGATGAATGGCGCCGTGGCCGCCAACAAGAACATTAAAAGATTATACGTAAGATGATAGTGACTTACAAAGATTAGCATGAGATGTTACCATTTGCTCTCCACGGTTATCGTGACCACAAGACGAACATCAACAGGGCAACCCCTTCTCTTGTATACAGATGAAGCAGCCCTACCTATCGAGGTTCGATACCTCAACCGTAGTCCTCCAGACACGAGAGCTGCTTAGGACGATTGATTCGCATCCTTGACCGATTAATTTGATTGATGATAAACGATCGATCCATCCGCCATGGACAGATCTATCGTTTAATGATCGAGCATTTAATAAGAAAGTCAAGCACCGAGTCTACCAAGCTCGGTGATCTAGTAGTCAAGCGATCATTCTTCCACAAGGTGATCCAAGGGCAAGTGGACTCCCACCCATGAGGGACCATTTGTAGTCAAGATGATTTTCCATGAGCTATGATACTTAGCACCATGGATGGTGAAGACTTCCCACACTGTGAACGCAGACATAGTCAAAAATACTACGATAAAGAGACCCGCTAGGTCGATCGACCTAGGCAAAAAAGGGCATCCCGGCGAACCAAAAGGGTTCGTGCAAAAACTAAGGATATATACAAAACATGTACACCCGCAAGTCGAAAACTTGAAAAGGCGGTTGCAAAAAGGGTATCCCAGATCGAAAACCCGAAAGGGCGGTCTAGGCAAAAGTTAGGGATTTAAGCGTACGAATGTGTCTCGTCCAGATGACCTTCTTCCAGACTACTACTATCAACGTTCAAGGTTCAAATGGCAAAAATCAATTCACTCGCTTTCTACTGACAACAAGGAGATGAGATAGTTGAAATATATGAGTACTAGCATAGTTGGAACTTAACGAGATTGTTTCCATGTAGCTTTTACTTTTCTTGTGTACAAACTACTTGGCCATACGCCGCATTTCAAATTAATACAAGTTCTTTCTCTTTACAATTCTCACTATTGCTGTTTGCATAAAGTCCAACGTTTGCTTTGAATGATTATATGCATCTGACAATAAAAATCTATTCACAAGCATGCGAAAAGTGAACATACAAAAGTAATTACTATAGTCTCCAGGAATTGAGATGACGACGAAAGTCACCAAAACATAATCCCCACAGAGGTTCCACTCACAACAAACCTTCCCCCAGCGGAGTATACGTTAGTCCCCGAGCAGTGATTCCACTCAACTTAACCCGATTATACCAGTATTCAAGCATAATATTTCATCCCCAACTGAGGTATTTATCCCTAGCAGAATATCTCTCAACAATCATCGTTCCCCCGGCAGCAGTAGTATCCAGACTTGAAACATGGTCAGATAGTGCATCGGAGGAAACCTACACTCTTATTCCCCATCCGAGGTTTCAAGTGCTCCGCATCCTTCTAACCGGTCTCCCAAAGAATCACAAATACTCACAGGATTTATGCGCAAGATCCCCAGTAGATTACCTCCTAGATTCTCTCCTGCAGGGTCTACGTACAAGATCCTCAACAGCGCGTCTCTCGATCTCTACCACCCTCAACGATATCTAGGCTCAAGACTTGTTCAGATAGTACATCGGAGGAATCAAGGTTATCTTTCTTCTCAGGGTTCCTAACTGCTTCCCCTGCGTAAGTCGAAATCTCCGCGTAACATCCACATCTTCCTCAAGATGGATATGTCTTGAAATACCACAACATCTATCATTCATACATTATTCATGAAAGTCATAATTTGTGCATATGTCATTCATAGACATTGTCATGCATCATAATTTGCATAGGACTAACAATACTCTATCAAAGTTTCTTTTTTTTCCCCAAAAAAACAGGTGAAAATCATTTATGAAAAAAACAGGTCCAGGATTAATACCCGAAGCCAAACGGGAAAACTATCTGAACAACCGCCCTAGTTGTCCTTCGACAACAGGTCCAGGGTTAATACCCAAAGCCAAACGGGAAAACTATCTGAACGACCGCCCTAGTTGTCCTCCCGACAATGATCCGAGATTAATACCCGGCCGACGGAAAACTATCTGAACGATCACAAGTTATCCTCCGATAACAGGCATTGGATCAATACCCGAAGCACAACAGGGAAGCTATCCACATTTTTCCAACTATTATCCCCTCAGAGTAATCAAGACGAAGATTTGTTCTGACTCTCTCTTATTGTCAACAGCAACTACAGAGTCTAGCGTACGACTCAGTTGCCTTGGATGGCATTGTCATACCCCAAAATTTGCCCTCCATCTACTCAAGAGATTTCATACATCCATACTCAAGGATTCCTCAAGAGTTGATCAGACAAACTCTCTCCTAGACAATCAACCCAAACTAGGGTTTGGTGTCTCTCAAGTCAAGATGAACTTCCAACATCTCCAATGGCCTTCATGTCTCCTCATATGCTTCAAAGATTCTCCATGTCAAGTTTCAAGCTTTACAAGTCAAGTTTCCTCGACAATTGCTCGATGGTGAAAATCGGTTGATTGACAAAAAGTCAATGTGGTCAACATACATCAAACTTCATAATTTTGGTCAACATCCTCATTTTGAAGTTATATTCATCATTTGATCAAGGGTTGATCATGATTCATCAAGAAAACTCAAGATTTGCTCAAAAGTCAAACTTTCTAAATTAGGGTTTCTAGGTGAAAAGTCAATCGAACTTTGACCGATCATAACTTTCTCATACTTTCTCGTAAATTTTTCCACCACCTCTTGTTTTGAAGGAAATTCAATTCTCTACAACTTCATGTCTCACAAGAATGTCCAAAAATGCTTCATTTGAGAGGTATAGCTCAAAACATTACAGTCATTTTCAAAGTCAACAAAAGTCAACTTTTGTTTTGAAGATATATTGAGCATGGTAACTCCAATTGAGATGAAACCAAAGACATTGTTTATAGGACTCTTAGAGCTTCCAAAAGTCCAAGAACACTCAAAATGTGGAAAATTGAGCAAGTTACACCATTCACAAGTTGGGCAATTTTGAAAGAATGCACAAAGAGAGATACTTCAAAAATCAAATCTTTTGCAAATGGGCTTGCTTTTCTTCATCCAAACTTATTCCTCATACAATTAGGAATATCCAAGCCCAATGCCACGAATTTTTGATTTATTTTTCTATTTAATTTTGAATTTATTCATTTAAATACAAATTAAATTTTAAAATAAATTAAAAAATCAAAATTAATTGAAAGATTGATTTTATTCCTTCCTTGAGATTCAAGAAATTCATTAAAAGCCAAAAATTTCAAATTTGACAAAAAGGCAAGATTGGATTGAAATTGATCAAGTTTTGAAAATTTGATTTTCATGAAAAAATCAAATTTGATTATCATTGAATGGTGATCAAATCTTTCCCAAAACAATGCCAAATCCATCCAGCATATATACCTGATGCATACCAATCACAAGAAAAACGAAAAAATTGCCTTGGAAACCCTATTCTCAAACTGAAAAAATCGTGTTCTTGAAGCAAAGTGCAATCATACTTCCACTGCTTTCCATCGATTTTAAGGTGTCCAACAGATTCCTTGATATCTCTTGAGTCAATCCGCACTTACATTGCTCAAATCCATTCGTAATCGTGAAACCGTGTTTGGTTTGTTCTTGAAAATCTCAAAATCGATTTCTCATATTCATGCATTATTAACTTGTTTTGATTGTTTGTTTGTGTTTAGAATCAAGTTTGCAAACTTTCTGGGTGCTTTAATTGAATTTCCATGGCCGGGAATGCATGACACCATTGTTAGGGTTCCTGAACACGTTTTAGGGTTTTACGAAACAGGAAAAATTGGACCATGAGACCATGACCAATGAACTCTAACGATGCGGAATCGAATCATGTATTTACAATGCATTTATATTACTTGTGCTTGATTTTCCATGTAGGGGCTCAGGCCGAAGAAAGACCGACGCTAACTTTTGAAAATTCAAAACGAAGAAGATGACTGGATGGCGCGAGATCGTGGCAATGGGAAAGCGACGCGTGTGAAAATCCATTCGATCCGTATTTCAAACAGCCAAGCACACATGGCGCAGTGGTTAAGGCGTTCACTATTCCTGGATCCTCTCCCATGTCCGAGTTCGATCCCTAAATTTTCTTTTCTTTTTCCAAACTTGCACTATTTTCTTATTTTTCTATATTTAATATTTTCCATACAATTTTAATTAATTTCCACATTTTATTTCTGCATCAAAAAATTACCAAAAAATATTTTCTTTTTACATTTATATTCTGAAAATCTTTATTTAATTTAATAAATTAAAAAACATATTTTTGCATGCATATTTATTTTTTATTTGTAATTTTGCATTTAAATCATTATAAATTCATTTTAAATTACTAAATTGCATTTAAAAAATCCCAAAAAATTATTTTAGCTTATTTATCTTATTTCCAGCATGTATTAATTTTCCCATATTAAAATTTGCATTTTTCTAACATTTTTTCTCTTGTTCGATTCATATTGCATTTTCCGAATTCTTCTTTTTGTACAGGTTGATCCGATTCAGACGATTTTCTCTTTATCATTTTATCGTATTATTTTCCAATTATGTAACTGTATATGGGATGTAATAGTTTAATTTAGGATTTTATTTTCCGCATTTTAAATTATGTATCTGCCCCAAAGCCATGTAATAGCGTAGGACATTTACATTTCCGCACTTTACATTCCGCATTTTACTTTCCGCACCCTATAAATTGCTAGTAATTAGGCGTGTATGGCAAGACTAAAATTGAACATAGCCCACTAACTTCAAGATAAAATATTCTGAAGTCGACACACTTCTTTCACACACGCACCCCTTAGGGTAATTCTCTCTCGATGCCTTTCGATTCACCATGGTCATGTCCTCGAACGTAGAGGTATTCTAGCACCGCTGCCTTCCAAACAAATCATCATAGTCCCTTCGATACAAAGATCATAAGACCCACGATGTCGCCTCCGAATACATGATCTTGACCTCGATTGTCGCCACGAAAAATGATGATAGTCCTTCGAATGTGCTAGGATACTTCCTACAAGTTGCTTTCTATGACCATCCGATGTCCCTTCGAATGTCCCGCTTACATCCAACGAATGGAGCTACCTACTAACTAATGGTATGGCTAGCACTATTCTAAAGGAATGTAGAACAACAAAACGACCAATTCGAGTGGGTAAATAAGACTTTTAGTTGCTTGCTCTATCAAATGCTTTTCACACCACACACTTTTTTCAAAGTTCAAATTCTTTTCAAAGTTCAAAACATTTCGAACACTTTGTATACACTCCTACATGAGTCATTACAAAGTCAAAGCGAAATGCCTTTTTCAAAACATCTTTGTCAAACACGTAAAGCAATTTTAAAAAGTGATCTAGAGCAACTAAGAGCCGTAGATAACTACGGATGGAAAGGGTGCTAATACCTTCCTTTTCATAACCATTCTCCGCACTTTAATCTAACGAAGGTCTTTTTCTTACTTTTACCTTCCCTTAATGGATAAAAATAAAAGTCGGTGGCGACTCTTGCTATCCGCACATTTGGATACAAAAATCCTACAAAGTCGGTTCACAGACATGTAATGGCGACTCTGGGAAACACCCTAAAAGAGAGAATTGCCTTAGGGATTTCTAGATAACTTTATTGCTTTTTGTTTGACTTGTATGCTTTATCTTTAAGGGTTGCTTGGGTATTATATTGTTGGGGGATCCTACACCCGGATCCGGTTTCCTTTTAGGTAAGTGGCATTAGATCATCGCGACCGCTAGACGATAACTAAACGGTCAACATGATGGCTACGCTAGCGTGACACTTTGGTTGTCCCGATACTCTTCATTCCCAAGTTGAAGATAGTATTTGGCTTCGTGGTGTCATCAAGCGCTAACTAAACTTTTAGAACCTTAATTGACCCATCTTAGCCATTAGAAGGTAGTGAGATGGCGGCTTTGGTGTAGACCGAGGTTGGTTGATACCGATGCTACGCCTCATTGAGATTAGAATTTTGGGACATTTTCGATCGACCACTTGGCCGTCAGATTGAAATAAGCGCCTACGAAAGATCGATGATGTGAGATTCCTAGAACCCTACTATTATAGGACAGATGAACCAACTCAAACTTTTGGTAGGGTAATCACCTATACCTCATGCAAGCCTTAAACCTAGGCTCATTGTGTGAATTGTGTGTGTGCTAAACATGACATCATAACATCATTCGCATTGCATATCATTTCTAACTATTTCAAGGACCTAGGGATTTATCTTTGCTCTGCTTTGTAGGGATTATGGCTTCTAGAAAGACTATCCGAATCAACTTCATGGGTATCCCTTCTCACTCAAAGAATTGGTTTCGAGATTCCCGACCATGCTCGGCTCATCAAAAGACATGGTTATCTACTTGACTTGGTTATCTCGGTTTTGAAGAAGATATGATGCATGTCCTATTTCATTCTTTGATCCGAAACACCATTGCTTTACATTTCCGATTATCATTGGTTCCTACCTTGGAAGAGTTCTCTAAGCTACTTGGGTACCTATTCTTGATCAAATGCCATTCACGGTCTAGAAAAGGTTCCTAAGACATTGCATCCGCTTTACATCTTAAGCGCTCGATATTGAAGCCAATTGGGAAACAAGAAGGAGTTAAGGGTTTACTTCCAAGTTTCTAATTAAGAAAGCCCGAGAATTCCTCAAAGTTATGAGTTTCCATGCATTTGAAAATATTGTGGCCTTGCTAATTTATGGTTTGGTTCTATTTCCTAATTCGGATCAATTCATCGATATCAATGCCATCAAGTTGTTCCTTACCCGCAATCATGTGCCTACTTTACTTGGAGATATTCTACATTCTCTCCACACTCGTACTACTAAGAGACAAGGAACTCTCATGTGTTGTATACCGTTACTTTCAAGGTGGTTTATTTCGCACCTTCCTCCATCCGTTTTGAAGAATGAACAAAGGTTGAGATGGTCTCAAAGACTAATGTCACTCTCTCATTCAGATATCCGTTGGAATCTTTTCTCTCAAAAGGACTTCACCTTCATCGAGCGTTGTGGAGAATTCCCTAATGTACCACTCCTTGGTATAAGGGGAGGTATCACTTACAACCCTTCTCTAGCTCTACGCTTGGTTTTGCTCAAGAGATGGTCCACATGATATGCTTCTCCAAGATATTGTGTTCGACTACAACCACGATCTCCGATTACCAAGGTTCATACACGCTGGGGCATGGTAAAGAAGACGATACCAAGACTTTGGGGCACCAACTCCATTCCTTGGGAACCTTACCTCAAATGGGTGCGAGCTCGAGCTCAAAACCTCATGATGCCATTCACGCCTGCTCTACCAGAATTATGGAACCTGCTATAGGTGACGACCCTACTCGTTCTCCATCCCGACATGCCTACCGATTTTGAAGACTTGAAGAGATCCCGGATTCAACTAAAAGAAGAAAGGGATACCTTTGAAGCTCATGTTACGCGAGAAGAAAGTTCTAGAGTTGACAAAGCTACTTCACGAGGAGCGAAACATCAACGCTACATCGGCACCAAGAGGAAGCGCCATGGGAGACTTAGAGCTTTAGGATGTTTATGTTTTCTTTTATTGTTTGAACTATCTCTTGTACTTAAAAAGAAAAAAAGAATAATAAGAAGAGTACTAATAAATGTTTGTTCATTGCTTGTTTAACAAATTTAAATCTCTAAGGTCCTTGAAAACATTGCATTGCATTCGCGTAAACATCGCATAGCATATGATAACGTTGCATCACGTGTACATTGAGATTGGTTTTCATTTGCTCGCTATTTATTTTAGCGAAATGGCTCTTGAACAAACCACAAAGATCTCCGTGCTCGTAATGCTCTTTAAGAGATGTTCACCAACTTGGTCCAAGGCCAAGAAGATTTGAAGAAGCTCATCAACAAGAAGAAGAAGGTTGTTGGTCTCCTCAACATGGGTAGACGTTACAAAGGGGGTCCAAAAGTGGTCAGTCGGATCGAGCTCTCTGAAGGAAATGTCCATACCGAGGGGAGTGCCAAGGGTGATGAAGGTGACCAGCGTGAGCCAAAGAAAGAAGGAGAGGACCCTCGATTATAGCCAGACTGATGAAGATGACAAGTACAAACAACTCAAGACCGTCAATTGTGGAAAACTCAAGATGTCCGGCTGAACTTTGATGATCCGAGTCTTGTTCTCGTGTTGTGATTCCTCCCAAATTCAAAGTTCCTACTTTTGCTAAGTATGATGGCATGTCTTGCCCTAAGTGCATTTGAAGTCCTATGTTCAAGATCAACCCCACACCGATGAGAAAGTTGTGGATGCACTATTTTCAAGAGAGTTTGTCCGAACCCAATTGGAATGGTACTATCGACTAGAGAATGACCGTATCCGTACTTGGAGTGACTTGGTGATGCTTTCTGAACAGATGAGTACAATTTGAATTGACACCCACTAGCATGCAACTACAAAGCATGTCTATGGGTCGACGAGAAGTTCAAGGAGTATGCTTTAAATGAGAGATCTAGCAGAGTTCAACCACCCTTGTCCAATAGGGAGTTGGTTGATATGTTTATGGGAACACCGACAGCCCGTTCTTCAATCATATGATTGGAAATTCTTCATCCGGATTCACCGAAATGATATTGACAAAGGAGCGATTGAAGTCGGTATCAAGAGTGGAAGATTCGTAGAGACATCTTCAAATGCTGCAAAGAGATCTTTTGGTGCTAAGAAAGAAGCTAATGCTGTGTATGGTCAGAAAAGCCGAGCCAAGTCCGACCGCGCTCAATCTGTGGGGGCATTGTGATCCAATCCTACATCAAGACAACCTCGGCGAGACAACGCAGAACGAACGCGCCACGAAGGCAGTTACGAAGATCAACATGCCTTTGTCGCAAGCCTTGCAACACATGTTGAACGCAGAGCTGATAACCTTGAGGGATCCTCCTCAGAATGCCAACACTTCCTCTCCGAGATACAATCCTAATGCTAAGTGTGCTTACCATTCCAATAGCCCAGGGCACGACATCGACAATTGTTGGGCTCAAGAACAAGATTCAAGATATGATTGAAGCTAAGCGATTGAGTTTGATCCTCTGTTGAGACTCGAATGTGATCAACGCCTATGCCTAACCATGACAAGAGTTCCAATGTTTGTTGGCGATACTTATGTTTTCAACATAGATGACTTGACCATTCCTCTGATGACTGTTAAGAAGAATTTGTTGCAAGCCGGTGTCAATCCAGGATGCCCAAAGAACTGTCGTTGGTGCCCATCCGCGCCTGATGGTTGTGCTTGGTTGAGAAGACGTGTTTAGTGCATGATGAACAACCGTGAGATACTATTTCTGAAACCACCTGTGCAGAAGCTATGTGAAGAAATGTCTAAGTTGAAGATTGACAATGCGAACGAAACTGTACCGTCTGTGTGGGATACCTTGGGGCAGCCAAGTGGAAAGTATGATTACATGGTGAAGTACACTGTTCCTGAAAGCTACAAGATTCCTATTGAAGATGTTAAGGTGATCGGATGGGGTGACGATTTCCCAGAAGATTATGCTGATGTTAACACAATAAGGATTTCCTCTGCTGATTCTGTGCCTAGAGTGGTACCTCTCATCATTACTTCTCCAAGACCAGTTCCATATTCCTCTGACAAAGCTATCCCTTGGAACTATGGAGCTGATGTTTACTATCATGGCGTCAAGCAAGACCCTCTGACCATTGAGGATCTTACAGTTGAAGCTACCATTCCTGACATTGACAACATCACCGGATCAAGTAAGGTGACCAGAACCGGAAGGGTATTCTCTCCAGAGATCTCTCCTCCAAAAGACACTGCGACTCCAACTCGCATTCCGTCTACTCCACCAATATCCCCAGCTAGAGGGAAAGAACCAGTGGCCCATCCTGCTCAACCAGAAGTACCAAAGGAAGTTACTGAAGACACCTCCAAACAAGAAATGGAGGAAATTCTGAAGATAATCAAGAAGAGTGACTACAATGTTGTGGAATAGGGGAGACTCGTCCAAAATCTCCATGCTTGCTCGCTCTTATGCTCGAGGCTCATGCTAATGCCTTGGTGAAATTTCGAAGAATGCTGTGCCGCAAGACACTACCACCGATCAATTGAAGTTTGTATTGCTAGCCTGGCTGCCAACAACGGCCTAGGCTTCTCTGATGCTGATTTGACTCCTGCCGGAAAGAAACACAACAAAGCCTTGCACATCTCTGTTGAATGCAAGGGTACTACCCTGTCTCATGTTTTGATTGACACCGGTTCTGCTCTGAATATCCTACCAAAGACTGCTTTTGATCGACTTGATGTCGAAGGGTTGGTTCTGAGACCCAGTGACATTATTGTGAGGGCTTTTGATGGTTCTAAGCGAACAGACTTGAGAGCTCACTCGCACAAAGTCGGTTCCCAGACTTTTGACTCCACCTTCTTTGTCATGGACATCCGTCCCGCTTACTCTTGTCTACTCGGACGCCCTTGGATACATGGGGCAGGCGCTGTTACCTCTACCTTGCATCAGAAACTGAAGTATCCGGTGAAAGGGAAGGTTGTCACAGTATGTGGTGAAGAAGAGTATATGGTCAGTCATCTCCAGTCATTCCGATACCTTGAGATGGAGGGTGAATTCTTCGAAACTCCTTGTCAAGCTTTTGAAACAATCCCCAGAGTCATGCCTTGACTCTCCCACCACTCTGGTTACACAAGTTCCGCCTAGGATGGCCTCGTGAAAGATGCTCAAGCTGTTGAAGAAGGAGGTAGCCTGTTTGGGACGGCTCCCGATCTTCCTTTCAAATTTGACAAGGCGGTTTAGGCTTCACCATCAAGGGTCGAAGATGATACGCCGCGAACGTGCGGCCAACTTCCTTTCCGCATCGGCCAGTGGAATCCATGCTATAGAAGACAACGCAACGACTTCGACATCGCAAGTGGATCTTCCCAACTCGGATCATGGGCTCGGCAATTGGAAGACCAAGACGCATACCAATCTCCTTTAGTCGAGTAATTGCTCTTGTTTTGTTTTGCTTTTCGTATTTCTTTATGTTTTGAACAATAAACTTTGAAAGCCTAGTGCCTTGCCCGGGGCATCATGGCTCGTTTGCGAGGGTTATTATCTGTCGTTTGCGTATTTTCATTCAATAAATCGTTGGACTTTTGCATTCAATTGTGTTTTTCTTTCTTTTACTTTATCACCCCTTCAAAAGGCTATGTGTTTCTTACACACACCCACGTGATACACTGCAGAATCACTCCGAATCTCGTTAATAACAGCTATGCTATTGCTAAATATGACTTTGATAATCCGATCTACCAAGCCGAAGACGAAAGTGAGGAAGATTGTGAAGTGCCGGAGAACTTGCTGCCGCAAGAAGAAGCGAGTTATCTGACCACACAAGAGCGAGTTGAGGTTGTGAATGGTACCGACGAAGAGGAAAGAGATCAAGATAGGAGCGGGTCTTGAGAACAGTGTTAAAGAAAGGTTGGTTCAGATGCTACGAGACTATGTTGAGGTTTTTGCTTGGTCATACGAAGACATGCCAGGTTTAGACATTGATATTGTGGTACACCGATTGCCGGCAAAAGAAGGTTTTCTCCCAGTGAAATAGAAGGTAAATCGATCGTCCGAGATGTCCGAGAAAATCAAAGCAGAAGTCATGAAGCAGTTCAACGCTGGTTTCTTAGCTGTCACCTCTTATCCCCAGTGGGTTGCAAATGTGGTGCCTGTGCCTAAGAAGGATGGTAAAGTACGAATGTGTGTGGATTACAGAGATTTGAACAAA